>CM045888.1:56744742-57312242 GCA_025169545.1 Anguilla japonica | reverse complement strand
CAGTCAAAGCACAGGCACCGAATGAGAGGCCAATGTGCTGTCGGAAGTGCTCTCCCACAGCAGGCGAAACAGCGAACACCGGCCAGGCCCATGCTGGGATGTTCCTCCTGTTGTCAGGACGTCCAACATAATTACACCAAAGATGGGAATACGCCCTGTGCTACTGCCTAGTACTAGCATCTCTTTGTAACCGTTATAAGAGGTAGGTTTTTTTTTGGAACGTTTTCTTTTTTTCTTTTCGCCCTCCAAAATTCTCAGCCCGTGTTCTAGAACTCCGTATCCCAGCAGCGTGACTGTGACATCAGCGTTAGAATGTTCAGAGCCGAGAACACGGCGACCGCGCGTCTGTGATCTCGCTCGCGCTGAAAGGGTTAAGCAAAGCGCAGCGATGTTCCTTTTCCGTCTCCTCGGAAACGCAAATTCACACGGACGCGTCTGTGGAAAGTCCGCCCATCACGCGGCGGCGGGGGAGCGCAGTTCACAGCTCCGCCGTCGTCTGAGGTGAGGGCTGGCTGGCTGGCTGGCTGGCTGGCTGGCTCACTGGCTGGCTGGCTGGCTCGCTGGCTGGCTGGCTGGCTGGCTGGCTGGCTGGCTGGCTGGCTGGCTGGCTGGCTGGCTGGCTGGCTCACTGGCTGGCTGGCTGGCTGGCTGGCTGGCTGGCTGGCTCGCTGGCTGGCTGGCTGGCTGGCTGGCTGGCAGGCTCGCTGGCTGGCGGGCTGGCGGGCTGGCTGGCTGGCTGGCTGGCTGGCTGGCTCGCTGGCGTCGGGCTCCACGCCGAGGCGCATCGTACAGAGAGCGCATCGTTGCCGCCCTCCGAGCGGAACGACCGCCGCGAGCAGAACGACGGCGGTGTTTCGCCGCGGTCCGAGACGACAGGAATTCCCGCGGGGGCGCGGGATGGACGGGGGGGGGCCCTCCGCGACGCGGCGGAACACGCGAGCCGCGCACGTGGCCGTGCACATGCACACACAACCGCCGGCACGCTCCGCGGCTGACGAATCACAGCTCACCCGTAGCTGACCAATCACAACGTCCCATGAGACAGACCTCATCACACAAAATGCATTTATTCATGGACAGCGGTTTAAATTATATGTCAAGCTTTAAATTATATGACTGAATGAATGAATAAATCCTTGCATTTATATAACACTGTTCTGAATACTCAAGGCGCTTTTCAGTGATGATTGGGAACTCAAGTCACCCACCACCAATGTGTAGCACACACCTGGGTGATGCACGGCAGCCATTCTGCACCAGTTCCATACTTAACTTAAACTAATAGCAGCCCAGCCAATTCTTCTTGTAGAAAATCTCAAACATTAAGATCGAAGAGTACGGTTGGACAAACTCCCACTGCATACATGTACGAGAGTAACTAACAATTCATCATGAACAGGGTATGTTATGGCAGGGTTGGGCAACAAATAAAATAAAAAAACATCGTGCTGTTTTGTTTTTTGATGTGCAGTTCGCCAGTTGATCTGTGCCGCCATTGTGGAGGGCTATACTGGAGACGCCCTACCGACTGAAGCCCCTCCCCCTTTGCCTTTGTGACATCACAGTCAACTGCAGCCCGCCCCCCACAGGACTAAGTAAGGACATCAAAGATGGAATTTTGAAGCACTGCAGCCAGCTTTTACCTCCCTGACCTGGTGGTTTAAACAGTTCTGGGTACATCTGCAGCATTAGGTGCTCTCTGTCTGGTAGATGTAACTTAACCACCCAATAAGGGTGATGACTAAAAGCAACGTGCCAAGCTTTTGACACAAGGAAGGTACAGTTTCAATTTTTTTGTGTCCTTTGTGTTTTTTTTTTGTTTTTTTTTGTTACTGCGTAGAAAGTTCCGGAAAAGCCGTTTAAAAAAAAAATATATAAAGCACACAAATGAAAAGCGCGCATGCTGGATGCCTGCATTGTGTGCGTGCACGCACACAGAGATTTTTCACTCCTCGAACCCTCTACCTGCACAAACACCATAAAACGGGCGAAAGGCGAAAAGGCACTCACAGGTTGATGACGTTCTCCAGGTGTCTGGTTTCGGTGTCCTGCCCTGTCCTCTCCACTTTGTGCTGGTTCTGGCCCAGATGGACAAACCTGAACACACACAGCAAGACAAGACAACACACATCGGTCACACGGCAACCGCCTTCACCGCGGCAACCATACAACGCTGGAGACTATGAGTCATCCCTTAATGGACTGCCCCCCACCCCCACCCCATCCCACCCCCCCCCCCCCGACCCCCCACCCCAAAGTTACATCACATCCCAGTTCCAGGCCTAAGACAGAGTAAACGGGAACGACAGAGTTCGAAACGGGGACGAGGACGCACAAGGACCTCAACGGAAGACGGCAAGGGAGACTTTTTATTTATCTGTGTAGAGATTTTTTGAAAAATATTTTTTTAATGGAAGCGGAACTTTAAAGTCCTATTTCCGCTGCATTGTGGAGCCGGCGGGCTCCCGCCCGGGCCTCCGGGCTATTTGAGTCGACGGGAGTTCTGTTCGCGCTCGGACGGCTCGAGGAGGGCCTTCTGAGAGGCCGAGCCGCGGCTTCATTCTTCCCCACAGAGCCGGGACCCCGGCTTACCCACAATGCACCGCCAAGCGGGGCCGGGGGGGGGGGGGGGGGGGGGGGCGCACACAATGGAACAAGTGGCTCTCAGGGCTTTCTGCGGTGGGAGAGAACGTGGAAGGGGACGGGGACGGGGACGGGGGGGTGGCGCGGGTTTGGGGGGGGGGAGAAGCGCTAAAACACGCTTCGCCGGCGTGGAGTGGCAGTGGGAGCCCGGCGGTCTCTTCATGACCAGGCGTTGGGCACCGTGAGTCTCTCGCTGGTCCTCGCGGCTCTGAATGGGACCCCGTTTTAGGGACGGGAGGGGCTGAAACGGGACATCCAGACGCAGGCCTCGCTGCCCTTACAGGACCGAGAGGGTAAAGCCAGCAGCCATACCTCCATGCACTCTGCTCCTGTCAAATGGCTGAAGCTAAGCAGGTGTGGGCTTGGTTAGTACTTGGATGGGAGACCACCAGGGAATACTGAGTTGCTGCTGGAAGTGGTGTTGGGTGGGCCAGCAGGGGGCAATCTTCCCTCTGGTACAAATAAACCCCAATGCCCCAGTGCAGTGACGGGGACACTGTGCTGTAGGAGATGCCGTCTTTCGGATGAGACGTTAAACCGAGGTCCTGACTCTCTGTGGTCATTAAAGATCCCATGACACTTATCGCTAAGAGTAGGGGGTTCCCCGGTGTCCTGGTCAAATCCCAGATCTGGCTCTCGCAAAAACTTGCCACTAAAAATCATCCCCAGACTTAATTGGCTAAATAAATGTTCTCTCCCTCTCCACCTTCGCTAATGTGTGGTGAGCGTTCTGGCGCAAATTGGCTGCCGTGCATCACCCAGGTGGGTGCTACACATTGGTGGTGGGTGAGGTGAGTTCCCCTTCACTGTAAAGCACTTTGAGCATATGGAAAAGTGCTATATAAATGTAATTAATAATAATAATAATAAAAGCCAGACCTCAAAAAGAACGCTTTAGTGTGATTCTTTTCCCACCAGACACACACACACACACACACACACAAAAATGGATATCTTTCACACTCGGAGAGATGAAATGCCCGTAGCAGACAATATGGCGGTTTCTGGAGACGTTGGCGACCGGTCCGGGGCGTGCGTGCGTCTTCCCGCCTCTCGCCCAGTGCATGCTGGGATACCCTCCAGCTCCAGCCCCAGCCCCAGCCCCAGCCCCAGCCCGAGCCCCAGCCCCATCCCCAGCCCCATCCCCAGCCCCAGCCCCAGCCCGCTGCCCTCCCATTGGCTGGCTTCCGTTATACTCATAAAATGGAGGGAGCCCGTTTGTGGGGCGTTGAGGTGCAGAGACTCGTTCTGCAACGAGCAAAAAAGCCAAACTTCCTTCACGCTTCAGCGCAGAGAAACATTCAGGGTTCTGCGCGTCTGACTGGGGCGGCAGTGCAGTGTAACGGGTAAAGGACTAGTCTTGTAACCTATGGGTCACAGGTTCGATTCCCGGGTAGGACACTGTCGTCCTATCCTTGAGCAAGGTAACTTAACCTGCATTGCTTCAGTATGTATCCAGCTGTGTAAATGGATGCAATGTAAATGCTATGTAAAATGTTCTGGATAAGAGCATCTGCTAAATGCCTGCAGTGTAACGTACCTGAACGGATTTTCAGGTTTCATCCCTAGGTAAGGCACTACCGTTTAACCCAGAAATAAGGCCTTCACCTGCATATCCAGGTTAAACCACGGAACAAACGGGATCGTACATTTAAAAAAGTATGTCACACTTGGGATGACAACGTCTACAAGCGGCGGCTAGCTAAAAATACAAAATGTAAATGCGAGATCTCCATCAAGGCTGCTGTGTGCGACGTCCAAACAAAACACAGACGAACAGCGCGGAGCAGATTCGGGTCAGAGTTAAATACCACTTTGAGAATTCAATTTGTATTCAGATGGTTTAGACCCCAGGACACCAGCCTCCTCTTCAAACAGGCCACCTTCAACTTACGGGACCCCGGGTTTTGGAAATTGCAAAATTGAAACGGCGGAAAAAAAACGAACAAAGGAAACGCACCGGGCTGGAAAAACAGAAAGGGCCCCGTCCAAGCAGAGCAACAACGGCCACATTAACCACAACGGTCCCACCAAACAGGATGGAACAGATAAATTTGCCTTTTTAAAACAACATTTTTATTTTATTTATTTATTTTTTTAAAACAGGGTCGTAACACTGAACCTGTCCCTGTCTTTTCAAGGTAGAACTAGCCTCCTGGAAAAATAAAAGGAACAAACAGACCGCGGTGGCTTTTCTGAGAGCGGCTCGTGTCTCCGTGTCGTCTGCCAGAGCGTTAGCTTCGTCTGCTCGTAACGCTCTCGATATCGCCCCCACCACCACCACCACCACCACCATGCGCACCGGCGAAATGTAACGCCGCGGTAACGCCACGGTAACGGAGCGTGCAGCCAAGCGTTCGCGAGCGAGCAAGAGAGCGAGCGGTCTCACCTGCGATAGATCAGCATGTCGTCCTCCGCGGGAAATGCGGACAGGTTGAGCCCGTAAGTCTCCCTCATCGGCTGGTGCTGATAGTCCTGAAAAAAAGGGTGGAGTAAAACAAAACACACACCTTATAGTCCCATTGCAGCTTCATAAAGACCAACTCAGTCAGGAAAAATGGCGGGTAATGTTGGGCTGAATGGCCCGTTTTCGTCATTACGCTATGCTACGCTATGCTGTTATTAAGTTATGCCATGCTATGCTATGCTATGCTATGCCATGCTATGCTATGCTATGCTATGCTATGCTATGCTATGTTATGTTATGCTATGCTATGCTTTGCTATGCTATGCTATGCTATGTCATGTTATGTTATGCTATGCTTTGCTATGCTATGCCGTGCTATGCTATGTTATGTTATGTTATGTCATGTTATGCTATCCTATGCTATGCCATGCCATGCTATGCTATGCTATGTTATGTTATTTCATGTTATGTTAAAAGGAGGACATCAGGGCTGTTTGACAATGGACCAGCTAACGGTTGGTCTTCCTGGTTGTGCCAGGAAGATCGGTGTAAGAGACAAAATGGTTTTCGACACATCGCGGGTCGTACCGTAATCTTTAAAGCCCATTTCTTAAAAAAATGAATAGAAATACACAAAATCCTGGAGCCAAAAACCCAATTCCTCTTCAAATATTTTTCCCATTGGGGAGTTTTTTTCTCACCACTGTTCCAGTGTGTTCTCCCCACTGGAAGTTTTTGTACCTTATGTACTAGCTATTTGGTAGTTCAGGCCTGATGTTTGCTCTGTCTCTTGCCTTGCCACTCTGTAAAGCGTCTTTGTGACAGTTCTCTGTAAAAAAAAAAAAGCTCTTCTATACAAATAGAATTGAATTGAACTGAATTTTAGAAAACAATAGAGGAACCAATCAGCATGACTGAACACCACTCTTTCGACCTTGCAAAGATGCATTATACATTCCACCTCATTGAAAGCATGTGTGTGTGTGTGTGTGTGTGTGTGTGTGTGTAAGGCACACGTGAATACCGTGAATGGGACTGAATGCACGGGATCAACCAGGGCCATTTCAGTTAGAGCAGAAAAGCATTTCCACACGACGACAACAACAACAACAACAACATAAAAAGCGACAAGCCGGACCTCCAGTCCTTCCTTCCTGGCCGCTCTGGAGCGGTGCACGTGCCGCTCGCAATAATACTGCGGAACCGCGAATCGAATCGCGGCCTTGAAGGCCTCGGGCGCCACGACACGCATCTTCAGCTCTGACACAACGAACGGGAACGGACTCGGTAGTCACGGGGCCGCCGCCGCCACGGCACGATCTACGATTCACGAAAGCGGGCAGGCGAGTATCTTTACATTATGTCCACTTGATTTATTCATTTTTTTATTATTATATTTTTTGGGGGATTTTTTTAAGCGTCCGTTGGCGAGCGGGGGGGGAGCCCTGCGTTTCGATGCACTGAGGCTGCTCCGCTGAGCTCCTGTGCCGAAGAGGCCCCCGTAAAATCACTGCGGCGGTTAGTTACGTAACCGCGGGAAACGAGTGTTAACGGAAAAATTCGTCTTCCCCCCCCCCCCCCCCCGCTCTCGGCTTCAGCTGCGCAGTGATGCATACCGACACGCGCTGAACGGCTCCCTCCACTCCGACACTGCCTGGAAGCCCAAGAGGGCACAATCAATCAGACACATGCCCAGGCAGTTAGAGACACACACACACACACACACACACACACACACGCACACGCACACACACACACACACACACACACACGTGCACACACGCACACACACACACACACATACATCACGCGTGCACACATGCACACACACACACACACACATCACACGTGCACACATGCACACACACACACGTGCACACATGCACACACACGTGCACACACACACATCACACGTGCACACATGCACTCACTCACATACACACATGCACGTGCACACCGTGCACACACACACGCACACACACACACGCATGCATGCAAAGGCACAGGCAAGACAAACTGACACACACGCACACACAAACGCACACACGCCCACCCACGCACGCACGCACGCACGCACACCCACCCGCTTGTTTGTGCATAATGCACAAGATACGGCTGTGAGAACACTCCGACAATCACATAAAACATGGACAAGAGCGAAAGAGCCTTCCAGTACTGCACATAAATACAGACCCAGTTATCGGTCGATAGCAAGGTACACAAGCAGGCTGTTCGACAGAATAATGCACGCACATATATAGACTACAGAGACATACATGTAAAATGTAAAGGGGAGGGAATAACTCGCCACGTTCATCACTAATGTGCATAATTACAGAAATACTCTATAAGGAGTATAAGGATTGCTGATAAAACCAGCCGCTCAAAACTGCAGCTTCATCGCCCGAATATACTTTTTTTTCCTCTTTCATTCTTTCTTTCTGCAGCGTTCCCTGCAGGCGAGGACACTGCAGACCTCCACTTCTCCAGCACTTACTGAAAAATGACCACATATACTGCTGCTGCTGCAACCTGGTCATTTTTATTTTTATTTTTTACAAAAAAACACACACATTAATGAGTGAGCGAGAGAGAAGAGAGAGCGTGAACAAACTGAGAGAGAGAGGGAGAGAGGGAGAGAGGGAGAGAGAGCACTTACAGAAAAAAATGACCACATATACTGCGGCAACCTTGGTAATTTTTTTTTACAAAAAAAAAAAAAACACAGAGTGAGCGAGAGAAGAGAGCGCGAGCAAATAGAGAGAAGGAGAGAGGGAGGGAGGGAGAGAGGGAGAGAGGGAGAGAGAGAGAGAGAGAGAGCGAGAGAGAGATAGAGAATGATAAAGCAATGATAAAGGCCATGGACATGTGAGGGAAATTATTCAGGCTGGGGTTATTTCTGTAACTCGGAAGCCGCTGACATTGGTTTCTGCCAAAACCAATAATCTGTCTCGCGGACATGAAAGCACATCTGTGCCTCTACCTTTGGGTCCGCAACATCAAACCACATCGGTGACTGTCGAGGACCCACTGCATTCTTCCTGTGCCACCCACACACACCCAAACAAACACGTGCACGCATAGCCACACACACACACACACACACACACACACACACACACACAAAGAGCGCCCGCAAGCTGTCACTCACACTGCTCTCCACTGCAGACATGCAGATGATTAAAATGAAACCCAACTGAATTTCTCACATTCTTCCTTCCAAAGACAGACATTTGTATAACCACTCATAGTCCACCTTGACATTCACTACCCACTGTCAACAGCGTTTTGGAAAAAAACACGACAGTGTCTCAAGCAAGAACCCGCAGGTAATATTATCTGGAGGAGGACAGTAGACCATAGTTTTTTTTATTAGACAGTTATTTTCTGTACCAAATTATATGGGTACAGTTCACTGCCATTCTAGGCTTCCTAAGTAAATAGAAAAATTGAGGTGCCGGGTACTCTCTGGTCATTTTAGGGGGTGATGAGATTGGAAAGATTTTGGAAACCCCTACAACAATCTGGATTTAAGACCTACAGCCCAGAATGTGAAACATCTATAACCTAGAGCAGCTTATCAACAAATTAATATACATGCAGTTCTAGGTTTTTATTCGTATCATGGTTCTAGGTAGGCGTAGTGTTCTTACAGTACGTTTAGCGCTTCAGTGATGTCGCATTTATATTCGCTGGTATGACACTTATGTTAGCCAGCTCTGTGCTTATGCTCTCTTACACTATAAGCAGGACTGGGGGTCAAACCAGGAACTGGATTAAAATTCCATTCCTTAACCCTTTAAGGTGTTAGATCACATCACAAACAGGTGATTAGAATGTTCTTATCTGAACATTCTAATGCTGATGTCACAATCGCTTCTGGTAAGTGAAAGCAGTGGAGTTCTAGAACACTGACTAAGAATTTTGAAAAAAAAAAAACATACTCTTCAAAGGGATGACTGAATAAAGAAATCCAAATGGAACGTGGTGGGCACGATTCAATTAACGAACGGAATTCACTGCCGGAACTGACCGCCCCTAACACCGGCTGCAAGCCGCCTGTGGTTAAGGCTGAATACAGTGTTGTGTACTGCAATAACATGAACATCACGACCCACTGCTGCCAATCATCCCCCCACTCTTCCAAGGCCTCCAGATCCACAGCCAGAGCCAGGCTGTCGACAGAGGGTGCCAACGCTGACTGGCGCGATCCCCCCCCTCCTCACCTCCTGTTACAGATTCTATTCTAGGGTCCCTGCAGCCTCCGCCAGGCTGGCATCAGTGGGCAGCGGTAATGCCAGCCTGCAGCCGGGGGGAGGGATGGGCAGCGGGCGGCGGTGTGGTCCACCCCCCCGGAGACCCCCCCCCCCCTGCCCCCCGAGACCCCCCACGCCCCAGACCCCCCCCCCCTCACCTCCTGGGGGCGGGCGCTCTCCCCCGGCTCGGCCAGCTTGATGGGCGTGGAGCGCTGGGACACGGTGCCGTCCTCCTCCCGGTCCTCCTCCGAGTCGTCCTCCGAGCTGCTGGAGATGGCCTCCTCGCTGGGCGGGGGCGGGGCGCTGGCCGCCGTCTTGCGCTGGAGCACCGCCTCCTCCTTGTTGCTCTTGTTGCTGCGGTAACCGCGTAACAGATAGGGACAGACAGACAGAGATACAGACAGACAGAGAGAGAGAGAGAGAGAGAGAGAGAGACAGAGAATGAGAGAGACAGACACAGACAGACAGAGACAGAAAGACAGAGACAGAGAGAGAGAGAGGCAGAGACAGAGAGCGAGAGAGACACACACACACACAGACAGACAGACAGAGAGAGGGACAGAGACAGAGACACAAGGAGTTCACACACTTGCCGCTGCAAGAGCCTCATCCCCTCTCCTGTGCCCTGAACCTCCTAGACCTGATTGCAGCATTCAACACGGTCAACCTCCACACTCATCTCCACACTGGGTGGGATGGACCTTTCTGAGACTGCCCTCTCTTGGCTTTGCTCTTTCAGGCAGGTCATCTACCAGGTCACCTGGATGGGGTCTGTCGCTGCACCTGATCCCCCTTGTTACAGGAGTCCCACAGGGGTCTGTACTGGGCCCCTCTGCTGTTCTCCGTTTACACCAAATCTCTTGGCTCAGCCATGAATTCACAGGGTTTCTCTTATCGCTGTTATGCTGATGATACACGACTCATGTTCTCTTTCCCTCCCTCTGCCAAATGGGTCAATGAGAGAATATCTGCACGCCAGACGTAGCCAATGCTTATTGTGCAAACTAGACTTGCTGTTCATGGCTATAGATAACAGATACCCATTGAGAATTGCATCTTATCGGACCAGTGTTCTGTAGTTGTTCCAGTGACCTTAGGTATGCACTTATTGTACATCACATTGGATAAATGTATCTGCCAAATAAAATATAATGTAAAACAACGGAATAATGTGTTACCGTGGAAACTTATAAGGCGATGCAGCGGATCGAATACTGAAATCGGCGAGCGAGAGAAAAACAATCCACGCACCTATCAGACATCTGGCAGCAGACAGAGGAGAGTTTGAATCGCGGGCTCACATAATATTCATGCTGAGAGCGACAGGAGAGGCTGAATAATTTATCGGGGACCATCCCACGGCCACGAGAGTTAGCGGTCACCTGGCCAATCGCGGATTCGTTTTTTTTTTTTTTTTTTTTTTTTTTTGGTTTTTTTTTTTTTTCAAACGAAGAGAGGACAAGCTGCCCTGGTGTAACGCCAAAAGTTTTTCCGCCCTCCCCCCCCACCACCCCCCGGTTACAGTAACCGTGGGCGGGGTCAGGGCGCCTTACCCTAGGACAGACTTCCCTGTCTCCTCCGGCTTGCGGACGGTGAACGGGCTGGGGTCCACGCCGACCGTCTTGGGCATGAACTCCCTGCCGAAACACAAACGAGAGAGAAACGTCGGGTTCAGCTTCAGGGCAAACGTTAGCCGTGTCACAACATCAGCCGCACCGAAAAACACACAACCTGGCAAAACAGCAGTTGTGAGGACCCTTATTTTTCATATTATAGGTCTGTGGCAATGTCAAACCTATGTATTTAAAATTTAGTTTTAGTTTATTTGTTTATTTAACAGGGGCCATGCACAATACAACCGTTGGGCCAGAGTTAGCTATATAGCTCATTTACATCTGCGGTCCCCGGGCAGGAAGATATTAAAAATAATACAGTACAATACAAACAATTAAAAGCAATACAATTAGCAAAATTTACAAACAGTAAATAAAGCAACATCATACAAAATATACATTACATATTTTTCATGTTGGAAAGCAGTTGGTTCCATACAAAGGTTTAGATTAACTGTGTTCCTGTTACTGAGAGAAAATCCCCCCCCCCCCCCCCCGGCCCTTCTTATTCAGCTACGATACAAAACGACGACCTTTTCCAACCACCTTCTCCTTCCCGCCCCCGCAACAATCTTCTTCTGGAACATTGCAGCAATATTACGCGGTGTTAGCGGGTTTTATTGGGCCCGCAAAATGGCCGACGGCGGCGTTTTATGAACACGCGACGCGGGCACAGAAGGTCCCAGTCGCTGGTACAAAAAAAAAAAAAAAAAAAAGAAGAAAGAAAAAAGGAAGGAACAGGATCTCGTAGGCCCAGCAAATCGAGTTAAATGCCCAGGGCGTCCGACAGTTAAGGGGTACGGAGTCTGTTGCCCGCTGACACCCAATGAACAGGCCTGGCATCGGGGGCATCGGGGGCATCGGGGTCACCGGACGGAAGCACAATATTAACGCGCCAACTGCCGAGCCCATCTCATCACAACACACCCAAATCACTCAGTCAGAGTGTCCTGTTGGCTGTCACCTGCGATATTAACGACGATAATACTTCTTTGTGTATTGTCAATCATTATTTCTTGAAGAGTGTGAATTTTTCATTGTATGGAACCAAGGCAAGTTTATTTGTATGGCACTTTACATACACAGGAGTCACTCAGAGTGCTTTACATAGGCGTATCGTAATTAAGGTTTTTCAACCTAGATTTGAATGTGGCTAGAGTGGGGGGGCACATCTAAGATTCTCTGGGAGTGGGTTCCAGCTATGGGTGGCATAACAGCTAAACGCAGCTTCGCCATGTTTGGTTCTAGATCTAGGCACTGCCAGTTGACCAGTCGAAAGAGAGCTTATAGACCGGTTAGGTTTAAAATAATTCCCAGCCCATTGTAGGTTGCTCAGGCTATTGTTGTTGTTGTTGTCATGGCTACAGAGGAGGCTTCTGTCTTCTGGCTGATACGGTGTACCGTTTGCTGATTGGTTATATGGGTGATTGTGTTTTTGTGAGGCACTCTGAAGACGACAAAGCTTTATTTATTCATTTGTATAAAAGCAAAGGTCTCGGTACCGTGCCGAGTTGGTCATGGCCATGCAGAAGGTGTCATCAAACGAGCTGAGCTCGTAGGGCTTGAAGAACTCGGTGTAGGTGTCGATGCTCTCATCGTACCGGTTCAGCCTTTTCACCATCAATTTCTTCTTGTTCTCCTCGCAGGGGACTGAAACAAAAGATGCACACACACACACGATGCCCCACTTTCAGATGACAACACTTTCAGGACCCGTTGGCTCACACTAAAACACACTTACACTGTAGAAAATAAACGTCAAACGTACTCCTTACAAACTCAAAAAAAACAACATTTTTTTAGGCGGCTGACAAACTGAACAACAATCTCTCTTTCTCGTTCATTGGACAGTGACCCATGGCCCTGTTATAATACACACTGCGCTGGATAAAAACGACAGCACAGATTCCTTAAACAACACCGACGTTGTTATTTAAACAAGAAAGAGAAAATTAACCAGGTCATGTGATCGGGATACATGTAACAAAACAGCAGTACCTTCATCGTAGGGGAGAGGCAAATAGGACAAAATCCCCTCCGACCACCAGTACGTGTAGCTAGAGGACAAAACAATGGAAACAGATGGAAAAAGGAACGATGAGACTGAAATCCAACTCAGGCAATTTCACGGGCAAAAATTCATCGTTTCACGTCTTGACACGTTACGAGATCCAAAGGCCGACAACGTCTGGCGAAAACAACCTCGTTTCACATATGAACACGTGAACAACATTCGACACTCCCATAATGCAATTTGTCTTTTTAGATCCCCGCACACAGAATTCAATCACACAGCAATCAGGCCGAGTTTTATGTCCACGGCGAGATGGACGTCAATGTTCGGAGCCGGCTTTGTGTCCTCAGAATTGCTTTAATTCTCCTCTTTTACAATTTTCCTAACGATGGGCACGTAGCTATTGGTTTAAAAAAAAAAAAAAGTTTTTCTCTTGATAATGTAGTTGGGGGGGGGGGGGGGGTCTATTATGCAAGTAATTCCACAGAGATTTACAGGCCAGACGAGGAGCAGGCATTTGGGTCAGGACAGCAGCACCTTCCCGTTCTGCTGCTGCTTTTTAAAAATATAAAAACCAACAATTCCGCAGTGAAGTCCCGGAGTGACTGAGTGTCTCTGAGGGAAAGAGGACAGGATGCATGGGTTTTAAGGGTGGAGGGGGGGGGGTGGGGGGGGGTGTTGGAGAGCTCTGGAATAATAGCCGGCTGATTGGGTAAGTAGGTTGCAGCCAGACAAAGAGCAGGAAAATGGAACAGGTTTCGGGCTCTCGAGGAGATCAGCTCCCCGAGGGATGACCAGGAAATGACACAGCCCTCCCCGCCCAGGTGGCACGAGGGGTGGGGGGGGGTGGGGCTCCAAGCACCATCACCGCTGAGTTTTGACCTGCCGGGCACCCGAATGTGTGCCAACCTCCTAATCAGGAAAACGACCCTCAGTGACCGACGCCTTCAAGCTGAGGTTTCGAAACCCAGGAAAGCACAGGAAGCACAACGGCGGTTATTCTCAAGATGCGGAACTGCTTTGTGGACAGGAAGCACTAGCCCTTTGAGGTGCGAGATCACAAAGCATATGATTAGAATGTTCTTAACTGAACATTCTAATGCTGATGTCACAATCGCCACTGGTAACTGAAAGTAAAGCCTAGTTCTAGAACACTGACTGCTGTAGAATGTTGGAAAAAAAGATTCCAAAAAACCTCCTCTTCAAAGGGTTAAGAGCTCCAGCACCAGGTTTAGAGACCACAATCATCGCCACGCATTCCTTTTATCCAAGCATCCAATTCACCTTGGGGGACCTTTTTCATTTTATTTATCTATTTATTTAACACTATTTATAGAACTATTACTGCAATAAAAAGCATTTTATCTAAGCGTATTATAGATAACATCATTACAGTCATTGCCGAGCATTACCTACAGGGCAGATGTCTCCAACCCTGATCCAGGAGGGCTGAAGGATCAGCTGATTTACACCGTTACTCAGCAACCGATCACTAACTCATCAACCGGGCTGCGTGGTCCGAATCGGTTGACTGTTTTCCAGTGAAATCAAAAACCCGGAGGCCCTCCCTACCGCCAGAGCTGCAGGCCTGTACCTGCCTGTGCCTGTACCTGTACCTGTGCCTGTGCCTGTGCCTGTGCCTGTGCCTGTGCGTTCCGGCAGTGCCGAAAACGTGCTAACGGCGGCGCGCGGCGACTCACCTGCGCCTCTGGTGCGACAGCTCCATGCTGTTCCTCTGGTGCAGGTAGAAATCGGTGGGCAGCTCCCACAGGTGCGGCTTGGACTCGGACGGCTGGAACACCTGGAGGAAAAGGTTGATGGCGTCCTGCCTGTCTGCGTCTGCGGGGTCGGAGGTCGGGGGTCGGGGGGGGGGGGGGGGGGGGGGGAGAAAGAACAAAAAAGAGTGAGGGAGCGTGGGAAAAATGAAGGGGAGGAGTGTGAGAAAGAAAGAGGGAGAGAGAGGAAAATGGAAACTGTGAGCGGTAAGTAGTTAAAAGCTAAGACTCGCCACATGTGAGGTGTGGAGCCATGAGAGGTCGGCCGTGGGCAGATTATTTTGGGTGTTGATTGAGGGACGTTCACCCGAGGAAGGCTGATAAAAGGGGACTGATGGAAAATGAGCCTCTTTCTCTCTTTCTGATAAATGAGAAGCACAAGCCGATCTGGTCAGGGCTGAAAGAGCTGTCAGAAATGCACACACACACACAAACACACAGGCATGCTCACACACATACACACACACACACACACACAAACACTCACGCACAAGCACACACACACACAAAACCATGCACACATGCATACGCACACACAAAAGCATGCAGACACACACACACACAGACAATAAGCGTGCCCGCACACGCACAAAGGAAATCTTGCACATGCGCGCACACACAAAAGCATGCACGCACGTGTACTCCAAATGTAATTCCTGCAAGGTTCACGCGATATGGATGTAAAATGCCCTCATATTCAGTTTCATTATAAATCCAATGCGCAGACTGTACTATATATGCACACACACACATACAAACACGCACACACACACACACACACTACTACTACTATTACTGTCACTACTGGTCATAATAATAAAAACCCTCACCATCATTATCACAGTAATAATCATACAGTAATAACGTGAAGCCATTTCATCATTCTGAGTCGGGGGAGAAAGCTCTTGCACGTGCCGGGCTGTTTGTTTACCTCGATAGCCTGCCGTACAGTTCAGGAGGTTATTATCAGTCTTACTCACTACCCACCTGGAGAGCCACGTGCCCCCCCCCCCCCCCACCCCCCGACTGGAAAGATACACCATTAAGCGGTAAATAAAGCTTTCTTACAGTAAAGTAATTACGAGCTTTCCGCCATCGGCAGGGTTTTCTGAGCTGTGATTTTTAAAAAATAAATCAGCACACATCATACGGACATTAACCCTTTAATCACCAAAAATACGCCGTTAGAATGTTCGCAACCGCGCGACATTCTAATGCTGACGCCACAATCGCTGCTGGCGACTGAGAACAATGGGAGTTCTAGAACACACTGACGCGGAATTCTGGGGGGGAAAAAAAAAGAACATTCCGGAAGACCAGCTCTTCAAAGGGGTACAGGAGGAGGATAACACCTTTGCATGGCGGGGAAATGGCAGGAGCATTTGGCGGTAAACACAGTCCTGCTTTTGAGTCATCCGAAGAGTACATGGGGGGGAGGGGGGGGGGGGGCATGGCTTAGTGGGTGCTACTATGGGGGAGTACGTAGGCAACTCGTAATTTTCCCCTGCAATCTCGAAAATGTTCATACGAAAAAGCGTCCTGCCCCTTAATTGCCGATGACTCTGGGTAATGACAGAAACGGCTCCTCGCAGGACCGCGTGACGGAGGCGTTTGTGTCAATCACTTTCCCCGTAACGTGCGCCCCGTTTCTGTGGCTTCGCCGCGGCGCCCGGATCTGGGTCACCTCCGTCTGGCGCCGGCGACGAAAAGCTGGCGCCAACGAGCGTTTTACAGACCCGAGCGCACCTCCTGACCCCGTTTCTGTGAGACACGGTTAAACAGGTGAGATTATTATTTTCCCCCTCCCCTGTGCGGAGGAAAACCTGCCGGAGCCGGTAGCTGACCGGACACGACCTCTCTCGCACCCCTTTTTGTTCTGCGATTCGGAATAGTCGCCGTCCTGTCGCTGGGGCGCATTGGACCCCGGGGCCCACAAAACGTGGCGATGCCTCGGCCACGAGTCACCAAATTTGCCGGTGGGGGGACGCCTGGGGCCCCTGATGCTACCGCGGCGCGTCCGGCAGTTGGGAAGCTCGCCGTGTGAAGCTCGGCGGGAATTCACAGGAAGCGGACGCGGCTCGGGCCCCCGGGGGCCGGCGACACGGCCTTTCAGCGCACGGAGGCCGCGGCGACGCAGAAATTAACTCAGCGCCAAACGCACACATCCGCTTCCGCCGCGATCCGATTCCCCTCCCCTCCGTTGCCACAGCAGCGACGGGCGGGAGTCGGACGCAGAGCCGGCCGCACAGAAACCCACCCGACTCACTCAGAGCCCTGCAATGCATTATGGGGAAAAAAAAGCTTTTAACACTAATAACTTTTCAGGTTTTTGTTGTTGTCGTTTTTTGTTTTTTAAGCTTATAGTGTGGTGTTAATCGGTTGGGAAGCCGTCCGAGGCGCCGAACGCGACAGGTTGTTTACAGAACATGGCGGAGCGCGGGCACGGGATTTCGCCGCGTGATAAGGAAGCGGACGCTGGTTTGCGTGTGTGAGAAGTGTACGGCAGCGTGATCTGGAAAACCCAGAGGAAGCTTCTCATCTCCTTCGCCTTAATTGGAAACAGAAGAGGACACCGCGCGTTTTATTACGAAGATAATTCTTACTGCGGGGGGGGGGGGGGGGGGACTGGACTTCAAAAGTGAGGAAATTAAAATTTGAATTCAAGACACGAGCCAATTTACAGTTTTGTCAGTTAGGACCCCCCCCCCCCCCCCCCCCACAAAGAGAAAGGCACCCAGAGTACAGAGTGTAAATTAGCGCAATTATTATTTTGTACAAGCTGACAACCTTTGTGCCTAGTTACTGTAGAAGCGTACACGCAGTGTGTCATTCGCGTGCTCCAAAATGACGGACATCGAGGAGCGGAACAGCGGGAGGGTAACGAGACAAAACAAAAGGCAGAGAAACTTCACCCAGAATAATTTTCATATTAGCCACCCCATAATTTCCCTGTAAATCCTAACGGCACGTGGTCCCAAAGCACCGCAGGCAGGCTATCTGATTCATTACCTCATTAGAGGTGGGGCTCGCTCCATAAAGCTGGCTGAAAACTCCTTATTGAATTTTTTAGGGAAAAGATTGAATAAGAAAGAGAGAGAAAGCGAGAGAGAGAGAGAGAGAGAGAGAGAGAGAGAGAGAGAGAGACATAGAGAGAAATGGACAGAAGGAATCAGAGCGGGATAGGGGACAGTGAGACCCAGCAATAAAAAGAGGAAGACAAAGAGAGAGAGAGAGACAGAGAGACAGAGAGGGAGAATGGAAAGAGAGGAAGATAGAGGGAGAAAGAGTGAGGGTGAAGACAGAATGGAAGAGCGAGAGATCATGAGACCGAGAGGGAGATGGAGAGATCGGGGGACAGAGAAAGAGGAAAAGAGGCGGAAAGGTGGATTGGAACGCCCTGGTTCGTGTAACAGGTGCAGGTGCTGTACCTGAGAAAGCGTTGCTATAGTAGCGGGACAGGGTCTGCATGATGTCTTTGGAGTGCTGGGTCCAGGGGGCGATCTTTCGGTAGGTCTTGACCCTGTGCACCAGCTGCGAGCCCCCGTACTGCAGGGAGAGGGTGTCCCCGTGGTCCTCGTACAGCTCTTCAAACAGCCTGGGAAAGGGGCGCAGGAGACACCCTAAAAAAAACCTGCAGGAGCTACACTCGCGCCCCTGCTCACAATCTACTGTGCAATTCTGGGTACACGTCCTTTTTCGTTCCATCGCTACAGGGCAAATGGCAGAAATAAGAGAACGCTAACAGCAAACTGCAAAAAATTTTTTAATAAAATTTTAAAATGCATTGGTCTGACCCTTGTTTCTTGTTTTTAAAACTCCCCCCCCCCCCCGTACCAGGTCACTGCTATTTCCCTTCACGGCTTCAGACAGGTGATACAGCAACTGCCGCTTCACCTGAGCTGCTTTTTAACAACCGGAACAAACGTGCGCATCGAACTCAGCAAAGACTGCAGTGGCACCAGAACGAGAGATTGGGACAGAACAGACACGGGTTCGGCTCAGTCAGCACAAACTCAGTAACCCGGCTACGACTCCATTCGACCCCAGCAGCCTCGCAGGGGAAATAAAAAGAACAACACCATCCAGGGCGTTAGAGGGGCGCGAAATGGCGTGAAATGGCGCGAAAAAAAAATGGCGTTTACCTGACGCAGTCGGTGTCGAACTGCAGCTTGGGCTTGTCGATCATGCCCAGCGCGTACAGCTGGTACGCCAGGGCGCACTTGCCCACCATGAACTGCGCCGTGTTGGTGCGGTCCAGGCAGTCCACGCAGTTGGTCCGCAGCACGCCCGTCTGCACCGCGGCGGGGGGGGGAGAGAGAGAGAGAGAGAGAGGAGAGGAGAGAGAGGCCCCTGGGGAGAGGGAGAGGAGGAGAGGAGAGAGGCGAGAGAGAGAGAGAGAGAGAGAGAGAGAGGGAGAGAGGGAGAGAGAGAGAGAGAGAGAGAGAGAGGGAGAGAGAGAGAGGGAGAGGAGAGAGAGAGAGAGGGAGAGAGAGAGAGAGAGAGATAGAGAGAGAGGTTATAGGGCCCCGGGCTCGTCGCCGCGGCGACAGCAACAGCAACTCTAGTTTTATAAATAAACGGAACGAGCAAACGGACGTCCCGAACGGCCCGTTCTCGTCAAAGTCAGCACGGCTGTCTTCGAGGGCGCCCCCCCCGATACTTAACCGCTCAGAGTCGTCTGCGATGTCAACACAGGAAACAAAGCCAGCGCTGGAAGGAACGGACGGACCGGGCGGGGAAAAAAAAAACTTTGCTGTTGTCGGGAACGCTGGAGACTCTCTGTCACTATGGCAACATCCTCTCCTCCAAGTTGACATCCGCAGACGTTTTGCACAACGACAGCAAGGAGAACCGGAGAGTTCTGGGTTTGGGGCTCGGCTGTGCTTGCTGCCTGCCAGCAGGGTGATTCAGTAGGGGTGCACCGATCGATCGGCCGTGGGTCGGAACCCGGACGGTTTTCGCCCCAAAACACGGTGACCGGTGACCGGCAGGCTTATTTTTATTTGGGCCGATCGGTATCCCGGTTTTATGACGTAAGAAAGGTGAGCAGAGTCCATTCACAAGCTGCATTGGAATGCTGCTGCCATACCTTTCCCAAAATGTCAGCCGTCTGCAAGCAATACAAAGTGAGTGAAACGGACATTAAAGGTCTTTTGTTTTTCCCCCAGCCTGGGTCTTATTTTCGTAATATTTTCCATCAATCCTATTGGCTCTGATAGTTTCTCACACCATCAGTTTCAAAATGGCTGGTACAGGGGCATCGATCCAGAGGCTATGTCTGTGTTTCTTTTTTTTTTAAATTGACATTTAATCTCATCTTCCGCTGGAAGCACTTCCTGTGACGCATGCAGGGCGAGAGAGAAGCACTTCAAAGCGGCAAAAAAAAATCTACAGGACGGAAAATGGCTCCCGCATGTACACTTCTGATTTGTGGGCGAATGATCAGGGGGGGATGACAACATTGTTTTGCCACTTTCAACAACTACCTTTAGACAACCCCGATCTATTGAAAAATGCACATGAAATCATAATCATAAAAATACCTCCAGAGAACCGCCCCTTGAAGGCTTGTTTTAATTGCACAGTACAACGTATTCATTGGCTCTGTACATTGCATCATTAGCCATTAGCTGTGTGCATTGGATCCTTTAGCCATTAGCTCTGTACATTGCATCATTAGCCATTAGCTCTGTACATCGTATCCTTTAGCCATTAGCATTTAGCTCTGTACATCCAATTCATTAGCCATTAGCATTTAGCTTTGTACATCCAATTCATTATCCATTAGCATTTAGCTCCATACATCGTATCCATTAGCCATTAGCATTTAGCTCTGTACATCCCAAAGCACCGCAGGCAGGCTATCTGATTCATTACCTCATTAGAGGTGGGGCTCGCTCCATAAAGCTGGCTGAAAACTCCTTATTGAATTTTTTAGGGAAAAGATTGAATAAGAAAGAGAGAGAAAGCGAGAGAGAGAGAGAGAGAGAGAGAGAGAGAGAGAGAGAGACATAGAGAGAAATGGACAGAAGGAATCAGAGCGGGATAGGGGACAGTGAGACCCAGCAATAAAAAGAGGAAGACAAAGAGAGAGAGAGAGAGAGAGAGAGAGAGACAGAGAGGGAGAATGGAAAGAGAGGAAGATAGAGGGAGAAAGAGTGAGGGTGAAGACAGAATGGAAGAGCGAGAGATCATGAGACCGAGAGGGAGATGGAGAGATCGGGGGACAGAGAAAGAGGAAAAGAGAGGGAAAGGTGGATTGGAATGCCCTGGTTCGTGTAACAGGTGCAGGTGCTGTACCTGAGAAGGCGTTGCTATAGTAGCGGGACAGGGTCTGCATGATGTCTTTGGAGTGCTGGGTCCAGGGGGCGATCTTTCGGTAGGTCTTGACCCTGTGCACCAGCTGCGAGCCCCCGTACTGCAGGGAGAGGGTGTCCCCGTGGTCCTCGTACAGCTCTTCAAACAGCCTGGGAAAGGGGCACAGGAGACACCCTAAAAAAAACCTGCAGGAGCTCCACTCACGCCCCTGCTCACAATCTACTGTGCAATTCGGGGTGCAGGTCCTTTTTCGTTCCATCGCTACAGGGCAAATGGCAGAAATAAGAGAACGCTAACTGCAAACTGCAAAAAAATTGAAATAAAATTTTAAAATGCATTGGTCTGACCCTTGTTTCTTGTTTCTAAAACTTCCCCACTACATACCAGGTCACTGCTATTTCCCTTCACGGCTTCAGACAGGTGATACAGCAACTGCCGCTTCACCTGCATTGCCTTTTTAACAACCAGAACAAACATGCGCATTGAACTGGGCACAGTGCAGCGGCACCAGAACGAGAGATTGGGACAGAACAGACACGGGTTCGGCTCAGTCAGCACAAACTCAGTAACCCGGCTACGACTCCATTCGACCCCAGCAGCCTCGCAGGGGAAATAAAAAGAACAACACCATCCAGGGCGTTAGAGGGGCGCGAAATGGCGCGAAATGGTGCGAAAAAAAAATGGCGTTTACCTGACGCAGTCGGTGTCGAACTGCAGCTTGGGCTTGTCGATCATGCCCAGCGCGTACAGCTGGTACGCCAGGGCGCACTTGCCCACCATGAACTGCGCCGTGTTGGTGCGGTCCAGGCAGTCCACGCAGTTGGTCCGCAGCACGCCCGTCTGCACCGCGGCGGGGGAGAGAGAGAGGGGGAGGGGGAGAGAGAGAGAGAGGGAGAGAGGAGAGAGAGAGAGGGGGAGAGGGGAGGAGAGGAGAGAGAGAGGAGAGAGAGAGGAGAGAGAGAGAGAGGAGAGAGAGAGAGAGAGGAGAGAGAGAGAGAGAGAGATAGAGAGAGAGGTTATAGGGCCCCGGGCTCGTCGCCGCGGCGACAGCAACAGCAACTCTAGTTTTATAAATAAACGGAACGAGCAAACGGACGTCCCGAACGGCCCGTTCTCGTCAAAGTCAGCACGGCTGTCTTCGAGGGCCCCCCCCCCGATACTTAACCGCTCAGAGTCGTCTGCGATGTCAACACAGGAAACAAAGCCAGCACTGGAAGGAACGGACGGAACGGGCGGGGGAAAAAAAAAAAACTTTGCTGTTGTCGGAACGCTGGAGACTCTCTGTCACTATGGCAACATCCTCTCCTCCAAGTTGACATCCGCAGACGTTTTGCACAACGACAGCAAGGAGAACCGGAGAGTTCTGGGTTTGGGGCTCGGCTGTGCTTGCTGCCTGCCAGCAGGGTGATTCAGTAGGGGTGCACCGATCGATCGATCGGCCGTGGGTCGGAACCCGGACGGTTTTCGCCCCAAAACACGGTGACCGGCAGGCTTATTTTTATTTGGGCCGATCGGTATCCCGGTTTATGACGTAAGAAAGGTGAGCAGAATGCATGCGCAAGCTGCATTGGAATGCTGCTGCCATACCTTTCCCAAAATGTCAGCCGTCTGCAAGCAATACAAAGTGAGTGAAACGGACATTAAAGGTCTTTTTTTTTTCCCCCAGCCTGGGTCTTATTTTCGTAATATTTTCCATCAATCCTATTGGCTCTGATAGTTTCTCACACCATCAGTTTCAAAATGGCTGGTACAGGGGCATCGATCCAGAGGCTATGTCTGTGTTTCTTTTTTTTTAAATTGACATTTAATCTCATCTTCCGCTGGAAGCACTTCCTGTGACGCATGCAGGGCGAGAGAGAAGCACTTCAAAGCGGCAAAAAAATCTACAGGACGGAAAATGGCTCCCGCATGTACACTTCTGATTTGTGGGCGAATGATCAGGGGGGGATGACAACATTGTTTTGCCACTTTCAACAACTACCTTTAGACAACCCCGATCTATTGAAAAATGCACATGAAATCATAATCATAAAAATACCTCCAGAGAACCGCCCCTTGAAGGCTTATTTTAATTGCACAGTACAACGTATTCATTGGCTCTGTACATTGCATCATTAGCCATTAGCTGTGTGCATTGGATCCTTTAGCCATTAGCTCTGTACATTGCATCATTAGCCATTAGCTCTGTACATCGTATCCTTTAGCCATTAGCATTTAGCTCTGTACATCCAATTCATTAGCCATTAGCATTTAGCTTTGTACATCCAATTCATTAGCATTAGCATTTAGCTCCATACATCGTATCCATTAGCCATTAGCATTTAGCTCTGTACATCAAATTCATTAGCCATTAGCATTTAGCTTTGTACATCCAATTCATTATCCATTAGCATTTAGCTCCATACATCGTATCCATTAGCCATTAGCATTTAGCTCTGTACATCAAATTCATTAGCCATTAGCATTTAGCTCAGTACACTGCATTCATTAGCGTCTAGCTCTATACAACGTATCCATTATCCATTAGCATTTAGCTCTGTACATTGTATCCATTAGTCATTAGCCTTTAACTCTGCAGTACCTACCTGCATTCGGCCGTGTGATGTCACACATCCTCCCAGGTCGCCCCACCTGGATAAATAAAATAAAAAGGCCACACAGCAGAGGGCTTAATATCAGTCAAGGTGTCCCAGACCTCATTGCATTTCACAGTTGTCAGACAGAACGAGCGGAAGTATTTTGGGGGTGGGGGGGGGGGAAGGGGGTGTCAGTGTCAGCCATTATCCCTGACAGTGAGCTGCTGGCTGTTACCCTGACCTGCTAGAGGAAGGTGGTCTTTTTTTTCATTTTTAAATATAACACATTTTTCTTTTACGCTTCGTTTCCCCGAACACTGAGGGCGATTCCAGAAAGGCCCAAGGTAAGCCGACAGAGTGCGTTCAGCGAAACATTTAGGCACTCAGCAATTCACTCACAGAAGCATGAATGCTTTTTTTTTTTTTTTTTTTTTTTTTTCCACAATTACGCAGAAGCGCCTTCGAAAAAACAGTTTGGCTAATTCTGCTAATGTAAGCGTGTACTAAACCGCTCGTGACGACGTCTCCACATTAGCCGCCAGGACATAGCAGCACTGTATGTAATACGGTTCCCCCCCCCCCCCCCCTCCCGATTTGGAATACCCCATCACGCTCTCACGCTGCAGCACTCGTCTTGTTCACCATCTGGCGATGTAATTGTGCGGGGGAGGGAAATTGCTTCTTGACACCGGATCAACGATTTCCCAATTTAAAGGAGAAAACGTGTCATCGCTGCACTTCGCCGCGGGCACTTGAACAGGGGGGTTAAAATGTCCCGCGCTCCGCCGTAAGGTCAGAGTTGGACCCGCAGTGCATTGTGGGCCGTCACGGCGTGTGCCAGATGCATTCTGGGAGAAGTGTCAGACATACCCCCATACAGTAAGGACCCTGATCATTTAATAAGGAGCTGGTGCACTCATCGCTGTTTTGTGAACCCCCCTCAACCCCCCTCCACCACCCCCCCCCCCCGAATTTTACAGATATTTCATTAGGACTGGCTGCCTGACAGTGGCACAGGAACCTCCTCCGACACAGGCTCAGTGCTATCGCAAAATTAGCGAGGAGCTCCTCGTTTTCCCAGTGACTACAGGCTAAAAAAATAAAGAAAGAAAACCCGTGTCAGTTCACGAGCCGGGAAGGAGCGGCTCACCTCTCGTCCGGCCGCAGGGTGTGGCAGTAGAAGTCGGACCGGTTGACGAAGAAGCCCGTCCGCTTGACCACGTTCTCCGCGATCAGGCTGAGCCGGTCCAGCACGTTGCACAGCTTGCTGGCGACGGCGTTTTCCGGGGGTTCGGTTGGCAAAACGGGACGGAAAAAATTCTCATTAGCGGGCAGCCCACCCCTCGACGCTCACGCTTTACAAATACAGCTACGATAAATAAATAAATAAACAAATAAAAAAAAACATGTTTCTTGTTGAAACTCCGCTCAGTAAGGCTTTTGGGGGCCGTGACGGCGAAGGTGAGAGTGAGCGATGCACAAAAGCACAGGTGGCACAAATCGAAAGGTGCGTGAAGATGACTTTTTTTTTTTTGCGTTCTGCCCACTCTCCCCCCTGGAGTGTTTCCATGGATACCTCCATTTTCATTTTCATGCCAGTCTGGGTAACAGGGCAAAAGATGTAGCCTTAGAGCTGGGCTTGTAATCTGAAGGTTTGCAGGTTTGGGGGGGGGGGGATAAAATATGAGAAATACCTAGCATACGCACGTCCAACAGGCTGGGCCAGATGCAGGGCAAAAGAATAAGACTATGAAAGAAAAATGTCTACGTCCGGCGAAAAAAAAAAAAAAAGGTCTACGTCTGGCAAGAAGGTCCGTAGGCCGATCGAAAGCGCCGCGTCTCGAGTAAACCACAAGGGCAGCACTCGGCGTGGAGCGGATAACACTTGTTCTCACACGGAAGACGCGTCTGGCCGCAGAAGGGCATTGTGGGCGGCGGCCGTACCTCTTGGTGTAGCGGGCCATGTCCCAGGCGATGTAGTCGATGCAGTGCGCCGGCGGCAGGAACTGGTTGAGGTTGATCACCGCCGGGAACAGCTCCTCGCTCAGGATCTTCTCGTGCTTCCTCTTCTCCCGCTTCTGCAGGGGGGCGGACGGCCAGCACAGAGAGAGTGTGTGATGTCACGCGTGATGTCACAGAGAGAGAGTGTGTGATGTCACGCGTGATGTCACAGAGAGAGTGTATGATGTCACACGTGCTGTCGCACGGAACGTGATGTCATGTGTGACGTCATACAGAGAGAGCGTGATGTCACGCGTGATGTCACAATGGTCCGGTGTGTGACACACTGCGCAGGCTTTGGCATCAATTCCATTTCTACTTCAGTCAATTTTAGGAATTAATTACGATAAAAAAAGAAAAAAATACGAAAAAAACATTTATTTATAAACCTGATGAATCCTGAAAAAAAAAAAAAAAAATCCATTTATTTATAAACCAGACGAATCACGCTGAGATAAAAATATCTTTTTCAAGTGGGCCCTGGTCACGTGACTGCAGCAGACAGGACAGAATGGCAGCATAATGTACTGTTACAGCACAGCACAAAACAAAACAATCAAAGCCAAAATAAAACCGGAGTCCTAGGAGGATGTCTCATGTAATTAACTGCCTGGATTGAAATGGAATCGAGCGCCGTATCCCCGGAGACGAGGGTCGGCGCCATAACGACCAACCGCAAGCAGTAATGGCGGACTCTGAAGGAGGTCATGCAGGGAAAATACAGCCCTAGTCATCGTTCTTGACAATCACCCCTCTCTCCCGCCCCCCCCCCCCCACCCTTTTTATTTTCGAAGAGAAGAAGCACGTGGGGAGCCCCATGAGGAGGAAAAGAGGGTGGGTGTCCACACCGTTGCTTCATAAGGGGGGAACCAAGATATGTAACGAACAGCCGAAATATAACGCCTGTGCTTCTGTGGCGCACCCGCAAGTTGCTGATTTTAAAAGAGTCATTTGAGAACTGGGAGAAACTTTCCACATTTTTTTTTTTACATGTAAAATATTTGTCTTAAAAGGGGGAAAAGAAAAAAAGCAGACAGAATGACTGCGCTTGCTCCTGACCAACGCGTGGTGAGTCTGAAACTGAGAGGCAGTCAACACACCACCGTCTTACCCAGCCCTCCCCCCGACCTCAGCCCCCCCCCCACGCCCCCTTCCAGCCCTGTCTTTTATCTCAGGCATGGCTTCTGATCATCACAGGAATGAACTTAAGAGGGGAGGAGGAGGGGGGAGGGGGGGGATGAGAAAGAGAGGGGAAAAAAAACAAACTCATTCTGCAGTCTGACCTTTCATATCAACACGCGCGCATCAGTCAGCCTCCTCGCCGGCCTGGGCCGCCAGGGTCCAATTACCAGCGTATTACAGCGCAGTTCATCGCAGCTGCCGCTCACATGCACCTCTCTCTCCCTCTCTCTCTCTCTCTCTCTCTCTCTCTCTCTGTCTCTGTCTCTCTCTCTCTCTCTCTCCGCACACCCTCCCTCCCTTCCTCTCTCTCTTCTCTCTCCTTTCTCTCATCTCTCCATCTCTCTCTCCCTCCCTCCTCTCTCCACCTCTCTCTCTCCCTCCCTCCTCTCTCCACCTCTCTCTCTCCCTCCCTCCCTCCTCTCTCTGTCTCGCACACCCTCCCTCCATCTCTCCCTCTCTCTCTACCTCCATCTCTCTCTCCCCCTTCCTCCATCTCCTTCTCTCTCCATCACTCCATCTCTCTCTGACTCCCTCCTCTCTCCACCTCTCTCTCTCTCCACCTCTCTCTCCCTCCCTCCCTCCCTCCCTCCCTCCCTCCCTCCTCTCTCCATCTCTCTCTCTCTCCCTCCATCCACCCTTCTCTCCTTCGTCCTCTCTCTCCCTCTCCTTCCATCTCTCGGTCTCTCCCTCCCCCCCCCTCCCTCTCTCCCCCCCCCCCCCCCCTCTCTCTCTCCCTCTCCCCTCTCTCCCTCTCTCCCTCTCTCTCAGAAGGCGCCGCGGCCGGGGTAGAAGTCTTAATTAGCATTTAAATCAGGGACGTGCGCCGCCACGGAAACGGCGGCGGAGAGGTCCTCCGCGGTTAGATTAGCGCGGACGGGCTTGTCTACATGCTAACGAGGTGATTTGCACACAATGCGGCGAGGTTTCTGCGGCGGGGCTGGCAACGTTTTTGGGGGGGGGGGGGTGGGGGGTGGTGGGGGGGTGGGGGCGCACGCATGCCTGGCCATGTGAGAGCCGCCCTCCGCCTCCCCCCCCCCCCGGGGACGGCACAGCCGACACACACCGCCACTGCCGGCCAGACAGAGACACCGCTGGGTTTTTAACGGTTCGATTCCTGCCCACCCCCCCCCCCCCCCCCCCCCATCCCACACCATCACCAACACCACACACACCCTCTCCTCGCTTCCCGTCTATACACTGGTGGCAGGGGGGCCCGTTGGGCTCCCCCCCCCCCCCGGGTCACATGGCGGGGCCCTGTGAGCCAGCCGCCAAACCCGCGCAGCGCACCCCTCATGTGCCTCAACGTGACCGCAAAAGTTTTAGAACCGGAACCGCGCTGGGGGGCGATGCTGGGAGCGCCGATTACCCCCCCCGGCCCCCCCAACCCCCCCCCCCCCCCCCCCCCCCCCCCCCCCCCCGTCCCAGACTGAGCGCGTGGAACCAGAGTTGTCCCCACAAAAAAACTCTTTCCTCCCCCCCCCCCCATCTACCAGCACCGATAGCAATGCTCCCCTCTCGGACTGACCAAGGCGACTGAGGGGGGGGGGGGGGGGGGGGGGGGCACCTGTACCTCAGGATTGAGGCAAACGCAGCGACACGGCCCAAATTTTAATCATGTAAAAACGGATGCAGCGTAATGCAATGTTAAATGCTTTAAAACACCTCATCGAGCACTAACTAACTTTGGCAAAATATCCCAAAGTCATATTTGGACTCCATGTCTTGTTGATCTTTATTGACTCATTCATGGTCGGTGGGGGGGGGGGGGGGGGGGGGGGGGGGAGTAACTAAATAAATGCAACAAAAGCAAAAGCATAACAATGGGGTGCATTTTGCAAAAGAAAACATGGCTGCCGTATGGATGGCAGCCTCACAAGGCCCTGAGTAAGACAGCCACAGCAACAGAAGGACCGGCGAGCACGAGAGGAGAGCGTGGTCGCCATAGCAGCACGTTACCTTGACGAGGTTGAGGATGATTATGGGGGAGCCGAACCTCTGGAGCATCTGGTCGAAGTGCAGGGCGGCGACATGGGCGTAGGGGTCGGCCTGATCCACTGGAACAACACGGAGACAGGCGCCCGAATTAGCCCGCGGAAAGAGCCGGAAGCACACGCCGCGCACACGGACCAGCGAGGCACGCTCGGGGCGCGCGTCAACATTCGGGGAACGCCGAAGGGCAGCGTTTCCCAGAAACCTGACGTCCATAATGCCTCACGCACACGCACGCATGCACACACACACGTACACACATGTACAAACACGCGCACACACATGCACACACACGCATACACACACACACACAAACATGCGCACACACACGCGCACACATACACACACACAGACTAACTCTCATGTACACACACACACACACACACACACACGCGCACACATACACACACACACAGACTAACTCTCATGTACACACACACACATGCACACACACGCACGCACAAACACGCACACACATGCACACACATACACACACACAGACTAACTCATGTACACACACACACACACACATGCGCGCACACACATACACACACAGACTTACTCTCATGCACACGCACACACACCCATGCATGCATGCACACACACACACACACACACACACATTCATTCTCTCTCGCACGCGCACGCACACACACACACACACACACACTCACACAAAACAAACAGTGAATAAGTATCAGCAAATGAATTAGAATTAAGCAGAAATCAGTAAAACAAAGGGCAGCTTCATAGTAAGTAATAAATAAATTCAAATTCTATTCACAGCTCTGAAATATTCAGTTAATTCGAAGAAAAAAAAAAACCTGCCATCATCTAATCTTGGGGAAATCTGGCACAAAAAAAAAAAAAAACATTTTACTTGTCATATAAATGGTTTCCATTTTTTGACCAGCGCAACACGAGGCAGTCATAGAACTTTTTTTTTTTTTTCCCCCCCAGCATTAAAAGACCTGGGAGAAATGGGTCACAGAGCCCACCGCTCCATCGCGTGTTCGCGTCCCATTCCCCTCGCTGTTGACAGGCTGTATAATGGCTCCGCGGTAATCAAAGCAGCGGCCTTGGAATGAGAAGCGAGCGCGTGTCTCACAACGGGCCCCCGTCGCCCCCGGGGGCGCGACCACGACCGCTCGCCTTCGGGCCGAAAACAAAGCTTCTCACCCGCGCACGGCACGCCAGCCGAAACCCATGGAAAACGGCCCCGGGTTCGAGTCGCTGGCACAGGGGGGCGGGGAATGAAAGGACTAGTTACAGTAACCGACCTTGTGCCCATTGCAGACAAATGCGGCGGGGATTGCGATTATTTATGCTAAGAGTGGGGGGAGGGGGAGAGGAAGGCCTCCATTGTCAATGGTAGAAAGCAGTGATCTAGAGCATTTATTAGCATTTCAGTGCATGTTATGTAACCTGTAATATGTAATGTCTGGTAAATATTAGGCTACTGAGAAACGTAGCGTTAAAAAAAAAAAAAAAACTTTTAACAAAGCTTCAGGGAAAAAAAAAAAAGTGTCGTTCTAAAACTAAAAAAAAGTTGAGTGTGAGAAACCTTCCCTGTGTGACGTGTGCTTGTGCCCACAGAGTAAAATCTATACTGCAATAATTCAAGTTAAATGCCACAAGAACTCGCAAACCCACACACTGCTGGGAATGAGCCTGGCCAATTAACACAGAGTACTGTGTACAATTAAGTGCTGATTTTCCACAGCAATGCAAATTGATCCAGTAGCGTTCTCCATTGCAAACTTAGTCCTTCACAGGTGTGCATCCACCTGCATGTTCGCCAGTTCTCTTTCACAGGTGTGCATCCACCTGCATGTTCGCCAGTTCTCTTTCACAGGTGTGCATCCACCTGCATGTTCGCCAGTTCTCTTTCACAGGTGTGCATCCACCTGCATGTTCGCCAGTTCTCTTTCACAGGTGTGCATCCACCTGCATGTTCGCCAGTTCTTTCACAGGTGTGCATCCACCTGCATGTTCACCAGTTCTCTTTCACAGGTGTGCATCTCACAGCAGGTTAGTCACCTCTCTTTCACAGGTGTGCATCCACCTGCATGTTCGCCAGTTCTCTTTCACAGGTGTGCATCCACCTGCATGTTCGCCAGTTCTCTTTCACAGGTGTGCATCCACCTGCATGTTCGCCAGTTCTCTTTCACAGGTGTGCATCCACCTGCATGTTCGCCAGTTCTCTTTCACAGGTGTGCATCCACCTGCATGTTCGCCAGTTCTCTTTCACAGGTGTGCATCCACCTGCATGTTCGCCAGTTCTCTTTCACAGGTGTGCATCCACCTGCATGTTCGCCAGTTCTCTTTCACAGGTGTGCACCTCTTAGCAGGTCAGCCACCTCTCTTTGCAAATCAGGAATCAACTTCCGAATTAGGAAACGAATGTGTCGTACATTCAGTACAGACACCCTCTGTTACAAAAAGGGTTCCAGGCATAAAAGGCCGGGTACAAAGTACAAAGAGAGACACAAGTTCATTTTTAATGATCAGAACAGAGACCTGAAACGGGCTGAATGGTTTATTTGCAATTATTATTATGCTTGTTAAGCGTTTGGGTCTTCTGTTCTTCACTGGCGCTAAAGCACAAAAGAAACTGTAAAAAAAAAAAAAAAAAAAAAATTAAAAGAAAAAAACTGTTAAAATCCGAGACGGCTCTTTGAACACAAACACCGTTGCCTCGGTGGGGGGGGGGTATTTAACCGGGCTGGGAGGCCAGAGAGGCGCCGTGTTGATAACGGCTTCAGGAGGTGACTTCGGGACACGGCCCCCTTCGTCCGTCCAGCGCACACCAGGTCGCAGAGAAAACAGAAAAACACCCGCGGCTTCTCCCTCGCGATTGGCCCTGCCACCTGACGATTGGTTCGGCTGCCGTCCCCTTCGACACCTGGAGAACTGAGCCAGCCCCACGCTGCCCCTCTGTCGCCTCTCCTTGGACGACCCTTTTGACCCCTCTCTTGTAATCTCAAATCCTGTACCGCTATCCCCTGTTCCAGGTCAACGTTTAAAATGGATTTCCAGGTAGTTTCAGTTTTTTTTTTTTTTTCTATTTTTACACTAGGTAGGGAACAGCGGGCATTGTGGGTGAGCGTTCTGATCACTGCTGGCTGCTCATTGGTTGTGAACCATAATTCTCCTCAGTAAATGGTTCAAATGAAAGTTTAATCTTAAATATTTGATCCTTAATCAGACATTTTGAATAATAAAACAGTGTCTCACAAAAGACATCTGATCCACCCTAATGTAGACTACCGTGCTGTGAACCTTTCGACAACCAGGAAAAACATTTGAAAACGAATCATTTTATCAGCCATTGAGGTGTACTTCAACAGTACCAGTTACAGTTTAGACTGTCAATGTTTTGACGGTTAGCTGCGCACGCTGCTTCGTATGCCACCATTTGCTCTGGCAGCACGGGAAATCAACCAAAGCAGCGCTACCTTCATTAGCCTCGGCACTCAGGAGCCATTTTGAATGTGATTGGACATAGTTCTGGTGCAGCCGTATGAAAATGCTAACGGTAACTGCCATCCTTATCCTCTTAGAGAGCAGACAGGCCTTCTTTTCTGTCTCTGCAGGGGAGGCATAGCGGAAAGACATTCGGCCCAATTTCCAGTAAAGCACCGCGAGCGTTTCTCGTTTATTTACCCCCCCCCCCCCCCCCCCCCCCCCCCCCCCACGCAGACAGAGCGGCTTTGCTTTTCATTCCGGTAATTTCCCCCCAACGCGCACACAGTCACGGTCTTGTTTTTCCGATTTTCACACTCCCGCGCCTTCCAATCTCTTCAAACCACCATCAAGAAGGAAAAAAAAAATATATATATATATATATATATAAAAAAATCAAGCGCATTTCAAGTGCCTCTGTGAAAAACGGTTGCAATTTGCAAAAAAAAAAAAAACTTTCAAGTCCTTATTTTTTCTCTTCAGAAATCCCAAATAAGAAACAGCAGCGGGCAGAGCAGGAGCAGCCGCCATTATGACAGTGGAGCAGGAGCAGCCGCCATTACGACAGTGGAGCAGGAGCAGCCGCCATTACGACAGTGGAGCAGGAGCAGCGGTCATTACGACAGTGGAGCAGGAGCAGCCGCCATTACGACAGTGGAGCAGGAGCAGCCGCCATTACGACAGTGGAGCAGGAGCAGCCGCCATTACGACAGTGGGAGAGCAGCGGTCTTTAGACAGCAGGAGCAGCCGCCATTACGACAGTGGAGCAGGAGAGCCGCCCATTACGACAGTGGAGCAGGAGCAGCGGTCATTACGACAGTGGAGCAGGAGCAGCGGTCATTACGACAGTGGAGCAGGAGCAGCGGTCATTACGACAGTGGAGCAGCGACAGTGGAGCAGCCGCCATTACGACAGTGGAGCAGGAGCAGCGGTCATTACGACAGTGGAGGAGGAGCAGCCGCCATTACAACAGTGGAGCAGGAGCAGCCGCCATTACAACAGTGGAGCAGGAGCAGCCGCCATTACGACAGTGGAGCAGGAGCAGCGGTCTTTACGACAGTGGAGCAGGAGCAGCCGCCATTACGACAGTGGAGCAGGAGCAGCCGCCATTACGACAGTGGAGCAGGAGCAGCCGCCATTACAACAGTGGAGGAGGAGCAGCGGTCATTACGACAGTGGAGCAGGAGCAGCCGCCATTACAACAGTGGAGCAGGAGCAGCCGCCATTACGACAGTGGAGCAGGAGCAGCCGCCATTACAACAGTGGAGCAGGAGCAGCCGCCATTACAACAGTGGAGCAGGAGCAGCTGCCATTATGACAGTGGAGCAGGAGCAGCGGTCATTACGACAGTGGAGGAGGAGCAGCGGTCATTATGACAGTGGAGGAGGAGCAGCCGCCATTACAACAGTGGAGCAGGAGCAGCCGCCATTACAACAGTGGAGCAGGAGCAGCCGCCATTATGACAGTGGAGCAAGAGCAGCGGTCATTACGACAGTGGAGCAGGAGCAGCTGTCGTTACGACAGTGGAGCAGGAGCAGCCGCCATTACGACAGTGGAGCAGGAGCAGCGGTCGTTACGACAGTGGAGGAGGAACAGCGGTCATTACAACAGTGGAGCAGGAGCAGCGGTCGTTATGACAGTGGAGGAGGAGCAGCGGTCATCACGACAGTGGAGCAGGAGCAGCCACCATTACGACAGTGGAGCAGGAGCAGCCGCCATTACGACAGTGGAGGAGGAGCAGCGGTCGTTATGACAGTGGAGGAGGAGCAGCGGTCATTACGACAGTGGAGCAGGAGCAGCGGTCATTATGACAGTGGAGGAGGAGCAGCGGTCATTACGACAGTGGAGCAGGAGCAGCGGTCATTATGACAGTGGAGCAGGAGCAGCGGTCATTATGACCGTAATACTCACGGCGGATGGGGGGTTTGGGCATCATGGTGGAGATGTCTTGAGACCAGTAGAGGGGGACGGAGCCCCGGACCTGGACGTACGAGGAGTAGCTCCCCGCGGTGAAGCACATGACCGAAGCGTCGTGGATGATCTGCTCCGTCTCCACCTCGTTGGCCACGTCCCCCTGCGGAACGGGGAAACCACAGGCACACAACTCGTCACGTGACTCATTTTTAAAAAAAATAATAAATCCGCTCTATTTTACAGATCTGTGACTTACTTTGGTCCGTCTATCAAAACACCCAGTGCGTTTTTATATTTAAACACCGCTGAATGTGTAGAAGTTATAGACAACATGGCTCTAGCTAACTAGTGAGTGATAAAGCCACATTGCATTCGATTTCATATCATATTGGCCTTTCTAGCCTTTCAACAGTTTACTTGATTTAGCTAGCTAACTGCTAGGCCCTTCCGTACAGGCCTTTCTACAGTTCACTTGCTTTAGCTAACTACTTAGCTTACAGTGCTTTAGCTAGCAGGCCAATGACGATAAAACGTCCAACCCAGATCCTACGTGAATAACCATACAGTTATGCATGCTTAGTGTCGACACCGGAACCGGACTGGAAGTGGAAGGCAACAGGGTTCGTACGAGCAACAAATTTTATTCTGAACAACCGGCCAAAACCGGACTTTTGTAACAACGCCAATCTGTACAACATGGCGGCGGCGCCCACAAACTGCACTTCCCGGGCTGGCTTCAAAACGCTTTTCGCCAAGCTCACGGAGAGTCGATGGGTGACGTCACGGTGACATTTGTCCACATTTTCCCTACGGTCCACGGTACCGACACTGGCCATCGTCAGGGCAACAAAAAGTTACCTCGCAGTTGGCGCCTCTCTTCAGAAAGCGCGTCCCGGCGAATTTGCTGGACCTCCTGGCGATGAGGGTGACGTGCACGGGCCGCCCGTAGATCAGCAGCTCTGAGAAGGCGCGCGGGGTTAAGGGAGAAACCGCGCGACCGTGAACACAGCGCTACAAACTAGCGGCGAGATATCGGCGCTTCCGCTAATCGCTAACTAGTAGGAACTTTCCACAACAGAAAAACACACACACACACACACACACACACACACGGCTGAGGGACTGGTAAAGATGTTACACAGTAGCAAGGTGATTTTAACCGCCTCACGTTTAAAAAAAAACGTTAAAATTAGCAGATTCGTTTGGCATTTTTCTAAATAAAATAAAATAAAATAAATCGTATACGTGCCAAAGCAAGGGCAGCAGCATATTATGTCGTGAAACACTTGACTAATTCGTGCTTGTGTCTGAGATTGATATTCAAGGAAGATCTTTTTTTTTTGTTTTTTTTTAATCTCCGAGAAACAGATGGGCTTCTCGTTACGCGATTACGAGCCAGCCAAGTGCTTCAGACACTGGACTCTGTGTTTAAACACCTGATAATCAGTCCTAAATGACTTATCTGGAACGGGCGGGCCGTGTGACAGAGGCACTCTCAAATGTCTCCTGATTTCGCATCTGCTTCAGAGGCGAGGCGAGGCGAGGACTTCCACGTGCCTCTCCGAATGCAGGCACATTTTTCAACAGGTGGGGAGCGAGCGAGGGAGCGAGGGAGCGAGGGAGGGAGGGAGGGGGCGAGGGGGGGAAGATGAATTTACTAAAATTTCCATTTAAATTCTAGTGAATAAAACATCAGCTACTGCCAGTCTCTCTCTCTCTCTCTCTCATAATACAAAGCACTGCTGTTGAAGCAGAACAGCCCAGAGCCTACAGGCATACCAGACAGAGCCAGCTCAGAGCCAGCAGAACAGGGCACACACACAGGGATCACTTACACACACACACAGCGGTACCAAAGTGCTTTACCTTAAGGCCCCCCAAAATGGACGACTAAGAACCGCCACACGTCAATTAAAAAAAAAAGGATAACATTTCACATCTTTATCCAACATCAACTGAAGGCCTGCTCGATGCAGTCTCAATACGAAAACAATTTAATTAGTCAAATTCACACCTGGAAACAAGAAAGCCATTAATGGCTTTCATTACGGTTTCCAAAAGCCCCTTGGAAACCAATAAATCAAGTGAAATGTTAGGAACCGCAAAATTACAACAAAGTCAAGTTCTGTTCCAAAAGCTGTGGACCAAAACTTTATACGCTCCACTAAATTCGGACAGTATGACAAAGAAGACTTCATTCCAAATAAACAATGCAAATAATTAGTTACTGAATTAATAACTCCATCAAGCAAGTACACCCTTATGAATATGCACTATAGTATTACTATAAAGACTTCTTGCAGATAGACTGTAGAATTGCTATATTACTACTGACGGTATTACAATAGTGTTTCTACGGTTTTTTTCAAACACACTATAGAGAATGCTCTAGTGATACTGTACAATTAACCGTAAGATCGTTATAGTTAGTCGTATTGCATTACTATAATATTCTCTATAGCATGTTTGAAAAAACCATAGAAACAATAAAAACATATTAAAATAATAACAATAAACTAAGATCATTATAGATACTAATTCATACATAGTATGTCCCAATTTACATTAAGATTTCCTATTATATTTTATTATACTATAAGAATATTATAGTATCACTGCCGTAGTCTAACGGCAATAATGCTATGGTAATCCTGAGGTGTGATCACTGGAATATTTTCGCGAGGCCACTCCTCAGGAGCTCATTGTGAGGTTTGCTCAAGGGAACGTCGTGTCCCCACAGCCGCGAAATCACAAAAGTCTGTGACACCGAAAGACCCCCAGCCTCGCTCTCTGAACAAATGGCGGGAGAGAGCATCTGCTCGCGGGTGCGCTGAGGACGCTCGCCCGCGGGAAGCTTCAGCGCACACGAGGAGAGCCAGAGAGGTGCTGGAGGAGATCTGCACCAGAAAGGCCCCCCGACGGGCCCGCCGCCGTTCGTACATTTATTTATAAATCCAGAAACGCGGCGGCGCCTCCGCCGCACTCGAGCCGCCCTCGCGCCGGGCCGAGGCCCCGATCCGCCTTCAGCGCTCAGACCAGCCCGGTGCGCCCCGGTGTCCCCAGGCGACGGGAGCGGTGGCGGTGGCGCGGGGGGTGAAATCGAGATGCCTCATTGGTGCACGTATGGCAGGAGGGGAGAAACTGAGATGCCTCATTGGTGCACGTATGGCAGGAGGGGGGGATATCGAGGAGCCTCATTAGTGCACGTATGGCAGGAGGGGGGGATATCGAGGAGCCTCATTAGTGCACGTATGGCAGGAGGGGGGGATATCGAGGAGCCTCATTGGTGCACGTATGGCAGGAGGGGGGAAATCGAGACGCTTCATCGGTGCACGTACGGCAGGAAGGGGGGAAATCGAGGAGCCTCATTGGTGCACGTATGGCAGGAGGGGGGGATATCGAGGAGCCTCATTGGTGCGCGTATGGCAGGAAGGGGGAAATCGAGGAGCCTCATTGGTGCACGTATGGCAGGAGGGGGGGATATCGAGGAGCCTCATTGGTGCACGTATGGCAGGAGGGGGGGATATCGAGGAGCCTCATTGGTGCACGTATGGCAGGAGGGGGGAAATCGAGACGCTTCATCGGTGCACGTACGGCAGGAAGGGGGGAAATCGAGGAGCCTCATTGGTGCACGTATGGCAGGAGGGGGGGATATCGAGGAGCCTCATTGGTGCGCGTATGGCAGGAAGGGGGAAATCGAGGAGCCTCATTGGTGCACGTATGGCAGGAGGGGGGGATATCGAGGAGCCTCATTGGTGCACGTATGGCAGGAGGGGGGAAATCGAGATGCCTCATTGGTGCGCGTATGGCTGGAGGGGGGAAATCGAGACGCCTCATTAGTGCACATATGGCAGGAGGGGGGAGATTGAGACGTCTCATTGGTGCACGTATGGCAGGAAGGGGGGAAATCGAGGAGCCTCATTGGTGCGCGTTGTCACATCACGTTGTTCCAGAATCACTGACCCCAAGGACAAAAACACGCAGCCGGACACGCATGTGTGTGTGGGGGGGGGGGGGATTTGCCACCCCAGTGGTTCCCAAAACTAGGTACTGGTGACCCCACCGCGTAGGTCGCCCCTCCATCCAACCCATTAGCGCAGCCCCGGATCCTCGAGAACCCGCTGGCATCTCTTAATGAGTCACATTTAATGTCTAACGGGGGGCGATTAAAGCCCCCCAAGGCCATATTGAGTCAGAGATGAAGAAGAAAAGTTCCATATTCACGCCGTCACGCCAGGACGTTTCATCAGCCAGATCAGCTAATGATCACCTTCGTCTAAAACTGGCTATATACGTGATTAAATTAGTCATTCTGAAAGTGGTCACATTTTAAAAAATCGATCCAATCACAGACTGGCAGGTGAAACCGCTTGGGTCCTAATTGCACAAAGAGTGACACCAGGTCACGGAAACGAAACTATTTGTGGAAAGTGCAGAGTTGAAAGGAGAGCGGAACTTAAATACAAGTTTGATCTTAATTTTTATCAAGAGACTGGTTGTTGCAAAAACCAGCACACAGGACAGAGTTTGTGAGCCAATACTCCACCCTACCCAAACATCGCCCTCACTTACATTTACATTAGCAGACCACGTATACATGCTTACATTCTTTTACACGCAATCCATTCACACGTGCCAAGGCAAATTCAGGGTATGTGTCTCGCTCAAGGGTCCAACGGAAGTGCCCCACCTGGGAATCAAACCTGCAACCCTGGAGTTACAAACCCGGCTCTCTAACCACTAAGCAACCCTGCTGCCCTACACTACCCATCACTGCAGAAAGTGGACCTCATTGGGCAGCTCACACTGGGAAGAGACGCATAGAGAAAGAGGGGGGAGGAAAAGAAACACTAGCCAGGTCCGGTGCTACTGCTCATATTAAGCAGGAGAACACACTTCTGTTTCTCGCTATATTCTCTCTATTTGAGGAGACTGCGGATAAGAGTCTAAATGAATGAAATGTGATGCAGTGGAACACACATGTCTCATATTCCCCCATGCAAATGGCCGCACGCTAAGGATACTGGACTGGCCACACATTTCACATATTCCCCCACAAAGATGGCCGCACGCTAAGGATACTGGACTGGCCACACATTTCACATATTCCCCCACGCAAATGGCCGCACGCTAAGGATACTGGACTGGCCACAAATTTCACATATTCCCCTACAAAGATGGCCGCACGCTAAGGATACTGGACTGGCCACACATTTCACATATTCCCCCACAAAATGGCCGCACGCTAAGGATACTGGACTGGCCACACATTTCACATATTCCCCTACACAAATGGCCGCTCGCTAAGGATACTGGACTGGCCGCAAAAGCCATGGATGATGTACATGAGCCAGTCGGGATGGACCACGTCTTTGACCTTCTCCAGGAGCCTCCCGTTCCACACGTACTTGGCGTACGGCTCGTTCCTGATCCCGTTAACCACTGCGGTGAAGCAGACACAAAAAAAAAAAAAAAAAAATTTTTTTTTATTTTTAATTACAAAAATTTTTGCGGCAAGCAAACTCTAAAGACTCTACAACGTGAGAAGAAAGCGGCAGGGTACGTACTGGCTAAACGAAGGTCCCAGCTAAGACAAATGTTCTCACAACGCTACTGGAATGTTTGGTTAACGTTGCCACTATGTGGCTGCAACATTGTGAGAATGTTTTGTGTTGGCAGGGGTGCTGGCATGCGCCAAGTAACTAGGCAACAGAGCAGCAACATCACATTGCCACGTCACCACATGATGCGCATCGAGATGCAACGTCGTAACGTTGCATGACTGCATGATACAATGTTGCTTCACTGCATGATGTCATAGGGTGACATCACTGAAAGAAGTCATGAGGTCACATCACTGCAGTACCGCAGAAAACGACCATGCCGGCAGCCCAGAGGCTGAGAGGGATCAAAATACCCTCGACCATCGGAGAAGGAAAACGGTGGTTTTTGAAAAGCGGCACATAAGAGGTCGTCTGAATCCTGGACATGGTCCCGCATTGGTACCCCCCCTAAACAGGGCCGTAAAAACGGACTGCGGCAAATCTGAGCAACCGCCAGTCCAACTCAAGGAAAGCGAGGACAGAAATGAAAGACTTGAGCTACCCTGAGTCGGAAGGCCTTCGTCCTCGAAAATGTCAAAGCTGTCCTGTCGGCCCTGGGCTTGGACCTCCGCCTCTTCCACCTTCTTCTTCTTCTTCTCCTCCTCCTCCGCCTCGGCCTCCGCCTCCGCCTCCTCCCTGCCCAGGTCACGGGCGGTGTTGAGGAGGGTCAGGTTGTACTGCAGAGAGTGACTCAGATCGTAGCAGTAGCTGTAAACAGAGTTCAGGCAGGTGGGGTCAGCCAAAATCGCACTGGATTTTCACAAAAAAGAGAGAGAGAGAGAGAGAGAGAGAGAGAGAGAGAGGGAAAAGAAAAACCGCTACTCTTGTTGCTTGGCAACCGGCTGGATACAGACACACGTTTTCGGGGAAGGCTTGAGGTGCGGCAGAGAACACGAGAGGTCCCAGCGCGATTACGAGCGGGCCTCTTTTTCGAGCTGCTCTCGTAACAGGAGACCCAGACAGCGTTTACAGCTGGCAGTTCAGCCTGTGAACCCACATCTCCTTTGTGATTCCTCCTTTATTTAAACCTCGCAGAAGCACTGAGGGAGAGCCCCTCACTTACAAAACTCCTCAGCCACAACAAAAGAACACAGAAAAAAGAGAAGAACGTTAGGCAAGACGATAATCAAAGTTAAAAATATTCAAAACATTAGATTTGTTAAAATTATTACAGAAGCAAAAAAAAATGAATACATTCATAAATAAAACGGTAATGAAACATTCATTGAGGCGTTCGTTAAGCAAAAAAACATTTATAAAATAAAAATATTAACGAAAGCAAATAGGAAAACACTAATTAAAACAATTACAATTTTTTAAAAAAACAGTGAGATTCAGCATTAGGCTCTGAAACGGTCTTACAGGCGGTAAGGATTTATACAGGACATGTAAGGGAAGACTCAGTTTGTGTTTCATATGAACTGCTAGCAGGAAGGGGTTCGGCCACGAGGCAGCTGGCCAAGCGCACAGGGGCTTTTTTTAGACTCCCGCACTCACGCTCTGGCCAAACGGTTTGGGCAAAGGGCGCACGTGAAAGCGCTCGGGAAAGAGGACTCCGCGTACCCGCGAACGCCTCGAAAAGCCATCAGAAACTAAAAGCCCCCCCCCCCCCCGCCGCCCCTCCCCCGTACATCTGCTGCTCCGTCTCCATCCAGCCCCCCGTCCGTTCGGCGAGCCGGCCGAGACAGGGGGTCACGTGACCGGCGTGTCGCCACGGCGCCGAGGCCCGATCCGATCCCGCCTGAACCAAGGCCGGCGAGGCGGCGCTTGAGGTTCCGAGCGTGTCGCGCGCGCGGCGACTCGAAGGTCCTCGTGAAGGAGGCCGTTGCGAAGGCCGGTCTAAAAACGCGATCGGCGCGCGGAGGAGCCAGAAGCGGCCTCGACGGTTTTCGGGCGCGTCCACTCGGAACTGAAAGGGACCCGAGGTCCGACCGCGGTTCGCGGACGAGGCGGCGGTCGGGGCGATGACGCGTTCTGATACGCGGCGCCACGGGGGACCGTCCCGAGTCACGACATCCGGTTCGGAGACCGGAGGCGGACTCTCTCACCTGAAGTAAAAGTTGCTGGACAGGTCCACGTTCTGGAAGATTCGCACGTATCTACAAACAAACAACAAACAAAAAAAAAAACACAATGTTAACAGTTACATCTATCTATCCATCTATTTATCCATAATTATAAAAGCCTGATTTGTAAGAATCTGAAGCCATGTATCAATTAAAATTACGGGGAATGACAATAAAGTAAAAAAAACGAAAACGTATTTCTATTGTCGTCATCATTTAGAATGATGGGCCTTCGGAACGTTACACATACGGCATCAAGGAATAACTAATTCCGCGGTTATTATTTGCATACATGCATAAAAAAGAAAATGTCCGCACATTCATATCACAGGAATAAAATGCTGCAAAAATGCATTGCGCCATTGTGTTTGTAAACAAAGGCCTCAAAAAAATCAAAAATTTTGAAATTGGAACTAGTCAGAAGGCTGATTCTCAGCATTATGAATATTTTTTTTTTTTTTTTTCTGTGGAGGTTCCCAGTAACAGTTCTACTCTCCAGGGGCCTGAGGTGGAGAAAAACACGAGCAAATCTCACTAGCCACCAAATGGGCTAGCTTGGTTAAGCTAGTGACATAGGATAGTTCTCTGAATGGTGCCTGCAGCTTGCACCACGTGTATAGTATGATCTGACCTGGGCCCTGTTTCAGGAAGCAGGATCACTCAGCTGGATAACTGCACTGAGTAAAACCCGGGAGGGCTCTTTTTGCTTCAGTCCATATTCCAGATTCGGGAGGCGTTCCGGGTTCCGGGTTTTTACCCGGCGCGGTCATCCGGCGAACTCCGGCGATCCCGCTTCGCGAAACAGGGGGCCCGTGTTTTCGAACGCAGCCTCTTTTCATAACATGAATAGAATTACCGACCCCGCAGGCTGGTCACACGATTTTCAGGTCGAACCGTTGCCACAGCACCGCGGCGTTTCGCCGGCCGGTGTCGATGACCCGCGAAAAAAAAGGGGGTCAGGATAACCTGACACCAGCGCGTCTTTGCGCCCCCGCTTCCTGTTTTTTCCCCGTGCTGGCTGGCTGGCTCGCCCTCTCGCTCACCTGGCCTCGTCCGGATGGGTGACCCGCACCGAGTCGTTGGGGATGTAGATCATGTTCGTGTCCTCGATCTTGTATATCGAGTGGCCCCCGATGTCGGCCATCTTCCTCCTTTTGGTGATGAGGATGATGTAGTAGCCCTCCAAAAAACGGACGAAGCCTGCCAGCGCAAGAACGGACGACAGAAAAATAAACGAACAACGACTTTTTTTTTAAAAAAAACATCGTTCGCAAACACCGTGTTAAGACGTTCCAGGAATACATTTAGAACGGCGGTGGTCATTGGGTAATCTCGGACAAAAAGCAGGTAGCCTTCGCCGCGTAAATTATTCTCACCGTTCAGCTTCTCAGAAAGCAGTTTTCTAATTCTATTCTCGCACTAATGCAGACGGCTTTGTTTGCCTGGGCTGCGTGGCTGTTTGTTTGAAATTATGCAAATCGGATTCGTTACATAATCGCGGCGAGAGAACACACAGCCGGGAGTTGAAATAACATACACTGGGGCCGTTTCAGCCGGAGAGACGCACGCTTTCTTTAAGCTCCGTCGCTTCTCATAATTGCAGCTCTTGCACGTACACTTCAAAGCTAATTACGTGCGCGTTAAACGAGTTTCGTTTCGCCGGCTTCCGCGGTTCGCGCACGGAACGGGCCCTCTCGACGCTCCACCGATATTCTAATGAGGTCTTACACGTACAGCACTGCAACGCAGAAGGCTTCCGATCCACTCAGTTTTCCTCAACAACATCTACAGGTTTGGTGGAGTGTAGTGTGGAAAACTAAAGAAAATTAACCGTTTTAACCGTGAGCTGCCATTAGGGTTAATGGAAACCGCCGTATTACACAAAGTTTGGCCTAACTCAGGAAAAGGAGAGGGTTAAATGGTTACTCGTGCACTTAGCTTCGTAGCGTTTTAATTTGCACACGATGTAGACAAAGCAAAGTGAAAGGAAGCTTTTGTGGACAAAAACAACAGCAAAAGCCGTTAGAAATTCAGGTACGAATGTGGAGTGACACATTTTGAGGCGAGTTCCTTATTTTCGACTCGGGTCTCACTGACATTGTCTCACTCACTCACCGCCACGCCCCCCCACCACCCCCCCCCCCCCCCGACTCCGATCAAAAAATAACGACGGAAATAGACCCAGGGAAAATATTTTGAAAAAAAGGAAATAGTCTCCGAGATAATTTGTGTCGGCGAGAAAACGGCGGAGAGGGACGTCAGAGACGTCGCCGGCCGAATCGGGAGGCCGCACAGAGAGGCCTTTGTTTTCGTTGGCGGACGCCGGTCCACCTCTCTTTGTTCTTCGCGCCCATTCAAGTTTTTTCCCCTGGGCCGTTTCCAAAAGGGGCAATTTTCTCTTGTCATGCGTCACCTTATTTCCAATGCAGATAATCCGGGAGGGAACAACAACAACAACAACGACGACGGCGGAGAAATCGGGCGGAAAGCCCGCGTCGCCGAGTCGCACCCGTGGGCGAAATTACGGCGGAGGAACCGCGCGAAGGACTCGTCGTTTTCGGGTATTTAGGTCACGGGCTTGTTTGGTCGAGGGAGGATGCAATCTCCAATCGCCGCGTAACGTCACAGAAAATTACGTACCGGAGCGCTATGAAAACAAGTCGTCGTCCCCCCCCCCAAACCCCCGCAAAAAAAAAAAACCAGCAAGAAGAGGTGATGCATCTGGGGGAGTTTTTTTACGGAAGGGAAACAGGGGAGGAACGGGGGGGGGGGGGGGAAATGGTGGGGGGTGAAAGTTAGTCAGCCCCAACACCTCACTCACTCAACATGTGGTGCCACGAAAACTAGCGAGGAGATCTGCGCAGATTCATTATCTCCTCGCTATTCAGAGTGACCCCCCCCCCCCCCCCCCCCCCCCCGCGCCCCAAACGCACAGTCTGACATTTGAGGCGACGTCGCTGAGCTCTTTTTTGACTGGCGGGATGTGACGTCGAGTCTGCGAAGAGCGGCGACCGTGAAACAGCCCCCGCCAACTCCGCCTGCGCGGAATTTCACACGAACTAACGGTCTTCGGCAAATTCTTAGATTACTCGAAATAACAAAAAATGATAGATTTCCATTCTGTCTGAACAATATGGGAGAAGATTAAAGAACATCAAGCTATAGCCGAACGGAGTTTCCCGTGACTTGGCGGCTTAACGTTCTCGTGCTCTGAAGATCAAAAGCACGTCTGTCACCCTTCTCTGACTTAAACAAGCAGCGAGGAACGCAAAGTGTTCAGGTAGATGGCAAGATTGGAAGACATGGCTTATGTAAATGTTGCCAGGTGAGCAACATTTAAAAAGTGTCCTTTAGCCCAACAACCCATAAAGATCACATAATTATGTGATTAGAAATTTCAGAACTGAACATTCTAATGCTGATGTCACAATCACTGCTGTTAACTGAAAGCAGCGGAGTTCTAGAACTCTTGAGAATTTTGAAAAAAATTCCAATTCCACTATTCAAGGGTTTGAAAGGGAGCGTGTCAGCTGGACGTGACGGCAAAACCACGAGAAAGACAAATCTTACCCACAATGCCGTAGGCGGACACTGCCCTGGACAGACCGGAGGACCCCTTCTGTCCGATTTTGGTGCGGTTCCCCAGGTCCAGGCGCCCCAGGAGTTCCCGTACCTCTTGCTGATTGTAAACATGCTGCCAGATTAAGGAAGAGAGATCTGCGTTACCCTACACGCTCAGCGTTTCAATTTGACGCATCGTTTAACCGCCACGTGTTAAAAATCGCATTACATTCACAGGTGGACATAACCTCGCTAAAGGCTACAGCATTTTCACCTTACAGGGACTCGGTCTGTCCTTTCAGAGCTGCCGCCATTTTACACACCACCCCGACAGGGACACACAGTAAATGAAGTTCACGGTTACGGTACTTTTCCCTCCGTAAAAAAGTGGTCGCTGCCGCCATTTTGCGCCCGAACGGCAGACAGTTAGCAGTGCTCCACGCGGTCAGCCGCTCGCTACGTCACAGGTCACGCTGCGTAATGGACAAACACCTCCGTGTCGCTACGCGCACGTACAGGACTGTATAAACCTTCAGAAGGAAGCGCTCAGTGGGGAAAAAAAACGCATGCTTCTCATATAAAGGGCATCTATTGCAACATCATTACATGAAAACCCCTTGAGGTGATAATATACATGTTTTCCTGGGCCTAAAAGAACAATAGACTGGCAGAACATACCTCCATAATATTATTATTATTATTATTATTATTATTATTATTAATGATAATAATATCCCAGTATTTACAAAGGAGCAAAAACAAATTGTCTGTCAGATTAACCAGTAATGGGAATGCAGATCTACTCCATAATCATAAAGAGAACGGTCTGCCATCTACGCGCATGCAAAGGCGAAGTATTGTGAAAACAACACCCCCCCCCCCCCCCCCCCCACACCCCCCACCTCCAAGCACCTTATGTAAGCTCTCAACGCACAGCGCGCGTTCGGGGAGCCGCGCACGACCCACCTTGTCATCAATAATCACCAAGTCCTTGGGTTCCGTGCGATCGATTTTCAAAACACGGTGTTTTGTTTGAGCGTGATTGCTCCCCACCAGGAAATACCTCTGAAGAAAAAAAAAACAAAACAAAAACAATCAGCCGATCATGCATGGATGTATGTACGCCACCATTACTACACAGGGATGAAATAACAGGCTTTACTTGTTTACGCATGCTAATAAGACTGCAATTGTATACGGCTTGTCTTTCTCGCCCCCCCCCCCACCACCCACCCACACCCCCCCCACCCCCCGGTCACATTATACGGGAGTTTGCAAATATCACAGCCATATCAGTCTTGACGGATGTTTATTTTTTTATTTTTTTATTTTTTCCACAGGCAGCCAGTGTGACAGGGAGACATACGTTAAACGTGATGTGTTAAACATTTGATGTTCCTGTCTTGATCGACACCAAACGATCTACAGCAGATAGTGGCGGTATTTTCGGGGGGGGGTTCCTATCAGGTTTGAACGGTTATTAACAGGCTGGTAAAAGGTTAAATTGTCCATCTATTGCATCTGTAGTGACAAGACAGAACATTGATAAAATTGGATTATCTGCTTTTACATAGCAGGGCACTTTGAATCTGTGCCTTTATCTGCGCCGACAGAAAACAGGACTGATGAAGATCTATGGAACATAATGGCATTTCATATGGGAGTACATCCATCTTACACGGCCGTCAGAAGCACACATTATCATCTGTCATGTCATTACATCTTCTTTTTAAATTATTTTTTTATAAACACTGGCGCCCAACCCTAATTTGGAACGTCCCAGCATTTGCGATCAAAGTAACGTTCATGCTGAACCCCACGGCCGATTCGGGACAGTGTGGACACGCGCGGTTCTCCTCCGAAAATGCGCGGTGTCACCAGCCCGGTTCTTCTCACACCACGGGCCACAGCCTAGTTCACACGCAGTTTAATCGGAAGGAAGACCTTTCGTGTGCGGCTTTGGGCACACGTGCAGTCCGCGGGCACCTGGATGACCAGCAGGGGTCGCTGGAGAGCCGTGAAACACGTACCCCTAACAGTCTGCACCCTCCCATACCCCGGGCAAACGAAATCGCCAATTACACGCCTCCTTACGGGGCTACCGGTTAGCGCTGGCGCGGTCCGGATGTGATGTCGTTTGCTCAGTGGCGCCTTTTAAGGATGTTTACAGATCGAGAGCCAGCTCAGATCACATTACGAGCCGATTTGTGACCCCGTTTCCTCTTCGGCTCAACTTTGTGCTGGTAAAGACCACAAAAGCAGGGAACTGAGAGGAGAAGTGTCACTGCTTCACAACTATGGGTTTCCTCCCCTTGCATCCCCATCTGAGTGACCTCCATTCCAAATCAAGAAAAGTAAAACAACAACCCATTCCATTACATTACATTACATTATAGGCATTTAGCAGACGCTCTTATCCAGAGCGACGTACAACAAGTGCAATAGTTCCAGGTGCAGAGGTGCAGAAGAACACACAAGAGCGAAGTAGATCGTAGTGCCAGAAGTGACCACAGATCAGGACTCCAACCCTGTAGAGTAACCTGTTCAGCAAACAAACAGTCCTGCCAAGTACAAACTAGCGCTGAAATCACATTTTCCTAATCAGAACCAGACAAACAATCCTGCCAAATAAAACTAACGTGCTCGTATTAGCCTAACTAGGTACATTGAGCTAAACTATAGGCTGGGGGGGGGGGGGAGAGGTGCAGCCTGAAGAGATGAGTCTTTAGTCATTCCAGTGTCCGAGGCACTGCTTTTGAGTCAGTTCAGTGTCACACTGAGCCAAGGGGACATGGAGTGCTGAGCGCCATGTAGGTGACCGCAGGAAACAAAGGAAAGAGAGACAGATAACATTTCAGTGACACAGTAACCCGTAACACAGCAAATGACACCTTTTAGAAGGGATAACAATCGATCATTACGCTACACAATAAAACGCGGTGAGGTAATCAATTCCCTCATTGAGGCCCAGGGAATAATTTAGCCTCCAATGTGAATGTGTGAAAGAAAGCTCTTTCACTCTACTCCCACCTCTAATAGGCCATCGCTTGCAGATTGCAAATTACATTATTTTGCCAGAGCACGGTTAGAATTGCCTCTTCTAAGCTGTTGGTTAGCTCATGCTGTTAAGGCACTGTTCCAGTGCATGGATGGGCCCCATGGTCTGGTATCTGTTAAGACACTGTTCCAGTGTATGGATGGGCCCCATGGTCTGGTATCTGTTAAGGAACTGTTCCAGTCCATGGTTGGACCCCACAGCCTGGTATCTGTTAAGGCTGTGTTTCTAGTGCATACTGTAGATGGGCCCCACAGTCTGGTATCTGTTAAAGCACTGTTCCAGTGCATGGATGGGCCCCACAGTCGGGGATCAAACCCCAGCCATGTGTTGCTCACTGACAGGAAGCAGTGGCTGAAATCGTGCACTTTGAAGGAGAGCAGATGTGTTTCTGCGCTCTCCGATGTCAATAGAAGAGGTTGCGTCGATGAGCTCTCAGAAATACGACTGAGCATTCCAAAATTTGGTCAAAAAAAAAAGAGGTAAAAGCATAAAAAGAAAACACGGTCTCTCCAAATAGCATACACGTCATGTTTTCTCCCACCTTGTCCCACATCGAGTAAATGCACCTAGGCAACAACATCATTCAAAAGTATGTGGATGTGGAATAATATTTTTTTTTAAAACCCCCTCCACGTATTACAGGTAAAAGCTTCAAGGTATTTTAATAGCTTTTTAAGTGCAACTTCCTTCCACCACTGTGCTTTTGCTTTTAAGAACAGTATTTTAGAGATATATGAGGTTTCACCCTAATTATTTTTTATCAGGTCAGTGCTCGTATTTGTGAAGTTTCTCAATGAGGAGTGGCTGATGTTGAGTTAGTTTCACCTTTCAGCTCCCCTGCTGACCAGCTGGGATTCTAAACTGGTTTTAACTGGTTGTAGCCTGCTGTGGGATTTAGGTTGTCTGTGGCTGGTCAAAGCTGGTCATAGCAGGTAGAGTAAGCTGGTGGCTGAGCTGGTAGGCTAGCTGACTTTAGGCTAATGAATAGGTGATTAAGCTGGTCGGCCAGCTACAGCAAAACCAGCTACAAGTGTTGAAAACACAGCTGCAACCAGCTTGACCAGCTTAGGCTAGTTTAAGATGGCATTTTCAGCAAGGTCATAGTGGAAATGGCTAAGACATGGACAGTGGAAACGAGAGTTTGTATTCATAAAGCATCTCCGACTACAAAGTGCTGGTCTAGGATCAGATTAGACTTTTAGGTCATGCTGCACATGGCTAAGATTTGGACTGTAAATGTGAGTTTGTATTCATAAAGCATCTCCGACTACAAGTGCTGGTCTAGGATCAATTTGGACTTTTAGGTCATGCAGCACATGGCTAAGATTTGGACTGTGTACATGTGAGTTTGAATTCATAAAGCATCACAGAGTATGAGTGTAGATCTAGGGTCAGGTTTCTCCCATCCACACCGCTGGAAACACCACAGCAGAGAGAGAGAGAGAGAGAGAGGTATAAATCCTAAGCTACTGGCAGACCCGGTAGGGTAAACTTGAGCTGCAGCACAGGGTAGATTTGAGATGTTTGCATTTTGCGTTGGCAGAAGGACAGGTTCCTGTGACAGGGAACTAAGTCCATGTTATTTTATTCTCTCTTTAGAATTGTGGAAGCTGCCTTGCCCATGTTTTGGTTTCTTTTTTCTGTGCTACTCCAAACACACACACACACACACATATTTTGTCTCTTCCCTTTCAGTTGGCTGACCATCATGTCACACATCCCAGGGTCTACAGAGAGGGATAGAACAACACTTTTGCATCTTCATAGACTCTGTTGCATGATGGTTTACAAAGTTTTGGGTTTAACATGTAGGCACCAGCATTTCTGAAATGACAATATGTGATATAAAGATGAACTGTGAAAGGGAAAGGATATTTGCTTGAAACATTTGGGGAAAACCAATGTAAAACTCCTAGTCATTCAAGGCCAAAGGATCTTAACAAGCAGAAGGGATAGAATAAAAATCTTCACACTCCTGTCTCAACCGGAGTCTGAGATTCTGGATGTCAAAGGAGATTTTAGCAGTTTAAGAAAAACACGACGAAAATTAATCACACCTCAAACAAGATTATCTAAGGCTCCATCTTTTGAACTAGTGCCATCTAGTGTCTTGTGATTGAACTGCAGAACGTTACTCTTGCACCTCAACTTCCAGGCAAGTATTTTTAACAGTCATCTTTTAAATAAATATGGCACACCGTCCTGATGTGAAAATATCGCTATAGCTTCCATATCTAAAATATTACTAAAAACCAAAAGAGCATGTTCAGATCTCAAACCCAAAAACCCACACAGGTTACTGAGCAGCCTTCCGGTAGTGTCTTTTCTCGTTCCACTCACCGCTCTCGTCTCATACAGGACCAGTTTCTGTACGCCGCTGATGATGGCTGCCGACAAAGGCATGGTGGGTCGGTGATGTCAGCGTACACCATCCAATCAAATAAAGGTAAAACTGTCGAAATCCTTTCTGGAACACATACCATTATAACTTATTATTAAATCATCATTTTATTTATTTATTGTTTTCAAATCTGACTTTTACTTATGTCTGTCGTATGATGCAGACACAAGCATTTTACATCTTTTCAAGTTCAATTAGATTACTGAATTCTAGGATCTCATAAAATGATTGCGCATTTTACATTTTCATATCTATGAACACTTCAGAAATAGGCCTACTATTCATCAGTCCATTCACTTTCAAGATGAACAGTCCACAGGCATGAAAAATGAGACTCCAACTATCACTACAAAAAGAGCCATATCTCATTAAAAAAAGAAAAGAAGAAGAAGCAGCTCCCAGCATATGCTGAGCTTTCATACGAAGTAATAAAACGTTTTAATCACAAGTCCATTATGTTAAATACGTGCCGTCCATCATCTTTCTGTTGTATCTAAAGAACTTCAACAGATCTCGCTTTACCCGTTTGCCACATTTGCGTATTTTGATTAGTAGATTCCAAGGTCCAGGAAAGTAACTTATTTAGGGAAGATTGCAACAGAAATAGCAACTTAGTAGCGATATTTCTTGCCACCTCGCCATCGAAACAACAAAGCCAAATATAGCCTATATAATATGGTAATACAAAATTGCCATAATACAATTGATGTAGCCTACAATTTCCGTGTTAAAAACAGCAGGCTATTTCCAATTTTATAATGCTGGCTTCATACATATACATACACATAAAAATAACGACTATGGACCCAAGTGAAAAGCTTTAAAATAATATTGATATAATATGCTTTTTTTTAGTTCGGTGTTAGACCAAGAGAAGTCAAAAGGTCAGGGCTTCAATTGACTGCATAACAATTGGTTGAAATGCAGCATAGCTATATACTAGCTAACGAATAAATAAAAAAATATTTAACAAAAACATAAAGCCAAAACATGGTTAATGTCTCGCGGAATAACCATGCTAGACTAACCTATAATCTAGTTATTAACCTAACCTGGCTAGTCAACTTCACAAGCTGCATAATTGATCAATTACAGTCATAACAGAAACAAACAAAACTACGTTACTTAGCCATCTAGTAACACGTCTATACTGTATATCCAGAAAGTGTGTCAACTAGTTATCTACAATCACCCAGCTAATATTATTTTTGCACGTATAACGATGCCGTTTACTAGCAGAACTATTACAAATTATGAATATTGGTCGGGAAAATGGCGAGCTGTGCACGTAAGATAATGACAGAAAACGAACGTAAAAACAAATGCAAACCCAGTTCGTCCACCCTTTTTGATACCAGTTTCAACATAACGACCTCATACTCCAAACGTATGAAATAATAATTAGAAACTGCACCTACCGTAAAGCGTTTTGCTGTTCAATGAAGCTCAAAATTTCTCATTCTCGTGCAAATTGCAGAAAACGTTTGTTTCGATCAGGTGACTGTCATGGAGTTCAGCTGGAACGGAACGTCGTGAAGTTCAAACAGAACGAGCAACGCGGAGCGCAGAAGAAATTATGAGTTTGTTTCCTGTATCGCTATAGCAACTGTACTGAGTTGGAAAGGGAGAACAGAGCGAGGATAGTGGTTTGCTGATTAGCAAAATAATGGTGAGTAAAATAAACAACGCGTGTAATTATTGCATTCTTTTATAAACCCATTTAACGATCGCATACGTTGTGTTTTTCTCTGACAATTAGGATTAGAGGCAATTCACGGTTTAAAAAACTGTTAATGTTATTCATAACTATTTAGCCAATTAATCCGGCAAGGTAGGTGAACAAATTCGATAGTTTCATAGTTTGCCATTGTTTGATTGGTTAGCAGCCAGACTGTGACATAATGTTAAGAGGGGGGAAAAACTATACCATACTTTTTTTTCATGTTTTAAAATTACTTCCTTATATTTGTTACTTATATGTGTTTATTATGAACCAGCTCTTCCCTTTCCGTTGCCCTCTTCTGTCTCTTTAGAAAAACACGTGTCCTACTGTACTCCAAGGAAGTCCAGACATGATCCCTCTTGTTGACAACCTCATTGAAGACGAGGCAGATAGAGAACGTCTTCTTAACAAACCGGCTTGTTTCATGATTATTGGAAAGCCTGTAAGTTGTCAATATTAAGTGGGCACTTGAGTTATAAGTAACCCACAGAGAAATCATTACAATTTCTTTAGTCTAGAGAATTATATTATGGGAGATGTAGATGGTGTGATGGGTTTATTTGAATTCAAGGAAAATTATCTCAACGTTAACTCCTGTTATTTTGATGGTTTATATAGGATGGTATTATATATCCTACTTAAAAATATAACGTGTATCATCTACAAATTTCATCGTTTTTTCGTTTTTTTCATCATTTTTTTTTTTTTAAATTGCCCCAGAAAACAGGCTTATAAAGATATTTCAGTTAACGTGCTGGCTCTGTTGTGTGTCTGTGACGTTTAAAAACATGAAATGTCTTTTCTTAAAGGGAGTGGGGAAATCTACACTTGCTAAGAGGCTAGCACAGTCCTGGAAGTGCATCCTGATTGATGGTACATATCTGATTGACTAAATTATAATGTAACATGACTGTTGAAAACTTGCTTATTTTGCCAATTAATCTACCTTTTTTTTTTCAGATACTGAATTGCTCAATAATCATGTGACTAATCAAACAGACCAAGGATTAAGGGTTAGTAACCAAAACATATAGGCCCTACATGGCCGTACAATCTCCTACATGAAAACTTTAATAACATGCAAAGCATTGTTAAAACATACATGGAAAGTCTTTGTACTGTTAAATGTGGTGCGGTTGAACTTCTTGGGCATTTTTGTGGTCAAATTTTGTTTGAAAGTAGTGGAGTGTGAAATTTTTGTGCATTCATCGTTTTCATTTCTTTAGATTGTACAGATTCTAAATGAGGGGAAAAGTATTCCTGAGGAAATGGTTTTTCAATTGATTTTGGACAGACTGCAGTCTCCTGAGGTAGAACATTACGGTATGTGCACCTTTATTATATAGGCTGATCTTTCGAAGGCCAACCAAATGGTCAGCTTGAAATTGAGTAGCTGTCAGTTGAGTGGTTACGGTTTGCTTTCAATAACGGTGATATTTTTTGAACAGGTTACGTGTTAAGCTGCCTTCCTTCAGTGTCGGAAGAGCATCTGAAGATAACCGAACAGATCGAGCTGTTACAAAATCTGAAGATGTCCCCCGATTTCATCATAAACATTAAGGTGCCACTTTCTTTTTGGTCGCCCTTCACTAGTGCTTTGTGCTATATTACCATTTAACATGAAAATTAGTTTTTTCAGATAATTTATTTCTGATTTGTAGTAAGTCATAAGGAGTTTTCTGTGCTGTGAGTGACAAATGAGACCCATGGAAACTTTAATTTCCTAACCAGAATAATACGTGCAGGCAAATACATGAATTGTTTGGTGAGGGAATCTTTGAGCAACCTGTGGTGCTTGCTTAAGTGGCACTGGAAGTTAATGTTTGAATGCCTGTTCCATGAGGATCTGTCGTCCCCCACTCTGACACCAGTGTGACGACAGAGACCTGATTCGACGGCTCAGCACACAGACACAACATCCCGAGACCGGCCAAGGTCTTCCAGAAGGAGCAATGGGACCCCGTCAAAAAGGACCCGCCGAAAAGAAGGAGCTACGGAGAGGAAGATGGGGATGAGGGAGAAGAAGAAGAGATGGAGGAAGAGGAGGAGGAGGAGGAGGTGCTTCAGCAGCCTTCCAATGTCTCTCTGTGTCTTTTTAAAGCAGTGGCAGTCACGCAAAGCTGCCATTACAGTTGATAGCACGCGCGTGTGTTTTTGGACAGGTGGGCGACAAGGACTTTGAGAAGGAAATGATGTCACAGCTTGTCAGACTGCCGGAGAATTTTCCAGACAACGTGCAGCAGAGGATCCTGCTGTACAAAGACACCGTTCTCAGACCCGTAGAAGTAAGACCAAGCGTTCTAGCCCTGTTGTTATTTGTTGCATTTGTTGATATTTCAGATGTTTAGGATGAACCGTGTGAGGCAGAAATTAAAAGAGGCCCATAGGGGATGAGCATTGGTCCAGTCATTTTATGTTGTTCACGTACATGGAAACTATGTATGGAAATGTGACAGTTGTAATCCGTTGTAACGGTCATGCCTTTGCTTCCAGGGTTACATGGTGGACCATGATCCCCTGCACGTGTTTGAGCTGAACGGAAACAGCGATCCTGGCGAGCTGTTTGTGGTGAGTTTCGGGTGTCCTGAAAATGAACACTGCACCATAATGCAATCGGTTAAGCTTGTGGTACAGTACATTTGGTCCATTTGATCATCTCTCGTAGGTTTTCATTAGAAAATAGGAAAAATAGAATTTCTGACCATTGACTAATAACTGCTCTTGTGGTTCCATCTTCCATGGTCTTCCACACCTTCCGTGGGGGGGTGGTGACCATTCCGGGGGTCATGCCGGGGGGTCAGCTGGTGATGTCACGGCTGGAGTCGATGGCGGTCAGTAGAGCCGCGGTGCCCATCCAACTGCTGCAGAGCGAGGAGGAGGAGCTACCGGACGAGATGGAAACGGTGAGCGGGGCTCAGCGTTGGCTCAGACAGCACGCCGTTCATTTATGCCAATCGGTACACATTCTGGAACAACCTCTAAATGGGATGATCCACCCACCATTACACTATATGCATTTAGCAGACGCTCTTACCCGGAGCGACTTACTCAACTTTTTACATGGCATTTACATTGTATCCGATTATACAGCTGGATATGTACTGAAGCAATGCAGGTTAAGTACCCTTGCTCAAGGGTACAACAGCAGGGGAATCAACCTGCAACCTTTAGGTCACAAGACCAACTGCTTAGCCATTATACAACACTCTTGCTCAAGGGTACAACAGCAGTGTCCCGCCGAGGAATCGAACCCGTGACCTTCAGGTCATAAGGCAACTCCTTACCCATTATACTACACTGCCACCCCCGTTTTTAATACAAGGTGCACTTGCGCATTCTCGTCCTGCAGGGGGAGCTGTTGCGGATGCTGTCCGGCAGCAACATGCTGGCGCCCGGGTTCCGGTGGAGGCGGAGCCGCTGGGGGCCGCACATGCCCCGTGGCACTGAAGGAGGGAAAAATCGCCAAGGGGAAGCCGGAGTTTTCCGTTGGGTAACCTAACGCAGCTGTTCTCTCTGCTCCCCATGGAGTGCGCTTTTCTCAAAATTAGTGTATTTTTAAAGGGAAAAAAGACAGACAGAAGAATGAAGGAAATGAATAAATGATGCATTGGCTAAAAGCAATTCTGCAATGGTGTTTCGGAGGCTAACACCAAACATTTTCTTCCATTTCATCTTGATTCCTGAAAAGACAACAACAAAGTGCTATGATATTGCAATAGTGTTTCCCATGTGAAAAAAATAGCATACTGAAGTATACCTGAAGTATACTATTTTATACTTAAGAAGAAGTACAAATGTAAATTTATATCAAGCAGGCTTAATATACTATTTTTTCACATGGGTTCTTAGAGTTAGTCAGCAGCCATTTTGTTTTTTCAAGGTTCCGGGTTGAGATGGCTAAAGTCTCAGGAACGCACTCCCATCACTCGCAGGTTCCTGGATAAGATCTACGTCCTCTCCTCTCAGGAGGCCCTGCAGAGGTTCATGCTGAACCCCCGCCCCTACCTCCTCCCGCCCATGCCCCGCCCCCCCTGCCGGGTGGCGGTGGTGGGGCCCGCGTCGGCGGGGAAGACGACGCTCGGCGCGCTGATCGCGGGTCACTACGGCGCCGCGGTGCTGGACGTGGAGGCCCTGATGAGGCCCGTGATTGGTCAGGTCCAAGCGGCCGCGCTGGAGAGGGTCAGGGAGGAGGCCACGGCAGCCGCCATCGAGAAAGTGAAGCTGAAGCTCGACTCGTCGCGCAGAGCAGGTGATTTGAGACCGAGGAGGGGCCTGTTCTCTGTTTTACGAGCATTTAGCAGACGCTCTTATCCAGAGCGACTTACACAACGTTTTACGTAGCATTTATATTGCATCCATTTATACAGCTGGATATGTACTGACGCAATGCAGGTTAAGTACCTTGCTCAAGGGTACAACAGCAGAGGCCTACCTGGGAGTTGAACCTGTGACCTTACAAGATTACGAGACCAGCTCCTTACCCATAATACTGCACTGCCGCCAAGTCTGCTATAGGTCAAGTCCCCGTCGTGCAGGTGTCCTCCGTCTTGAGTCCTTGCGAGCTGCAGAGTTCAGGTTTTTTGTTGGTTTTCGTTGTCAACCTTAAAATCAGCGACCAGTTCAGCCACAAGAAACCAGAGTGAGGTGAGCTTCCTGTTTAATCAATCGCTTCCGATTGATTGGTTAAGTGCTCAGTAATAAGAGAAACCAGCAGGTCCTGTGGCTCTCCAGGACCAGGGCTACAGACCCTGGTTTGGTGCTGAGGAAGAGCTGTGGATATCCCTCAGAGGCCACAGCAATGCGGTGATGACATATAAACGGTTTTCATCTTGCAGCGGGCGATACGGTGGACTTGGATGAGAAAGGCGAGTCTGGCGACATCGAGTCAGACCAGGGGGTACAGGAGCGGCAGATGATTCTGGTGAGCTCACTTTTTGTTCTTTCCCATCTGTATTCTGTGTACATCCGCACTGAAAACATGATTATGGCTGCTGCTCCATTCTTGCCATGTACTCTGCACACCTGGTTCACCTGTTGTCTAGTTATACAGGCGTGCTCATGTAACCACCGTTACCTGAGGCTGCATGGTTTAAATGTTGCCAGGTTAAGCTTGGTAACTCACCTGGGAGAGTTATCGCAGCTCCCTGGTCTCTCTTGTTTTGTGTTGATCGTTTCTGACTGATCACCTACACTAAATTATGTGCATATATCTCTGTTAAACTACTATAAAATGTACCCCACAGATCCAGCTGCATTGTCCCACATGAGGAGAAAGATGAAGGTAAGTACTCTTTCTATTGCTACGGAAACAGCTGCTCCCAGGTTTATATTTTTCGACCCGGCTACTGTTGTACTGTTGCTCCACTGTATACGAATGTACCTTCATGCTGAACTGCATTGTGTCCTGTGTTCTGTGAGTCATGAGTGGGAGTATTGGCAGAGACTCGTGTATAGGGGGAGCGCGGCCACCTCGGTTACTCTGGAAACCAGTCCGCACGTGCGCGGTCACATGTACGAGCTGAACGAGGAACCCAGCGCACATCGCGGTTGGCCGAGCTCATTTCGTTGCTTCTTCCTCCAACCCTGTGACATTACAGGTGGCCACAGGTGCCCTTTGTTCTCCGCTGTTTTATTTATTCATTTCAGTTCGTCTGAATTTTCCCCGGATGCAGTGACGTAATCGGTTCCCCACACGGAGCCAGAGGTGGGAAGTGCAGGGGTCAAAAAGTCCTGCCGTGTGTTTCCTTCACCCATGAACTCAGCCAGATGATTTCACGAATTAGTTCTACCTCCTGACTGAAGAATTGTACCAATGAACAAGTCCAGGGGACTGGAACAAAATACTGGGGTTGGACTCTTGCTTTCTGAACCTGGGTTTTCCACCTCTGTATGGAGCACAGTCTGGGGCTGTTTTTCCAGTTGGGTCTTGGGGGGGTTTTGAAATGAACCTGGAGGTCTGGAGATCCAGGAGGCTGTGCTGTGGTTTGTGCAGGAGTGGAGGAGGAGCAGATGGAGGAGGTGGAGGAGGAGATGGAGAAGGCGGAGGAGGAGGAGGAAGTGACGTGGCAGCATCCCGAGGTGCAGGCCATGGTGATGGATGCCCTGACGGAGGCGGAGAAGAACCCCGTCCTGCCTCCACCCAACCTGTGCCTACAGGTCCTGGAGAAGCGGATCCAGGAGGTGCAGTTTTTTTTTTTTTTTTACCTCCACAATGAAACATTTACAGTGATGCTCTGCAGGCGGCCATGCATTTTCACAGTTAGGGAAGTGAGCTGGTGTCTGAGGGATTGCAGGTTCTATTCCCAGGTGTAGCACTATCGGCAGTTCTTTGGCCTGAGGTATTAAAACCTGAATTTGCTGTAACTGTATGAAGAGTTGGTATGCGTTTTGGAGTGTTTTTTTCAAAAGTCTTTAAGCCAGTGTTCTAGAACTCCATTGCTTTCAATTACCAGTCGTGATTGTTACATCAGCATTAGAATGTTCAGTTCATAACCACAGTGTATTCAGTTTGCCAAAGAATGTTTATTAAAAGGGGGGCATGGAGTCCAAAACTTGCCAAAAATGCTTCACTAACCTCACCCCTGCCCCTCCCATTTTTGAACCGCCCCAGGCCCTTTCAGGCACAGGAGAAGCCGAGGGACATTAGAAGCTGTCAGCATGAGATATGAGAGAATCCCCTTCCTGTATCTCAGTGGCATAAACCCTGTCCGCAAATTACGGAGCCTGCAGCTCAGGGTGCCTTTGTGTGATTTATCACAGATAGAATCGGCCGATGCCGCTGTGGGTGAGCCCGGGAGGGGTTGGGTGCTCGACGGCTTTCCGAAGGACTGGACCCAACTGTCCTCTATACAGGACTCCGAGGTCATGCCGGACACGGTGTTCTGCCTGATGGACAGTGACACGGACGGTAGGGTGCTGTCTTAGGCTATTGTGACATCATCATCGTAAGGTTCCAACAACCGGCAAAGAATTTATGATGACTTCCTGCCATGTAATTAATTGTGTTCGCAACATAGTTAGTTCACAAACACTGCACTATATAGATGCATTGTCTACACTGCAAAATATGGCCTAACTTCTGTAGTTTAGCATGAAATGCTTGAAAACATAAACATATATCAAATGTGCTTACCATATATATCATTTATATAAACATACAGTCATACTGTACTTTAAAACATATAATTAAAACATACATTAAAAGTACAGTTATTTGCTGTTTCTACATCTTTTAAAGGATTTCATGTTTTTGCAGGTAAAACGATACTGAGGCGGATCTATGAGCAGCACAAAGACGAGGTGAACGCGGCGGTGGGGGAGAGGATGGAGAAGGAGCGAAGGCGAAAATTGCAGGAGGCGCAGGAGTCGAGGTGAGTGGGTAAACAGCGTCACCGAGTGCAGCGGCTAGCGAAACGAGCGCGATGTGAAATCTCACACCGTCGTCCATTTTCCGAGGGCAATTTGAGCCGATGAAAGACAGCCTCGCCTCCCTGTGTCCTACACATGGGGGAGGAAATCGATTTTCACTTTAAAGGCTCTCGGGTCATGGGGGGGGGGGGAGTATGTTCGTGACTGGCCCCCGAGGACACGCGCTTCCACGTGTGAACGTTCCTCAGGAAATAGACTGGCTGTTCTGGTGGACCGGGGAACGGACAGACAGAGCAGAGGGAATCAGCCAGACACAATAGGTCTGAGCTGCTCGTAAGTTAATGATACTGTGACTGCGCTGTGCTCATGTGGAGCTGTAGCCATTTTTGTGAGCATTGATTTTATTGGTCTCCTGTAGGTCGGAGTCCAAAGTGTCCGCGGTCCTGGCTGGAGATGGTCCGACAAAACTGGAGGCCGTGCCTGAGGAGGCAGAAGGTATCACCGTACTTCTTTAATTGAATGAGTGCAAGTGTCTCTGATTGGATCCAGGCTCTCTGAGCACTTTTACGGTGTTACATCACAAATAGAATGTTCTGAACTGAACATTCTGTCGCTGATGTAACAATCACTGCTGGTGACTGAAAGCAGTGGAGTCCTAGAACACTGACTTAGAATTTAGGGGAAAAAAAAAACCTGCTTTTCAAAGGGTTAAGAGTGCTTCGGTGTAACACTAGAACAGAAAAAAACTATTCCACCCCTGGAGAGCTGGTGGTGTACAAGTATTTTGTTTGTACCACTTTCCCCTCACACAGTTAGCTCATTAGCACAATCTTTAGCTGTCACTCATCGGCTTACAAGAAATGTAGCTTAAATGTCAGATCGTTGGCCTAGTTAAATAATTAAGAGCAGAAGTTGGTATCAAATCCAGAGACAGATATAGATCCCTTTTACTACCCCCTACACCTTAGTCCTTAACCAACCTTAAAAACATTTTAAAAAACAAAACAAACCCCATCAAATGATCAACGACGAAAACCGATAACAGCTTCTTACACTATTTACTGGTCATGCACCACATGGGGGGTGGGGGGTGGGGGGTGGTGGGGTGTACGGTGACAGACAAATAAAGTATAGATTTGAGAGGGGTGGGGAGCTGGGTTTTCTTTTTCTTTGCTTCGTGCTGCTCCTCCTGTTTTGCACAGGCTGCTTTGAATCTGAGAAGGTAACCGACCTTCGGGAAGGTAGGGCCTGAGTAGGGAAACTGCACACCACTAACAGTCAAACACACGCTTACGTAAAGCCGGCCTGTACTGGGGTGGCAGTGCTCAGCCATTGGTTAACCGGGTAAATAAATAAATAAATAAATAAATAAAAACTTGATTAACTCAATTATCTCTGACCCATTTTTTCGAAAATCCTCTAACCACATAACCAATTTTCAGACGGGAGGTCTGTCTTATCCTCTCCTTACCCTGTTTTATTCTATTATCTCCTCTGTCTCGCTGCATAGTGCTTGTTAGGAACTCTTTAAAGTGCACAGAAAGGCCTTTGAATTAGGGCACTTAGAGCTTCTTTTTTTCCCGCAGACCTCTTGGCCAGATCGGACAATGGCGACGCTGATGATTCAGAGGCGGCCGCCGTGGGACTTAAAGTTGAAGGTAATGACACCTGGACACCTATGCCTCCGCAGATTCTCTGAGCTTACGTAACGTACTATGCCTGTGCTTAGAATGTTGTTCACGGGGCATCTGCTGTGCTCACAGCTCCGTACATCGTTTGTTCGTTTGTTCTGTACCGTGAGCACATCTCACGTTACGTGTTACGTATACATTCATTCTTCCTGTAAAAGGACGTTTAAAATATGGTGTGGATTTTTGAAATATGAAATATGCTTTTAAGGGGTATGCCGATTTGTTGATTTTTTGCTTATGTAATAAGTCCATTTCATTGAGTGTTTTGAAGAGAGTCTTTTGCACGTGTGTGTTTTTCTTCTTTTTTTTTTTTTTATATTTGATTTTCCAAGCTGTTGCTTCTTAATGAATTGGTTCATCTTTTCACGCTCTCAGTACTTTTACATTTGTAGCTTACGGGAAACCGAGACGTGTCAAGTGAAGGGGGGGGGGGGGGGGGGCTTTTACCGTGAGCCGAATTTCTAGGTAAATAAAGTCGATTCTGCGCCTCGACTGTTTCGCAGAGATAACATTGCCTGCGGTGTGGGAGAACGGCTACCCCGAGGGGCCGGAGATGGGCGTCTTCCGGCAGCAGATCAAACAGTTCGAGATGGACTGGGAGAACATGGAGACCTCCCTCACCGGAAGGTTCAGCGTCCTGGAAATTTCCGGAAAGATGCCGCAGGACCTGCTGAGCGAGGCGGTCTTCCACATGGAGAGTGAGTGTGTGTGCGTGTGTGTGTGTGTGTGTGTGCGTGTGTGAGTGTGTGTGTGAGTGTGCGCGTGTGAAAGTGTGTGTGTGTGAGTGTGTGTGTGAGTGCGCGTGCGAAAGTGTGTGTGTGTGTGTGTGTGTGTTTGCGCGCGTGTGTGTGTATGCGTGTGTGTGTGTGTGTGTGTTGCGCGTGTGTGTGTGTGTGTGTGTGAGTGTGCGCATGCAAAAGTGTGTGTGTGTGTGTGTACATTAAAGTGAATAGATCTATACTTATAATATAACGTTACCCGGTCATAATGCAGGGCCCTTTATTTGCGTAAATAAATCTTAAATAAAAAATAAAATAAAATCTGTGCACGTGCCTGTTGATAGGGCCTTTCAAGTACACTGCCTGGGAGCTGACAGGGGTGGACCTGGACGAGGAAGACGAGGACGCCCAGGCCATGGCCGACTGGGACAGAGGCGAGGAGGAGGAGGAGGAGGAAGAGGAGCAAGAGTCAGAGGTGAGAGACGTGGCCTGCGACTTGCTTAAACCGTGGCTTTGCTTAAACCGCGGCTCGCTTCTGCCTCCCGGCGTTCATTCCTGTGTAACTCTGCTGCTTGAAGGAAGAGGCCGCCTCGTCTAAGAGGTTGCTAGGAGACTGCCAGCACTTCTGCCCCGTGGTGTTGAAGGAGAGCGGCGTGCTCGTGCCCTGCACCGACGAGTTTGCCGCCAAGTACAGGGAGAAGGCCTGCTACTTCTCCAGCGCCGAGGCCCGGGAACAGTTTCTGCAGAACCCAGAGGCCTACGTGGCCCACACTCAGCCCTTACAAGTAAGAATCCTCCTTTGTAGTCGGGCGGCAGTGTAGCGTAATGGGTAAGGAGCTGGTCTTGTAACCTAAAGGTCACAGGTTTGATTCCCCGGTAGGACTCTGCCGTTGTACACTGGAGCGAGGTACCTAACCTGCATTGCTTCAGTGTATATCCAGCTGTATAAATGGATGCAAGTTGTGTAAGTTGCTCTGGATAAGCGTCTGCTTAATGCCTTTAATGTAATGTAAGTCCTGGGTTTTCAACAGGTAGTCTCTGATGGTATTGTAGTGGGTCCCTGCCCAAACTAGATATAGAGTTTGGAAAACATTTCAAAATATAAAACCTTCTTTAAAAAATATAACCGTTTTAACCTTATGATGGGACCCCCCTGGATGCCCACCAAGAAAAAGTTAGATGCACAATGCGTTTTTGTTTGCCCACCGTAACCTCAAACCCCTGAAGCCCACTTATAATAAAGGCGGTGACTAGAAAATTACAAGCCGCAAGTCAGCCGTTCATTATCTCAACGTAAAATAAGACTGCCCTGCGCTCGGTCGCCCCACAGCTTACAAATTACAGTACTCTGTGCAAATTGCTATTAGTCAGTCCTGAATCCCATTACCGCAAGTGCAATTACACGAAGCATTGAATCCCAAAGCACCAAAGCACACTGCTTTGCAAGTGACACAAAAAAGCTTGAATGACTAATCACGCAAATGAACGGATTAATTAATGTTTTATTATTAATTAAGTGCACCCCCTTACGTTATCGTCCTTGTTGAAGGTTCCGGCTCTGAGGGTGTTCTTGCTCGGTGTTCGCGGGTCTGGAAAGACCGAGCAGGGCCGGTGGCTGGCCGACAAGCTGGGCGTTTTCCACATCCAGTACCGCGAGAGACTCCAGGAGCTGATCATGAGCAAGACCCAGCGGCCGATCCCCCACCCGGACGACGTGGAGCCTCCGGAGGAGGAGGAGGAGCCGTCGCCCGCGGATCTGGAGGCTCTGCTCCGGCCTGCGGGCACAGCGCCCCCTGCTGCCTCGGAGGCCAGCCACAGCGGACAGAGCAGCCCGCGGGAAGACGGCGTGGAGGTGAGGCATGCTGACTTTAGCACGTTAACCCTTTATGGAGTGCATCACAAATGTGTGATTAGAATGTTCATAACGGAACATTCTGATGCTGATGTAACAATCACCACTGGAAACTGAAAGCAGTGGAGTTCTAGAACACTGACTTGGAATTTTGAAAAAAAAAAAAAACGTTCCAAAAAACCTACTCTGCAAAAGGTTATTTCAAAGCAGTGTATATAAAAATTGTTTAAAATGTGAATTTATTACAGTATTTGAAAGTGACAGTAACTTTACAGTAGCCAGTATATTGTGAAGATTTCTGCGTGTGTATAGCTGTCTTTGAATGGGACAAAGACCCATGACAGTCTTGCTTATTCCCTGTTGGGCAGGAGGTTGTGTTCACCGCCGAAGAGGAGATGATCAAGTCGTACCTGTCCGAAGGGCAACCTCTGCCCCCCGAGGTCATGGACATGGTGCTTCCCCAGTGGTGGGAGGAGGAGCCATACAAGTAACAGGAGCCTCCCGCCCTATCCCCACCCCCCCTTAATGCCAACTATGATATATGCATTCTGGGATTCCAGGTCACCCTCACTGTCGAGTGCAATGATGGATTAGAGTGTCTGTTGCGTGATTGAACACAAATGGGTGGACGGATATTTTTAGTTCTGCTTTGTCCTCTAATACCTTATTGCTTGTGTAAATAAAAAGTGTTGCATTATGTTGGGTTGCATTACAGTGTCTGATTGTGTAATGCTGTGTTGTGTCTGCTCCAGGTCCACAGGCTTCATCCTGGAGGGCTTCCCGCAGCAGCAGGAGGAGGTGGAGTACCTGGCGCAGCGCTGCCTGTTCCCGGACGCGGCGCTGGTGGTTTCCACGACGCTGGAGGACGTGCTGCCGCGCCTGCTGCCCCCGCGCCTGCAGCGCTGGAGGGAGAGGAGGGACCGGAGGCAGGAGCGCCAGCGGCGCCTCCGCGAACTCAAGCACGGGATGAGGGTGGGAGTGGGACCGGGGGGGGGGCACGGGGGCGGTAGTGGGTGGGGGGGTGGGGGGGATGTCGACTAGGGGGAGGGGCTACAGCCTGGGGGAGGTGCTACCAGTGAGGGGGAGGGGTTACTGGCCAGGTGGAGGGGCTACTGGTCAAGAGAAGGGCCTGTCAACTAGGGGGAGGGCCTACAGCCTGAGGGAGGTGCTACCAGTGAGGGGGAGGGGCCAGAGGGAGGGGTTACCAAACAGGGGGAGGGGCTACAGGTCATCATCAGAAAAATCACATCTGTGAACAATTTACGTCTGATTGCCTGATTGTTAATTTCCTCCATTGAACAACCTGCAGTCTTGTGTTTACAGGCAATGTTTGATTTAATAAAAGTCACCAATATAATTACGTCTATTGTGTCGCTCGCTCGTAGTTACACAGTGAAATGTTCCATATTAGTGTAGCTTTGGTAGAGTACAGTTTATGCTGACAGAATACATGTGCTCTCTGTTGGACCCAGAGGTTAATTACCGCTGTTATTTTTACTGTGTGTGAGTGCTGATAATCGTTTCTTGTTCCACACACAGGAGGAAGCTATAGCCAAAAGAAGAGCTGAGCTGTTAGCTGAATATGCTGGAAAACAAGAGCCAGAGAAGGCAAGGGAATCTTCTGCTGGTTTTAGTCTGTAGTCCAACACTAGTTGAAACCAAATTGGCTGAAACTGGGTAAAATTATAGAAATGCTCATTATGGGATTATGAATCGCCAATTGGTTTTGTTCAGTGCCGGACTACAGCTGGTTCCTCTTCTTGTGTTTCTGGGTGTACTGAGGTTGTGTTGTCCTTGGGCATGGTACAGGTGCAGGATGAGGATGGGGAAGATGATGAAGATGAGGACGAGGTTGACAGGGAGGCAGAGGAGTTCGAGGAGGAGATAGAGGCCCTGCTCCAAGACGAGTTCCCACCTGAGGAGGAGGATGAGGGGGAGGAAGAGGAAACGGAGGCTGAGGCTGAGGAGAGGCTGGAGATGGAGATAGGAGAGAGATTTGAGACCGATGACAACAACCTCCAGAGGATGGTGGTATGGGAAAGCCTCTATGCATGCTTTATTAAAAACTTGAAAAATAAATAAATAAATACCACCAAAAATGCAAGTTAGGTTCTGGTTTTCAGTTACAGTAATCGTGTGTGAAAGCTAGAATCAATTACACCGGGCCAAATTCTATTTCAAATGTATCAATTCAGGACATTAATTTAAAAATTCAGTTTTTTAACTGAAAAATCCTCATAGAACAGTAAGGCCATTGCGTCATTTGTGGATAGCATTTCAGTTAATTTTATGATTCATTGACTGAACTGAACTGGAAAGGATCCAAAACTTGGTAAAAAGTCAGAATCATAAAAGGGACCCAAATTCTGCATAGGGTTGCAGTAAAAAAAAAAAACAGTAACAGCAATTTGTTGTAAGTTCTCGTTTCAGCGTTTAAGTAACATGGCTTTGACGGACGAAGGCCACGTAGTCAATACGAAGGTTATGAGGACCGCCCTTCCTCGTGCAGGACCTGCTTGCAGACCAGCAGGTGCCCAAGGTGGCGGTCAGCGGCGGGAGGAAGCCGCGCGTGGTGCGCTACCAGATGCGGGAGGGGCTGAGGCGCCTGGTGGAGGACCGGGAGTCTCTCTTTCAGAAGGGCAGGCCGCTGAACCACAGCCTGGCCCGCAAGCTGCTGCAGCTCTCCTACAAGTACCACAGTGCATTTGGGCACTGGGATCCCGTGAGGGTGAGCTTCCCCGTGCCGTGTTTAAATCTTTCCCTTCGGATGGAGTGTGTGCCTGTTTAAATTGTCTCGCAGCTAGCTGAACTTCTCCGATGAATGCTGTCTCGCCATTGGATTCTTCTCTGATGAATTTTGTCTCTCTGCTCTGTGTGTGTGAGATGTCCTTGGTTTGGCGGTACACTGAAGACTTTGTTTTTTTTTGTCGGTTTACAGTACAGCGAAGGAGACCTGATCCCGCCAGTCCAGAGTCCCGCCAGACCCACCTTTCCCCTGCTCTTCCACCAGTTCATATATTTCTTCGCGTCCAAAGAGACTCGCAAAAAGTTCATGCTCAATCCCATAAAATATCTTCGGCAACCGAAACCCAAGCCGTCGCTACCGATCAAAATTGCCATCATTGGTCCGCCAAAATCTGGGAAAACCACAGGTAAAGTTTCGAATGTGTCAAATTTATCTGTCTGGTCCTTTTCCCGAGATCTGAAAGGGCTTCTATTTTGATAAGCATGAAGTTTTTTATTTATTTTTATTTATTTTTTTTTTTTTGTAATTTAATGCAGTTGCTAGGAGGTTCGCCAATGAATACGGACTCCAGCGACTGTCGATCGGGGAGGCCATGAGGTCTGTGTTGGCCAAATGGAGCCAAACCGAGCTGGCCAATCAGATGCGGAAGTATCTCTCTCGAGGCCTGACCGTGCCTGATGAGCTTGCCGTCCAGTGTCTGGACGTCGCCCTGATGAATGTGGTCTGCAGCACCAGAGGGTATGACTCCACCTAGTGCGCTCTGAAGACCAGTCTGTTTCAGTTTCACATTCACATTCACATTCAGGACTCAGCTTTTCCGATTGGTCCATTTTAAAGCTCATTCCGGAAGATTCTGTGGGCCTTGCAGTTGGATGCTATGTCATCTCGAAGGGTTGAGTCTTTATGCTACTGAGGTCTGTTCTGATAAACAGAAGATGACCATTTTATGTAATTTATAGAGATGGAAAAGGCCACATACTGATTGCCCTCCTGTGTGTTACTTCTGTTTGCATGCATACATGACAGCACCTTGATCCATCTTTATTAAATAATTTTGTTCACAATAATTTATTTGATCCTTTATCTAATTGGAGCTTGAATCAAATTATAGATTTCTGGAGCAAGTTAATAAGGTTTAGCTAATATAAATGTATATTTTGTTGGACATGCCAAGTCAGTGGCCTTTACAACGATAAGCACAGCTTAGTACTTCCAACAGTACATTTTCTCTTGATTTTCTTTTCTCACAAGAACTATCATTTGTTTCCTTTTGAACAAGTTTCATTGAGCCTGTGTCCTCTAGAGGGAAGTAAAACACAATGTGAAAGAACAAGACTTGATGCCAGGAAATTTCACAAAAGCCCCCCTGCCCCCGAATGTCTTGTTGCAAACGTTGTCTCAGTCTCGAAACCTGTCGGGCGTCCCTGTGGCAACGTGTTTCTTCCCGGCAGGTTCGTCCTTGACGGTTATCCAATGACAGAGAAGCAGGCGGACCTCCTGGAGGGCTGCAGCATTGTGCCGATCAGGGTGATGGAGCTGCAGCTGGACACAATAGACGTTCTGAAGAGGGGACTGTCTGACAAGATGAAGCATCCCAGGTCAGCCGTTTACAGTCTGTACAGCCACTGCATTCATCCCTCAGCAGCGTGTGGCAGCAGTGTAGTATAGTGGGTAAGGAACAGGACTTGTGGCCTAAAGGTCGTAGGTTCGATTCCCAGGTTGGACACTGCTGTACTTGAGGTACTTAACCTGCATTGCTTCAGTATATATCCAGCTGTATAAATCAATGTAAAAACAAAAAGTTGTGTGAGTCGCTCTGGATAGGAGCGTCTGCTAAATGCCTGTAATGTAAGCATATTATGCAAACCCTGGGTGTTTGTTCAGCTGGTCTTTGAACCATGAACCATCTTTATGTTCCAAAAACCATCATGCCACGCTACTTTTTGGCAAGGATATGTATCATATTTTCTTATATCGCATACAGTATTATTTATACAGACTGCTAAAATATGCCTAGTACACGGCATCCTACATTTGCTTCAGTTGTCGTCCGCACTGAGTAAGCCGTGTGTCATCTGGGTCATTTCTATTTTAAAAAAACTGTTGGTGCCGAGAACCCATTGCGTGCCCAACCATGTGTTTCACACGCAGGCCCTATCCAGTGCCTGACAGTTCCCAAATCCTCAACGTCCGCACCTCCACCTACAAGCGGGAACTGGCGGACCTGAGGCAGCGCTACCAGCGGCAGTACCAGAACTGGGCCTCTGTGGACGGGCCGAGGAGCAAGTGGTGGGTGTGGAGCGCAGTTCTGGAGGAGGCCAGGGTCAGTCTGAGACAGATTGAGGCCTACCTGGAGTGCGTCAGGGCAGGTAGGGGCGCGCTCTGGGGCCCATCGGTGTCCCGCATGAACAGTCACGTTTTGCTAGTCCCAGAAGGGGAACTTGAGGAATTTGGGGAAAAATAAGAATTTCGTAAGAGTACTACACAGTGTGTGCGCTTGCTGTGTTTGTAGGTGTGTGCATGTGTCTGTCTGTGTGCGAGCATGTACGTACATGTGTGTGTGTGTGTGTGTGTGTGTATGCACATGTGTACATGTGCACTACATACAATCCTCCTGGTTGTGCATCCGCTGCAGCTAACCCTGGGAGAAACCGCACGCTCTTCCTCTTCCCTCACGCTCTGTGGTTTCCTGACATCTGTCTGTGTTTTCCAGGGGTGTCACGCTTAGGTTAAAATGCATTTCACAAGCCAGAATACTGCAGGTCAGGTCAGCCAGAACACTGCAGGTAGGTCAGCCAGAATACTGCAGGTAGGCCAGCCAGAATAGTGCAGGTCAGGTCAGCCAGAACACTGCAGGCAGGTCAGCCAGAATACTGCTGGTCAGTGGTAGGTCAAGCACTTGACAGCAATACAAGATCATACGTGTAAGGTGACGTACGCACGCAGGTACATACGGACACATGCAAATGTGAGGTAGCGTGTGCAAAACAACAAGCAAGACTACAGAGGTGAAATTAATGCGGAGGTATAATCAGTGCAGGACAAAATGTAACCTCTCACACGTGTGGTGTTTGGTATGCATGACTACTAATTTAGCTTTGAATAAGTTATACAGATAAGACTCAAGTTTTAAGTGTTATCGAACTGAAGCTCATTCCAAGTTGTAGGATCAAAATAACCCAGGTTTTCCTTTCCAGTTTTAGACCTGGCACTCCGGATAATGGATCTGGAAAAGGCTATTAGTTCTGAATTGTGCTCGGTTCGTTCATTATGTAACTTTGTAATCTGCTTTGTGATGTGAAAGTGTTCCCCCCTGATAACGCCTCTAATCTGCCGCAGGGCGGGCAGCCAGCATCGACAGGCTGTGCGTCACCCCCAGGGAGCTGCAGAGCAGGCTGGGGGAGTTCGGCCAGTACTGCCCGGTCAGCCTGGCCCTCCACTGCCACCTGGTGGACTGTTCCCGCTCGCCCTCCCTGGCGCTGGCGGCAGAGTTCCGTGGACGCTACTACAAAATGGCCTCCAAGGAGTTCCTGGAGGTGCAGAACGCCCTAGTCCAAGAGATTAGAAAACCTGGTCCTGGTGCCCCGTGGTGTCTTTGAGGCATAGTCAACCACCTGATTTATCAGACCACGTCTTAATTAATGCACCGCTAACAAGAACTGGATATGCTGCTGTAGAGTGTGAATATGTGGAATTTAAAAAAAAATATGTATAATGGTAATTACATTTCATGTCAGTGCATTTTAAAAAATTGGGTAATATCTTGATATGTATATTTATATATTTCAATATATTTTGTGTATATTGCATGAAGGACATTGGCTTCCTTTGCTTAACTTGTGTTAGCAGTTCAGAGATAGTTGGAAATTATGCCGGTGTGCTGTGAATATGCAGTCAAACCTTAGTTTTAAAACCGAAGGCACAGTCTATGCTTCCAGTAGTAGTAAGGCACCTGACGCTTTATCTCTGTTGATTCGAGGCTCCGTCTAGATTCACTTCATTTTCAACTTTTTAACAGAAATTTCTGGAGAGCCCGGAGCAGTACACTCTCCCGGGGTGTCCTCGTCTCCCCCCCCCCCACCTGCTGCCGAAGAGCCTGTCGGGGCCGGAGGTGAAGGCCAGGTTTCCCCAGCAGGTAGAGATGAAGGGATACTGCCCAGTCACCTTCATGGACGGGCAGCAAAGGTACGCCTGTCCACTCACATTATGACGTGGCGGCCACTTTGAAGTATCAAGGGATGCCTTGAAGTGTTGTAAAATGTTCCCGTGATCCCAGAAACTGCCGGATGTGTTACAGATCAACTTAAACTTCTCAGCTTCTTATCGCTAGCTGCACATTTTCACTAAAAACAAAGTCAAGGCTTGCTGTGATGGTCCCCCAATTTGAGTGTCACCCTTTTTTACACGGCATTGATTTCACTGAGAATATACTAAAGCATGAGTTGCACTGAATCTGCCAGATTGTATTAAAACTCACTAATCTGAGTCTTAATTCCTCCTAGATATGAAGCACTCGTACGGGGAAACCCTGACTACGCTGCTGAATACAGGGAGAAAATCTACGTTTTTGAGAGCGAGGAAAAGCAGCAGAAGTTCCTGAGGTAAAATTTTTTTGCTTTTGATGTGGTGGTGGTGGTGGTGTCACGAATCTGGTGCAACGATTTGACCCCAGCCCCGTGTTGACATCACTAGGTCACCTGAGGTCTACTGGGACCAGAAACTGCCCCATAAACTCCCTCCGATGAAGGAGCCTGTGCACCTGACCTCTCTCCCAATGCTGGGGTACCTGGAACAGGTGAGGTTCCGCTTCTGGCTCTCACACACCAACAGGTGAAACGGCTATCGTAGATATGCATGGAAATTTGCCCACGTTACACACAAGCCATAAGGCAGACGATGTGAATGTCGAGCAATGTAGGCTAACCTAGAAGCAGAGTTCAAGCTAACAATGTAATCGCATTAAAAATTCATCACAGTAGGATTCAGCATATTTACAATGCAGTGCAGCATATTCCATCACAGTTGCCACTTCCATCACAGTTGGGAATGTATACTGTTAATATACTTAACATATCAAAACTATTTTTTTGTGCAATATGTAAACGGCTAACCTGGGATGCTTCATCTTGCCAGACAGGTTTGTTTTTTGGACTTGTTTCGGCAATAAATATAGATAGTGCCTCTTAATGCACTTAAACCCTGTTATTTTGGCATAAATGTCATTTTCTTCCCTGTCAGGGTGTAGCCAGAGAAGTAATAAAAGCAATGACTGCCGTGGGGTGTTTCAAACCGAAATTTCCATACCTCAGCATCAAGAGATCAGCTCTGCTTTACTTGGCTTATCATTTGAAAGGTACGCATAGGCCTACCACTTCCGTGCAGTTGCACCCACAGATTCTGCACCAGATTCAGTTTCACATACACATACTTTTGGCTCCAAACAGGTCAATGAATAACAATGAATGACTTTTTTTTTTCCTTCCTTTCTCTCTCTTAGCATTCAATCCCAGGAGCTCGGACTACGTTCGAAAGAAGTACAAGAGGGAACTAGCCAGGTTTGAGGAGAGCTGTGAACTGATAGCCTACCTGGGCGCAACAATGACTCAGACGTACAAAAACCCTGAAGAGCAGCCCATTGACTTTGATCACAAGCTTCACAAGTTCCTGTCACTGAAAGACACTGTGGAAAATGCGGCTGAGGATCTCTAACAGGATGTGACTCACTACTGTATCCCATTGCTAACGGAAATATCTTCATTTTTACCACAACCCATTTGAAGGCAGAAATAAATATTTTCCTGGTACTCGGTTATCGGGGGGGGGGGGGGGGGGGGGGGGGGGGGGGGAACGTTCTCCTGAGTTTCCTGTTTTGTGTTTGTGGTTTTTCAAGCTCTTATCTCTTATGATACATGTCGATATTTCCAAGTGCGGTTTATAATAAACAATGAAATCTATGAATTGTCAGTTTTTGCTTGTTAATTTGGTGGCATTTTAAAGAGCATGGTGGTAATGTTTTTAAATGGTCAGCAATGATAACTCCCTAGACCCCAGAGATACTCAGATCCGGCCTTCAAGGCCTGTAGTACTGCTAGTTTTCTTTTCTACCCGATGGTTAATTATCAATCACTTAATGCCACTGGCTGGCCAGAGATTTAACTCACCTGGTGTTCCAGGTCAAAATCGATCCTGATTAGAGGGAAGAATGAATACCAGTAGCACTACTGACCTTGAGGGTCAGATTTGAGCATCTCTGTTCTGTTCACATGTCAACAGAATGATTCCCTCCCACCTCAGCCTTTCACCCCCCTGCTCCCCTCATCCAGTTATTCTTCCCCACATCACTTTTTTGGAAGAGTACGGTAAGGGACGTTAGCGTTAAGAAGGGCGCATCATCATCTTCATGGCCTTTAGGCAGGCACAGTATGTGGTGAAATTGTGCAAAATGTACCACTGGTTCTTTTCTGATAAATTACCAATCTGCAATATCTAACTAATCCGAGTAAAAGCTTGCAGTATACTGAAATGATTGTTACTGTGTTTATTTAGACGGCTACAATTATGGCTTACCAACCAACAAGAATTTAACAAAATTATATTTGGATATATTTTTTACAAAATGTGCAATTTTATTAAGTTAACCATGTGTCCGTACGTGTGTCCGCGAGCGGGGCAGGTGAGAGTCTCCAACGTTGTGGGGCAGTTCTCTGATGTCAGGCAGCAGATGGTACTTCTCAGGATCACAGCAGTCAATGGCTTTGTTAATTTAATGAATACTCCTCAAAAATGAATGTTCTTTCCCTCGTGGAAGACAACGTTTCTTTGTTTTCAGAATTAATTTTACCTTACTGAGTTGTTGTTTGGAAGTTGGATGTTGCGCCACTCGGAGTGGCTGATCTTGAAACGATTCACGACCTTCGGTTCTGCTGCGACGCCAAACTCGCGCAGTTCTTGTTGCTATAGAGACCGCTACGTGTTTGCGGCTCAGGCATCCACAGATTTTCCAAACAAAAAGTATGAGCCTGACATGGTCATGGACTCTGAAATGCAGCTTGAGATAGTTGGTCTTTTGAAAGAGCACAACTTTCAAATCGCCCTAGGGACTGCAGAGGTAACGTGTTAGCTTGTCATCAGAATTTTGTTTGTTATAGCTAATATAGTCTATAGTTTAATATCACCAGCCATTCAAGTAAAGTGATGTTAACTGGCTAGCCTAGCTATCTGTCCAGTTTACAAATACGAGTGCAGGATGCTTGTCAGCTAGCTGAGAAGTGATTTTGCTTACGTAGTCCGTTGTATTAGCTAATTGACAAGATATATCAACTATTGTACCAGCTAATAACATTACTGGCGAAATGAACACAAATCCTACTGTCACCAGACTTGGCTAACTGACGTTAACTAATGGATCCGGTCTTTGCCTGTCGCCAACAGGGTTTGAAACAGAAGTTTCCTGCGTCGTTCTCGGATGTAAAGATTCGTCCGTTGCATGAGTGTGACTGGCACGAATATTTAAACAGTAAGAAAAAGGTGCGCTAGCTCAGTTTATACTTAGTTATTTCATTCGTTATATAGCTACCAATTATCAAGCCAACAATCACCATTCTACGTGTATTTAATCTGCCAATGTCCTGTTGGCTATCATTATTAATATTTTCTGTTGTGCCACTCTTTTCATTCATTTGTTAGCAGTTCATGTGCATCTGATTTATTGATCTCTACTGCAGATATAAAACTTTGTTTTCTGATATAGTGTATCCCTATTGGACTCATCCTAAGAGTTGCATTATTTTTAATTAAGCAGCAAGATTTATCTGATTAACAATGATGGTTCCTTTGACCCTATCCACGTTCTTCACTAGGAACTGAAAGGTGAGGTGTGGGAATACAAAGGCAAACTGATGTGCTTTGTCAACTCTCACCTTCTCGGTGATGAAAGAGACTTGTCAAGGTGGGCTGTGGAACAGTGGGGGTTCACCTTTCGGAGACCGCACGCGCTGTACCTGGCTCTGACCGAAGACTACTACACCAGACACCTACGGAGCAGTGGGGCAAGTCTTCCTTTGCCCAAATGTACATTTAGAGTAGTCCTTGTATTTGAGGGTTAATTCACCGACTGCTCTGACTGGACTCACTTGTGATCCTGTTCCCCCTATACAAAAATGTCTTTTTGGATGTCAAACATTAAAGTAATTAATAAACAATACAATGCAAATATTAATATGTTGCTCTACAGTCCATTTGGTCAGAGATTTAGCCTTCACCATGCATGCTAAATGCTTCACTCTGTTCTCCCTGAAAAGGATGTGCTGAAATGTTGAAATAATACCTAGTTCTCCCCCTCTCTGATTCATTCCTGCAGCACACATTTGTGTTCATGGATATTGAAATTAAAGGAGAGCCAGTTGGAAGGTTATTGTTTGAGGTGAGTGGGCGTCACGTTTTCTAAAGCAAACAGTGTTTTTTGCGAATGCACGTGTCACGACTGATCACGGTTATTCTTCTCAGCTTTTTTCGGACCTGTGTCCAAAGACGTGCAAGAATTTCCAGGCACTGTGTGCCGGAGATGCGGGTCTGTCAGGGCACAACATCGCGCTGACCTACAAGGGATCTATATTTCATCGGGTCGTCCCCAATGGCTGGATTCAGGGTGGAGGTAAGATGTGTAGGGAATGATGTAGGGTCAGTTGATGTAGGTCTGTTACATGGAGAATAACAAGGCTTGCTGTGTGCAGTGTTAAATATGTGAGATTCCCACATGCAAGAGGACGGACAAGCACATTATTTTTAAATGAAGCTGGTATTCATGTTATGCAACTGTATAATTTTTTGAGATCTTTTACTATGAATAGTTATAAATTGAAAAGAAAAATTCCCTAACATAGTGTAATAACCCAGTGGAAAAAGGACAGTTATGTTTCTAAATGGCTTCATACGGTGTTTTTGAAATTCACTTTTTAGAGCAGTATTAACTCATTAATAAGTGTTTAAATAGTACAGTTTATCTGTCTGTAGTCTGAATACTACATGCCCATTTGAAAAAAACTAGCAGCCAGTCATTTCTAAATCAAGAATGGGGATCACCCATTTTTAAATCTTTTCTTTGGGTGAATTCCTCTTTTGCAGATATTTCACCTGGGGCAAGAGGAAATGGTGGAGAATCAATTTATGGACCAACATTTGAAGGTACTATTAAGAAAAATAGGCAAGGAAATTGAAAGGTCAAATACATTAAAAACCCCCATGTAGGGTTGTGAGTATTTACCTTTCAGTGGTTATGAATCCTTGGTTAACCAATTCTTTAACAGACAGACAAAAACCTACAATGCTGAGATCTCAGAATTACCAAAGGTATGTGAGACATGTTGCATTAAAATTCAATAAGTGCCAAACAAGCTAAGAAACTTAGCTGGTATCCATATAGTGCAGTCTTGACTGGACGTAAAAGGAAGAAACAATTGTGGCAGCTGTGCTTTTGGGCTGATTCTGCGTATCTATGGCTCTGATATTAGGTAAAGGATCGGAATCCGGGTCAAGCTGCAATTTTTTTTTTTTTTTCGGCTCAGATGTGTGAACAATGCAGGCCATGCATGTGCAAGTATGTGGATGCGACAAGAATTTCTGGGGACAAAACTGTTTGTCCCTGTTTGGAAACTATCCCGCTGAAAAAGAAAAAAAATCTGGCAATGCTGTGAGTTAGGCAGGGAAACGAGAAAGAAAGGAGGGAAGGAGAGAGAAAGAAAGAGAGGACCAAAAACAACAGGTTTTCAGAAATTCTGTTTTGTTAAGTAATTAATGATAATTGAAAGTAAATAATGGTAGTAAACTGCAAAAAACATTTGCCACTCTTGAAGGCTGCCATAAACTTTCACAGTCAGTGGGGGTTTTTTGTTGCTTTTTTGTTTATCAATATGTGAATTCTGAAGTAACGTCTGTTCTCCCAGATGAAAGCTTTGCAGTGCCTCACAGTAAGAGAGGGATCTTAGGAATGGCCAATCAGGGGACTCACACCAATGGATCTCAGTTCTACATCACCCTGCAGCCTGCTCATTGGATGGACCGGAAATATGTGGCTTTTGGGTGCGTTTCCTGGCAACCTCATTCCAGCTACTACTGAATGGAGAATCTTGGTCTTTTTGTGTGTGTGCCTGTGTGAGTGTGTGTGTGTGTGTGTGTGAGTGTGTGTGGTGCATGTGCGTGTGCGTGTGTGTGTTTGTCTGTGTATTTTTATTTGGTTTCTGAGAACGAGCAGCAGGTGATACTCGTGATTTAAAATAACCGTCCAAATACCTATGTGTAATCCAGATTCAGAGTTCTTAAAACCACTGTCCCACTGCAGTAAAATTCAGTGAAGTGAAGACGAAACAAACTGCGAGGTGAACATGTATATAACTGATATACCTCTTTTGTTCTAGACAAGTGATTGAAGGCACAGAAGTGCTAAAGAAGCTGGAGGTTGTCCCCACCTACAACGAGAGACCTGAGGACGAGTGTAAAGTCGCTGACTGTGGGGTATTTCGGCCTTGATGTTAAACTTATTTTAAAAAGCTATTTTTTGCAATAGAAAGCCAATTAAGCGCAACTACACTCAACTGCATTGCACCTTTTTTTTTTGTATGAGATCAAGGTAATTACACAGTAACGCTGTTGTGAAGCAACACTCAGTTTTTTATGGATTACACCAAGATGGTGTAATCCATACTGGAAGAATGATAATAGTAAAGTAATAGTGTTTTCATGACTTACGGTCTTTGGGGAAACACTATGCATGGAAGCCATTACTCGGGATTGAGAACTGACCGTGAACTTAAATGAATAAAAGTGGCAAATAATAATCCTTTGAAAGCTTTGGGTGAATAAACTGCATAAAGTTTCATGCTACACAGAGATCAGATTGTGGGAAACAAAGAGGATTATGTTAATGCTAAGCTATTTGTGTCACAAATCTGGGGTAAAGGTTTCAAGTTGTGCCCAACGTTTGTCAGGGAAAAGGATGTGCCAGGAAATCAGTGACTTGGCAAAATCTGTTCATCTGAAATTGAAAGTTGTACAACAGTGCAATACGCCATTGGACGAGTGGCTGGCAACCACAGCAGAATACAAAATACAACTGCAAGTATGGAATCTGCAGATGAAAGTTTATAAAGTATGGTTATTTTACTGAGTACCTGCTTAAAGTGTCTGAGATAAAGATGTCTGTTCTTTGTACAACAAGCGATGTCTTGTTCTTTGTATTTGTTTAATTCATATTTTTCTCCCTTGTTCTGAATACCCACTGGGTATTCAGGCCCTACATTGTTTTCCTAACACTGTAATATGATATCATTGTGAAAAAACAAAGCATGTGGTGCAAATATTCAGTGTTAAATTAAACTTTTTTTCTTTGGTGTGTGTGTGTGTGTGTCTGTGTGCGTGCATGCTGCATCTGAAAAGGGTGATTTAAAAAGCATATTAAAAAAAGTGTAAAATCCAGGTTACAATAACGCTTGCACAGAATTTAAAATGAATCGTTTTAAAATGTTAAGCCCATTTAGATTCAGATCATCGTATGGAAGGGGCTGTCAATCATAGATGACAGAGCACAGAAATAAAAAATGAATTGACTGCATATAACAGTATACTGCACTATTGATGGCTCTGTGGGTATCCGTATATATAGTGAAGTGTTGAAATGAGGAAGTGCTGCAGACAGCACTCAATGTCTGGTTTTCATTCTTCATCTTCTTGCATAATCGAATTCCTCTTTTTATGCCAAACTGACAGGTTGCTTATAAGAACTGAATTCAAACTGTCTGTTCTTAAAACGGCAATTACAATTACAGGGCTGAATTACTGATTCACTTCTTTCTTTCCTTTAGCCTCTCAAAATGTTTGTTTTTTTTCCCCCACAGACAGTTCAGGGTAACTTTAATAACTTGCATGTTTTTCACGCCAATGTAATAACACAGCTTGATGCTGGAGTAGTTTAGATAACGTATCTAATTTGCGGGTACTACATTTGTGCCCCAACCAGGCTTCGAACCAGCAACTTGTTTCTGGTTGTCTGTGCATAACTTATTTGTGGGAAGCCCAGAGCTTTTGCGGTTGAGTAGCCAACACTCCCATCATCCATCACCCTTGTTCTCTCTCGTCAATTATTATTATTTTGTTTTTCTGTTGAAACATTCAAGTATCTCTTCGGTATGTGACAGTAAGGAATTGCTACACGTTAATATCTGCTAAGTTCGTATAAAATTACGATTTGTGCCATAAAAATAGCTGACGGGTGAAAACCGAGGTGACACGCAGGCTGATGGGCAATTTAATGGCAATTAAGAAATCTTTTGAAGCGAGGCCTCAACTAAACTTATGTTCCTCTAGGGGAAATTATTTCACACAGCACAGCTACTGTTTCTTTTATGTTGTAAATCCACGCAACAACGCAGACTGACCCGAGGAACCGTCTAGTCCGTAGCCACGAATATGTTAAAACTGCGGGGCAGGGCAGCTATTCATAAAAGCACCTATCTTCGCTGCCTCCTCCCAGTATCAGTAAAAACTGCCACATGACCTGTATAGCAGGAAGTTGAGTGGACCTACAGAAACCCCGTATACAGCAGAAATTAGTGTCTCTCACACTTTTCGGCACTTGTTATCTAGCGTGCTGGTGTAGGAAGAAGAGAAAATAGAAAGATGTACTGGAGACTTTTGTTGGTTACATTTTCACTTGCCTTGCTGCGTAGTACGACAGCTGGAGATAGTGGTAAGTTGATGTGTTGGCCCCATCTGTGTTCGCTACGTAACTAGCTTGCTAGCGCTAACTAGTTTTTCCTCTGCTAGCTAGTAGCAATCGCGCGCAGTGACAGCTAATCTCACAATATTTTCTTGGTTTTCCACGTAGTATATTTGCAACCCAGCATTTTAGCAAGCTAGTAACTGCATTTATTTAAATATTAAGTTATAATTTAAGTTTTTTTCAGTGATTTTTTTAGGCAGCAACATAGCTACGTTGCAGTTTAGTTCTCCGTTCGTTAGCCTGTTTGCCACTAGCTAGCGTTAGCTATCTTACCAGATGGCCAACAACATTCATTCATGAAGTGAGAAGTAGCTCATGCTAACTGTCCAACTAGTGATATTGTAGTATGTATTATGATACATTATTACTGCCTTGTTACAAAGATTAGTTAACTAGCCACCTTGGTTCGTCAAATTTCTTAATAACAGCTTCCTTGCAGTTTATTAAGCAATTATGTAATATATACTGTTAGCTAACATTGGCCATCGAAACAAACCAATACTATTATTAATGTGAATTTGTAATTTAGTGTTGGCTAGCTAGCCATATCAGATTTCTCATTGCTTTTTTGGAAAAATGCGTGTTCATTAGATTGTCCGACGCGCGTGATGACGAAAACTAACACCAATAGCGGGCAGTATTTTACAAGTCCTCCTGAGAACAGGCATTGACGTAGTTCGCTAATCCCCGATGGCTGTGTGAAAAACACCTGGACAGAGTTCAGTCTGGGATGGTGGGATGGGAGGTGAAGTCCGGACGAATATTATTGTACATTGTGTATAAAGCCAAGGCTACTCAGAACTCCATTTCCCAGCAAAACTGATTTGTTGGGACCGTTTTCACGAGCACACTATAACCATAATGTGAAGGCTTCTGCTGCCACCAAGCACTGAAATCGGCCATCAGTGGGTTCAGATATGTTTGTTCGTTTTCCTGTCACAGTTGTATTAGTCATTGCTCTATCATTTAGTGGTTGGCTGAGTTGACTGGCGTGCTCTCAACAAGCATTTCAGTTATTAAACAGCAGTCTAATTTGTACAACTATGCTTCCAAACAGTGTGTTGGTTTATGAAAGGTCACACGTTATTGAAGGGTTTGCATACTAGTGGAAACATAGTCTTACAGTCTTTTTAGTAGCATGGCATATGCTTGATCTATAAGTCTATGCAGCAGACCAATTTTCCGTTAAGTGGTCTCAATTTAAACAATCACTTAAAAAATAAACCCTTTTTAAAGTGCTTTTGAGTGTTTTTCCTTCTCACAGGAGTTTTTTTTTTTTTTTACCTCGCTGAAGTTTTTATTGATTTTTTTAAAGTACATATTTTGCTGTTCGAGTCCAAAAAGTGTCATTCAGATAGCACTGGATTGAACTGGACCAATCTGAGAAAATACACAAGTGTTGATGTAATTTTTCTGGCCTGAATGCAAGGTTAGGGTTGAATTGTCTGTGATTCAGGGCTGGATTCTGGGCCTGTACGTTTGCCATGCCCATTGTTAATTTAATTTCCTGGGGTTACCCCTAAAAAATGGTGACTTTACCTGCTCAGGTTGTGTGTGCTGTTCATTTTTTTCAGATGGCTGCTCAGTGCTAACAAGCTGTCCGGAGTGCCAAAAAAACACAGACTGCACCTGGTTTCAGTGCACAGGTAAGTGGTTTTCTTCCGTGGGAGCGCTGCTTGCGGTTTGAACGTTGTTTGCCGTGGAGGAAGAAGTGGCACTGACTGTGCTCAACTGTCGCGTTGTCATACTGCAGCACGGCGCTGGTTTGAAATGATGTGCCATAAATGTGGGACTATCAGTAGGAATACGGAGGCTCTGCATCCTGTTACATTAAATATACAGTTATTTATTTACTGGCAACGGAACCTTCCGGAAATGTTGCAAACCGTTTTATCGCGTTACCTGATGGCCGCGCGGCTCGTTATCAGCATAATGTGTTCGTGGGTTGGGCTGGTGTTGCCATGGAGTGGGTCTGTTGTGCAAAGCAGGGAAGTCTGAAAACAATTTTTGAACTGTGTTAAGTTGTGTGCGTTTTCATTTAGCCTATTTGCGTTTTTATTTCTTACGATGTCTAATAGAGCCTCTGACAGTGGACCTTGTGAATAATGAAGATACTCTGGTATCTGCCCACATTGGCAAATAAAATAAATACATTTTACATACTGTGTGTAAACTGTACATTGTGAAGGTTGAGGACAAGTAATGAAAAAGGATAACACTGGTAGGAGTTGTTGATTGGGTCTTAATAACGCACACCAAGCACAGATATACTGCTTTCCACACCACTTTCTCTGGCGTTCATGTTGTTGAAATAGATTTCCCAACCCCCCCCCCCCCCCCTCATATTTCCAGAATATGACTTTACTCCGGTAACCATGACAACCGTAGGGTAGATCACTGATCCTGGGGATCACCAGGGGGCGGTCTTTAGACCTCGGACATTCTGGAACGCTCCTCCCGCGTTCCGCCGAGGGGGTATGAAGAAGCGCAGCTCCATATCCCCCCCACCCCCCACCCCCCCCCCCCCCCCCCCCCGGCCACCCCCTCCTCCAGAGATAGTACAGGAAGCGCAGGGATGAATAGCAGGAAACGGTGATATCCTTAAGAAAGTGGCGGAAGGAAGAAAAGAAAAGTGTGAGCAGAGAAGAGCAGGGCGGCGGGCGGGGTTGGGGAGCGGAGGCGGGAGGCGGGGGGGGGGGGGGGGGGGTCAGTCAGTCAAGCTCCAGCTGGGGGAGGAATGCGTGTCCCCTGGAAGCGTCTAAAGCCCCAAACGTCCAACGGGAACTGGCGAGGAAGCCGAGGTGTGTTGAGGTTTGTTTGGCGGTTCAGGTAGTTTGAGTAGTCTTCACCCAAGCAGCAAATACATTGAATACACCCCCCCCCCCCCCCCCCCCCCCCAACCAGTTCTGCTTGTTCAGGAAAGCACATTTGTTCTGGAAACCCCGGCGCATGGTTCAGCTCTCCAGCGTCAGCTGTGGGTCACGCCTGGGTCGCCCTCGGTAATTTCAGGAGCCACTTCCTCTCGAGCGGTGTTGCATCACGCCCACAGCCTCTGAGTCCAAACATCTTTCCTTCACGCGTGAGCTGAGAAACCTTACCGAGCTGGAAGGTCATGCCTTCAGCAGGGCTCGGTCTCTACACAACCTTTGATTGACCTAGCTGTACAGATATCGATCCACGCGGTAATTGTGATAAGCCTAGGCGCTGGTTGACTCCGCGAAGGATTTGCCTTAAATTTGGATATTGAAACCAGGCAGCCAGTGTTTTTGCGCATAACACGGTGAATTTGCAGATTTGAACTGAACGATGACAGAAGTTTTGTGAGTAACGCATGGGGAAAGCTTGGCTAGCACTCGATCGATTGGCCATCGACTGTTCAGGAGGTACCAGTGTGGTGGTTAGACTGAAACCTAGGAGCTGTGGCTCCAGTCAGACACGTTTCTGTTGAGGAGCTGCCTCAGACTCATGCTAGCTGGGCGTTTGTAAGCTGGGAATTGCAGGGTTAAAACCCAGTTGGGTAGTGTTGGCTCACAGGCTGTGCTGAAATACCACGGCTTTGCTGTTTGTGTGTGTGTGTGTGTGTGTGTGTGTGACTGCGTGTAAGTGTGTGTGTGACTGTGTGTAAGTGCGTGTGTGTGTGTGTGTGTGTGTGTGTGTGTGTATGACTGTCTGTGTGAGGCTGTGTGTGTGTGCGTGTGTGTGACTGTCTGTGTGAGGCTGTGTGTGTGTGCGTGTGTGTGACTGTCTGTGTGAGACTGTGTGTGTGTGTGTGTGTGTGTGTGTGTGGTAGGGAGGTCCTTTCCCTCATTGGCTCTGCTACTTCAGTGTGCTGCACACACACAGGCGTTGCTTCTGTGGAGAAACTGTTGTTTGAGTGCATAGGCAAATACCCCAGGTGACCGGTGGTTTCATTGCTTTCTTGCCCACTGTTCCCATAAGGGCAGACTGGAAGAGGACAGCTCGCCGATGGCCGTCGTTGGAGAACGGGGCTGTTCTGCCGGGCTGTTGTGGAGTGTGTGATTGAATCGCTCGTGACTAAGCGCTAGGCTATACGAGACTGTGAATAATTAACACGTCCTTTGCTTTGTCTCACCCGCCACTGTGCTTGGGTAAGTAACCGCGGCAGCGGGAGGACGAGCCCAGCTGGGTTGAGAGGGTGTGGTAAACGGGTCGCACGCACGCCCGGGCGGGCAGGATGGCGGCGTGCCCGCAGCCCTGGCGCCCTTCGCCTTACCGCCATACGTGCCGCGCGGAGACACACGAGGCTCAAGACCAAGGCCCCGGATTCATCGCATTACATTCAGCATTTGCCCGTTACTTTGACTAACAAATAAGCAAATATGTTTCGCCTTTTTTTGTCTTCACAAAAGAGTTGAGCGATCGCTAAAGCTAGCTCGCCAAAGCGAGTCTGTGTAGAGGAAGTGTAGGCTGACGCTTGCAGTCACTGGTTAGTCAGAGTTAAGGACGCGTGTTTGCGGACTGAACGGCAGCAGGTGTGTGGAGAGCGCGGCCTGGTTTCGTGTATTTGCTCTCGGTGGTGTCAGCCCTGTTGCCGGCGGTAAAACTTTTAGGGAGGACCTTAAGTTTGAGTCCCGCCTGTGCAGAACCCGTTTTCCCAGATTTGGGAGGTGGGAGGTGGGGGGGGGGGGGGGGGGACAGGATCAGCCTGAGGCCCAGGCTCTGCAAAATTAAGGAAAATGAGACTTTTTTTATTTTGAGTACCAAATTGAGAGTGTGCTGTGTGTTTCCAGGCAGTTTGACAACTGGAGCTTGACCCTGTTTCATGGTCACACACACACACACACACACACAAGCACCACACACAATTTGTGATCTCTGCTACCTTTTAGCAGCTGTGTACGTGTTCTCTTCCCTCCACGTCACCGCTGACTGATAGGGGAAGGAGGGCCGTAGAGCCGGGAATGCTGTAAGAGACCGTGCCAAGTGTTCCTCTGCAGCTGACGTCATTGGAAGCTAACCCCGCTGACACGGAATGCCACGGACTTCAATACCGTCCCGTCCCGTCCCCAATTTGTGTTCCTGCTGTGCGATTTGCTTTAGGTCAGGGCGTGACTTAACTGGGTGATATTTATTCTGCACAGCACGCGCATGTGTACGCACACACAGACTGCACCGTAAATCTTTAACCTGACGATTGTAAGGAGTGGGAAGACCGCAGGTGGTGCATCTGGGAGGGTCATGTGACATGCTGCCGATGTGCCCGGTATTGGGTGCCACATTCCGTTTGTTCTGGACGTACCCCCCATTGGGCGGGGGGGGGGGGGGGGGAACAAGGAACAAGGAAGGCTGACAAGGAAGCAGGCCTTCAGAATCCTTCTCCGGCACGAGAACAGACTTGCTAGCTGCTGTATCCCCCATTGCAAGGGGTAGCTGCGACCTTGTGTAGCTGTGCATTATTTGCCACTAAGAGATTTCACTTAACGGTAACTCTCTCAGTTTCATTTCAAAGTACCGAAATGCCCCATCCATTACAGTGGAATGTCCATTACAGTGGACATTTTCACAGATTTTTTAGCCTGGCCGTTTTGAGCTGTGTAATTTGGAGTTTATTGAGGTGTGCATGACTGCTCTACATAGGGCTGCTCTTACTGCGCCGTGTCATTCTTTCCTTCGGTCGTTATGCTGCGTCATCCGGTCTTCTCGACCGACACCGCTTGATTCCTGTTTTTTCGGACGTGTGACTCATCGAGCGGTGGTTCAGTGGGTTGCCAACGAAGCCACTGGGACCGAAGAAATGAGTCAGACGAGGGGTTACGAAGAAGGGGGGGATGGTCTTCTGCTGATGGGACACTTACGCTGGCCCGGGCTGCGCCGTTATTCGCGATTATTCTCGTTAATTTGCACGGACGGAAATATTAGAAGAATGTCCGAGGAGGTATGTTTCATATTCGAGTCTCCGCGGAACGGGCGGGGACGGAAAGATCCGTTTGTTGGTTTTTTTGCAGTTTTGTAACCCGAAAAGCTGGGCTACGATTTGAAATTGTGATTCTGAGAAAACGTGACGTGACGTGAATTTGAATTTTCCGGCAAATGTGGGTCAATTTCGGATTTGAACGCAGGGCCATATTTTGTCTAAGGTAAAATGCAAATGAACCAAAGTCATATTACCGGCTGCTTCACGTCCCCATCAATGCTAAATGGCCATGAATACAGGGTTGCTTTAAATAACACATTTTGGCAGTTGAAAGATCGGTGTAGTCTCTTTGTTTGCCTTCGTTTTGACAGAAGAAAATGAGAAAACTTGTACTTGGCTTTGCTCATTTCACCTTGATAAAGGCCTTGTTGTAACTCCTCAAAGCCTTGCATTTTTTCCTCACAGTTCACATTACAAAGTGTCAAGTTATACTGCCCTTCTCACCTTCTAAGATTCAAGACTTGCAACAGCTCCATAGTGCTATTTTAACCAAACATTCATCTGTAGGAACACAAGCTGGTTTTAATCTCGGGAGTACCAGTTTTAAACACGAAGAAGCAAAAGCCAAATCTTTGTAATATTGGCTAGCTAGCTAGCTAAAGTGAGTTGCACTACATGGCCAAAAGTATGTGGACACCCTGACGTCCAACATTTCATCCTAAATAATGGGGATTAATATGGAGCTGGTCCACCCTTTTGCTGCTATAACAACCTCCACTCTTCTGGGGAAGGCTGTAAACTAGATGTTGGAGTATTGCTGCAGCGATTCCATTCAGCCGGAAGAGCATCAGTGAGGTCAGGCTCTGATTGGGCAATTAGGCCTGGCTCACAATTGATCAATTTCCTGTTGATCCCAAAGGTGTTGGATGGGGTTGAGGTCAGGGCTCTGTACAGGCCAGTCAAGTTCTTCCACACCGTTCTCGACAAAACCATTTCTCTGTGGACCTCACTGTGTGCATGGGGGCATTGTCATGCTGAAACTGGACCTTCCCCAAAGGGGGAAGCACAGAATCGACTAGAATGTTATTGCATGCTGTAGCATTAGATTTGTGTCGCACGTAAGGTTTGCCTTTACTGGAACAAAGGGGCCCAGCCCAAACCATGAAAAACAGCCCCAGACCAAGGGGTCTCCAGATGCTTTTGGTTGTATAGTGTATCTCTGCTTATTAGCTGGCAGCCAATGCTGACCGTACTACAGGGTTTGCTTCCCGCACATACCGTGGAGCCTGTGTGATGTATTATTATCCTGTGTGACTCATTGCAGCGCTTTCGTCCGATTGGTGCAGGCAGTACAGAACCCACTTCCTGGTTTATGAAGTGAGAGGTTCCCTCCTGTTCACGTGTCAGTCGCTCTTGTATCGTCCAGCATCGGTCACTGAGATACGCGAAAAGGAAATCTTCAGATTTGTAGCAAAGGCTTATCGTGAATGCCACTGTTCGAGCTGCAATTTTAGTCGTAAATCAACATTGCAATCGGCCTGCCCTTCATTTCCATGCCCAAATGGTACTGTATAATTTCTTTTTGCAGTTCTCAGACAAAGAGAGAGACTTAAATAAAAATGTAAAAAAAAGAATGTTTAAGTCTGGCTTGCTTTTTCTGATTAGTGTGTGTTCCCTTTGCACAGATTCAAGCCCCCAAAATGGTTCCTGCGTGAGCACTGTGAATTCCACCAGCGTGAGCCCGGGCTGCGAGCCAGTCACTAATGGATCCTGCTCAGGTGAGGGAGTGACAACATTTATTTATTTACTTCTCACATGCACTAAATCCACTGGAGTTTGAGCTGCAGGCATTCGGCTTCTATCAAACCCAAGGCCTGGTAACCAGCCCACGAGGTAAAGAGGAGAACCTGTCACAGAATGTAAACTGGAGACCCAAAGGGCCGTAGTACATTTATGAGTATTGTATATCTGACTTGATCCTAAGAACGTAAGACTACATAATGACATCATCAGGCCATTTAGCCCATCCACCTGTGTGCTAAAGTGCCTAGCGCTCGCCATTTGCCTACAAACTAGAGCGTGTAGTGCTGCATCAAGCCTGGACTTTGCCTGTACTACATTACCCAGCAGGCTGTGCCCACACAATGACAACTGTGTACGTGGGATTTAACTTTTACTAATTTCCATCTGTGTCCCTAGTTCTGCTGAGGGAACACAACCCTCAGCAAAACAGATCTGTTGTAGTTCTACTGCTTTGTGAATCCCTTTTACGAACTTACAAACCTCAGTCAAATCCAAATTATATGACTATTGATATTATATAGCTGAAACGCACACTCACACGCACACTCACTAACTCACTAACTCACTCCTCCCTCCCTCCCTCCATGATTTACTTTTTGATTTTTTTTTCCAGGCGACCTCGCACCAGTTGACCCTACGACCGACAAACCCGCTGCCTCTACCACTGCCAAAGCGACGGACCCTACCACTGCCAAACCAGCTCTCACCACTGCCGCCCCCGAACCTGCAAACACTACTGCTGTCGTCCCGAGCAACGCCACCACCGCGGCTCCAACTGCAGGTAACGCTGGCTGCAGTCTGACCTTTGACCTGCAGACATAGCCTTAAAAAAATGCTTTGAAATGACTTGTCAAACCTAAATGTAATTTTATTATTATTATTTTTGTTAATTTTTTTTTTTCCCCCTCCAAGCTCATACAAACGCATCTACGACAGCGGCGGGTCCCACCAAGGCTCCGACTCCTCCCGCCAACACCACGGCAACGGCCGCTCCTCCATCAAGTACGTTCACGACCGTAGTCGCTGGTTAAAAAGTGCTTATTCGACTAAAATGTGCCCATTTCAGTCCGGTTTGGATGAACCTCTCTCTCTCTCCCTCTCTCTCTCTCTCCCCTCTCCCCTTCTCTCTCTCTCCCTCTCTCTCTCCTCCCCTGTCTCTCCCCCTCCTCTCTCTCTCCCCACTGTCCTCCTCTCTCTCTCTTCCCCCTGTCTCTCCTCTCCCCTCTCCCTCCCTCTCTCCCCCCTCCTCCCCCCTCTCTCTCTCCCTCCTCTCTCTCTCCTCCCTCTGTCTCTCCCCCCCCCCTCCCCCTCTCTCTCTCTCCCCCCTCTCTCTCTCTCCCTCTCTCTCTTTCTCTCTCTCTCTCCCCTCTCTCTCTCTCTCCCCCCCCTCCTCTCTCTCTCTTCCCCTCCCTCTCTCTCCTCTCCCCTCCCCCCTCCCTTTCTCCCTCTCTCTCTCTCTTCCCCTGTCTCTCTTTCTCCCCCCTCTGTCTCTGTCCCCTGTCTCTTTCTTTCTCCCCCCTCTCTCTCTCTCTCTCTCTCTCTTTCTCTCCCCCTCTCCCTCTCTCCCTCCCTCCACCCCTCTGCTCCTCAGACTCCACCCTCACCACCCAGGCCCCGGCCCCCCCCACCGCCGTGCCGCAGAAGAGGTCCACCTTCGACGCGGCGAGCTTCATCGGCGGCATCGTGCTGGTGCTGGGCCTGCAGGCCGTCGTCTTCTTCCTCTACAAGTTCTGCAAGTCCAAGGACCGCAACTACCACACCCTGTAACTGCCACACCCTGTAAAACGTTCCTCACACCGAGGCCCGCAACTACCACACCCTGTAAAACGGCCCTCAGACTGGGGCCTGTAACTACCACACCCTGTAAACAGGCCTCAGACTGGGGCCCGCAACTACCACACCCTGTAAAACGTTCCTCACACTGGGGCCCGTAAGTACCACACCCTCAGGCTGCGGGCCTTGGCCCTTCGAACAGTGTTTCCGAGCAGTTTGCTTTGATTCCCCAGCACCGTCACACATGCCACCTGTAGACTCGAATCTTAACACCCCCTAACCCCCCCCCCCCCCCCCCCCCCCCGCTCCCCCACACCATGACCCACCATTGACCCCAGGATGTGATCTCCACGCGCTTCTGGAGGGGTCGTGAGGTCCTCCGGTCGGACCGTTAACCGACTATAGATTCAAATATTCAAACTGACGGGCGGGAGCTCGTTGCTCAGCAGCCTCCCACACCTTCCCACGGTGGTCAGTTTGAACGCCGAAGCCTTGGCCAAATTTAAACCGAACTGAAACAGTGACCGAAAAGTGTTTAAAAAAAGAAACCGCTTCCCTGCAGACCGTGCCTGTCATTTCGTTTGCAGAACAGGAATTTGAATTAAATTTTTTAAGTCGCCTGCCGAAAATAAAAGTGAAAGTGCTGGAAGAAAAGCATATAGTTCAGTCTTAAGTCCCCTGGCTCAGATTGCTTAGGAAACACTGTTTGAATTCCCTCCTTCACCCTAGCCCCTGGTTTTTGAACGGAACGGAAGATACAGCATTGCTTGCAAGGCCCTGTCATGTCCAAAAAAAAAAAAAAAAAGGCTTTGAGATCTCTATGCAAAATTGGTAGATTTTTGTCAGGCCGCAGAAGTGTATTTTTTTTTTTTTTTTTTAAATACTGAAAAGCGATGCAGCAATGCTTTATCCTCCCTAACCAAACTACCGAATAAAACCGATGTAATAACAAAAAAACAAAAAAAAAAAAACTGAAAAAAAGGAATGTAGGTGATGGCAGATATTTCTCCTGCCTGGGAGTTGAGCTTAGAAAATGATAAATAAATAAAATTGGCGTGTTCCATCAGCACCTCGTTGTGCGCGAACTGCACGACGCCCCCACGAGCAGCTGCCTCAATGCAATAAACACAGTTTCACCCCCCCCCCCCCCCCCCCCACCATTTTACGTTCTATAGTCAGTTAGCCCTGGCCAATCCGCTCGCAGAGAGCACCGCGAAACACGACGCCGCCCCGCCCCGCCCCGCCCCGCCCCGCCCCGCCCGACCGCTCATAGCCCAATTTCGTAAAAAAGCCCTGCGCCAAGGGCATCCTGGGGCAAAAAAATAAATAAATTAATAAATAAATAAATAAAAATAAGCATGCACCTTCTGTATGTGGACAGTGATGTGAGAAAAGTGCCTTAGCGGGGGGTGTCAGTCAGGCTGGTGATTGGTCAGTTGGGCAGGTGTTGTCCCTCACCCCCCCCCCCCCCCCATCCCCCCACACATACCCCATCCCAGTTCCTTTGGGTTGATGGCTCCCGTGTGGGGCTAGTGTTCTAGAACACCGACTCCAGATCAAGCGGATATCGCTGTGCTGATATTGGTAAATATATAGTGGAGAATCCCAGCTGGACTGATTTGTTTTATTGCTGATAATCATAATGATGATGAGAGTGATGACCTCTGTTGGATTTTTCTCTCTTTTTTTTTTTTTTTTTTTTTTTTAAAAAAAACCCCACCCCCATTTTCTTTTTGTTTTGCGACCGTTGACTCTCGTTTAACCACGGGCCGAGTAAAAAGGCACGCTTGGATGCGGCTCTGTGTTTGCAGAGAGGAAAATCAGAGCAAGACGGAGGTTGGGGTTTTTTTTTGCTGTATTAGTTGATATTTTGTTTTTCTTTTGGTTCCACACCCCCCCCCCCCCACCCCCATGCACTTTCCCATCCCTTTGATTGGTCGAAAGTCTCAAAACATCTCTGGTCCATGAAACGGAAGCAGCTTACCTTAGTCGAACCATGTTCTGGATGCCTGCACGGTAAGCAGTTTGCCATAGAATTTGCCCAAGCGTGTTGCTAGTTTTTTTTGCAGCTCACATTTCAATGATAAACCCAAGTAATTTTTTTTAAAATGAGGAAAAACTTTTTTTTTTTTTTCAATTTCAGCATTTCTTGTTTAAAGCAACTGAGCCTGAAAAATGGTGCGGCTTTTCAGTCGATGAAGGTCTGATTGTCAGTTGAGGCCCACGTTTGGGTGGAAGTTTTGCATCTTGATTTCCTGCACATTGTCTTTGAATCATATTTGTACATTTTCCCGGATGTGATTGTGAAATGGACAGATGAAGAATCCTTTTGAGGAGGTTGTCAGTAGAATGGCTTTGTACTGGTGTTGAGACAATCGACTCAGGTTTGTATTTTTTGGGGTTATTTTTTTTTTTTTTTGTTGCTTTTTTGTGCAAAGGAGCAAGTTAGGTGTTTTTGAATTCTAAGATTTCAACTGTGGATGTCTTTGGGTTTCAAACATTTCGTGAACCACTTTCGTCGATTTAGAAAATATAGAGATATATATATATATATATATATATAAAACACTAATGCTTTGAAACGAAAGGCCAATGCTTAGCATGTTGAATGGAGCATTGGCCAAGCCTTGCATCATATTGTTCTCGCGTATTTTTCTTATGTGGCCAAAATTTTACTACAAAAGCCTGTCGAAAAACTCTTTGCTACACAAGTTGCCAAATGAAAATGTTTGCCTAGAATGAACACCAGTATAAAAAAATTAATGTTAGTGCATGGTGTCTCTGTGCCAATAACAGCAAGGTTGTATTGTTTATTATTAAGCACCTGGAAAAACAATTTGTGATTTATTTTTTTTCCCACCCCCTCAGTGTTTACATTGAATCAGCATTGTGCTCCATCCAAAGAGTCCCATCTGCAGCAAGTCAAAAGTACAAGAACACACTGCCGTAGATTCACCTGTAGAGTTCCACACGCACGCATCGATGTCCTCCGCCAAGTCGCTCGTTCTAAAAGGGTTTTCGCTGTTCTTAAGAGGTAGGGTTTTATTGGGCACTACAGGTGCTGTATTGGAAAGTGTTGAAAGGCTTGAGCAGTTGCAAAGTATACACAAGGAAATGGCTTTGTTTCCCTTTGTCACCGTATTCAGAAAATTTTCGGTGTAATTTTTGCTTCTAACCTGATTGTGCTACGCATCCCATTGCCGATGTTTTTTTTTTTTTTTTTAAATCACAAAAAGCTCTTAAAGCCAGCGTTGGCTCTTTGTCCGAAGGTGCTGGTCAGCATTTCTGAAAACCTTTTTTTCTGCTGCTTTCGATACGTGCGGGTTTTCCTTCCTGGGCTTCGAACGTGTGGAGCACGCAGCGATTGGGCGGAAGTTTTTGTGCGCGGCGTCGTGCGTACCCATGGCAACCGCCGAACCGTGTGCTGTTTCTCTGAGCTTAAAAAAAAAAAAAAAAAAGCCCAAATAGTGGACAGTGCCAACATGCCCCCCCTCACGCCTCCGCGCTGGAAAGTTAGAACGTCTCGCACGTATTGGACGATCGTAGTTCTGTAAGTCAGGTCAAAAGTGCCTTCGTCGGCTCCGCAGACTCGCCCTCGTCTTCTTCAGTGACGTCACAGTAGAAAACGGAACTTTAAAAAAAAAAAAAAAAAAAAATTTTTTTTAAAAAGCGCCTTTTCACCCCCCACTGCACCCAAAAGAGCCCCCCCAGATGAACGGGACGGGTCACGTTTTTCCGCTGACTCTTTTCCAGCTGAAATTCTCTGCATACTGCATTTCCCTGCTCACCCCCTCTCTTCAGATCTCCAGTGTATGCAAATGCTAATGTTGCACACTTTGCTCAGCCAAAGTGGGGGTCGGACGTAGCCCAGTGTTAGTTAACTGCCCGGCACAGCTTTGACCCCCGCTCTTGTTTATATTTGGACACTTGACGTTGCATATGTAGCCACAAAGCCCGCCTTACTGTTTTATGCTTTTTAAGTGTACTTTTCCATGTTTTTTTTTTTTTTTTTTTTTTTGTTGGTTTGCCTTTTGTTTTTCTAGTTTTGCAATGAAAGATTGAAGATGTTAAAATCAGTAATAAAGATTTGGATATTGTTAAACAACCACTCTTTGTTTCTCATTTTTACCTTTATTGCTTGCATCACTTGATCAGTGAACTGCGTACAGACATGTTTATAGCCATTCTCTCACAATACATTTGCATACATTTACCACTCCAATTTAATGGCAATGGCGGAAGCCTTATATTCGGCTGTTGTACATTATCTCAGTAAAGGTACAATAAAGAGTACGTATAACCGTATTCAGAGTGAAGGGCCATTTTGTTTGTTACTAATTGTAACTGAATCTGATTTAACTGTTGGGGCTCCCACAGTCAGCCCTAGTGCCAGTCATGGATATTAAAATGGGGATTAGACAGTAATGATATCACCTGACTAGAACAAAAGGGAGCTCCACCAATCACAGAGCTTGTTGGTAACAACAAGCAAATCAAAGCCTATGCTGATTGGTGGGTAATTGGTGTGGCTCTGTTGGTTTTTTTCATATGTATTGTTTTTGAACAGATACTCTCTTTTGTGACATCACAGCAGGCTTATCTTTACTGTATCATTCCTAGCACCGGGCCATCATTGGTTTGGATCTATTTTGCAACTGAGACTCTGCCAACATGCCAAACTGAAGGGCCATAAACACATCTCATTTCTGCACACCCTTGTGACCGCGGTGTTCTGGGTGCGCTGCCTGTCAGATGAACTCCTGCTGCGGTGTACTGTGGCAAAACCAAGCAAACATTGCTGCAGCCCGGGGACTGCCAAGAAACAGTAGCGGCAATATTTGGAAACGAGAAAAAACAGTCAACAGTGAATTTGGGGGAAATCGCTCATTAGCTTGAGGCTCTCAACTCCAGTTGTTTATTCAGCTCCAGCAAATGAATATTTGCAAGCCTGCTTGAAGGAGGGTTGGGGGGGGGGCGGTGCAGTGAGTCTCAAGAGGGGTTGTGCAGCCACTTGCTACAGTGCTGAGAAGCCAAGGAGAGCAGCAGGTTTCCCAGGAAAACCTCTTATGAGCTGGGTGAGAGAGCTGTCACTTCCCCTAACCTGAGAATGACTAACATGCATTCCCACAGAAGCCAAATGCTGCCGCTCAGTCACTCTGGAGCAGCAGTGGACCACTATCAGAGCTCTGTTGCTATGGAGGACACGTGCACAGCTATCACCGCTTTGTCGCTATGGAGTGCCTGTGCACAGTTATCACTGCTTTGTTGCTATGGAGGACACGTGCACAGCTATCACCGCTTTGTTGCTATGGAGCGCCTGTGCACAGTTATCACCGCTCTGTTGCTATGGAGCACCTGTGCACAGTTATCACCGCTTTGTCACTATGGAGCACCTGTGCACAGTTATCACCACTCTGTTGCTATGGAGTGCCTGTGCACAGTTATCACAACTCTGTTGCTATGGAGTGCCCGTGTACAGTTATCACCGCTCTGTTGCTATGGAACACCCGTGTATGCCTTTCACCGCTCTGTCGCTATGGATCGCCCGTGTATGGCTTTTGCCGATCTGTCGCTACGGGGTACCCGTGCAGGGCTGTCGCTGCTCTGGAGCCCGGGTGCATGGCTATAACCCCGTTCTGGGAATTAGGGGAACGGACGCAGTGCTACAACCTGAATAGTCACCTCTACCTCTGGCTTTGAATTCGTTTTGTTTTTTTGTGCGTGTGTGTGTGTGTGTGTGTGTGTGTGTGTTTTTTTTAAACAAATGGACTAATTTATGTGGACAGAAAGTGTAGACCCGGGGGCTGCGTGTGATCCGATTACGCTTTTATTACGAAGCAGACGATTTCAATGACTCTGCATTACGAGCCAGTAACCGAGTTGGGGGCTGGCTTATTGAGTCAGCTCCGTCTGGCGGAGAGTGTGTGTTCTCTGCAGCGGGTGATTAACCGTCCCCTGCAGAGCACCGCGGAGAAGCACTTTCGTGTGCAGCCAGCGTGTGCATCTCGCTCCAAAATGGAGTCGGGTGGAAAATGCAAAAACTCATCGAGTGTGAAAATTTGAAAACATTTTTTTTTTTAAATGACTGCCATACTTGATATTGGCTATTTATATATCTGTGCATAAATCGCAATGTGTTGCAGTGTCTTGGTTGCAGTACCTCAAGACCTATTTTTAGTATATTCCATTTCTGTAAGGGCTATTGCACAGATACAGTATGCACCATCGAAATGATTAAGAACCATGGGACTGCATCAGGGCTGAGTGCTTTAACTTGGTTTGCCATCCACCAGACGCTGAAGACAGAGCCTCCAGACTGCATTCTCGCAGGAGCAGGCCTCTCATCTCTTATCCAGGGGGAGTGCGGGATGCGCACTTAACAGCTCGAGCTGTTATAACCACCTCTGACAACCCTCTGCTTCTCAGTGTCAGTTTGCCCATACACTTCCCTGCTTTTATTTGTTTCATCTTCCTCCTCCCCGCCAGTAGGACTCTTTCTCATCCATGACATCCACCGCAGCACTGGAGGTTTGAGACTGGCACTGGCTCCTCCGACTCTCCCTCCCCCAGCCTGGTTTGTTGTGAACCAGGCACGGCAACACGCTTGCAGGACAGCGCCATTTTTGACCCATCGCAGGTACAACTGGCAGAATGACCCGGCGAGATTCAAACCAATGCTGGATTGGTCAGCTTCTGTACCCAGAATTCAGTGCCTCCCTTGTGGGAAACCGCCTCCCGGCTGCCCACTCACTTCTCTTCTAACGGAGAAAACAAGTCGAAAACAAGCCGCGAAGTGGGACAGAGTTCACTGAGCGTCTTTGCGGAGAGAGAGAGGCCTTATTTGTAATATATTATGTTTTTACGACCAACAGATGTTATCGCAGTTCTTCTTAAGGCTGTGTATCTACGGGACGTTATGTAAGCTTTCGCGGGGAACCCTGCCCTCCCCAGGCAGGGACTGTGTGTGTGTGTGTGTGTGTGTGTGTGTGCTGAGTCACCGTTCAGCCACCTGCCTGCCTGCTTCTGCGTGGGACACATCTCCAGTCTGCCGAGTTCAGCCAGAGCGACTGCATCACACGTCACTGAGATGCTAATGCTAACTTTAAGAGTCAAGTCACTGGATCCAAACATGCTCCACAAAGCTTTTGGCACAGAAATCAAATCAATTTATATGGTGCATTTTACAAAAATGGTTTGTCACAATATGCATCACAGCAGACCCCAAACTATAGACCCCCCACAAACGCAACCCTGGGGAGATGGTGGCAAGGGGAAAAACTCCTGGAGATCTACTATCATGTATGTTTCTCACTCCAACCCTAACAAAGCACATCTCGTTCAAGAGTTAGAGACCACATTGAGCTGCTAGTAAGTAGAATCGGGTGTGCCAAATTAGGGTTGGAATGAAAACTTGCGGGACGGCAGATCTCCAGTAACAGGGTTGGGAACCAGTGCCCTATGCTAACAAATAATAAGAAACCGGATTCAACAGGGGGGAGCCTGTTCTCCCCTGACCGGCTTAGGGTTCGGGTTCATGGGTCAATCGGTCAATTTTGTCACGTTGGTTTAAAACTGGGTGTTTGCAGTAGTAGTTTACACTTTGCATGAAGTGAGCTGATTGGATAGCCTTTGCCCTTTTGGACAGGGTAGTGCAGCGTGTTGCAGACCTCCAGACCCCGTGTGCCGCTCGATTGCCACCAGGTCTCTACCAGGGACACAGCGCCAGATTTCTTGTCCACTAATTACCATACCTATCATCAGGGTGACCTTTCAAGCGGATATATCTGTCATGAGCCGCGGGGAGGGAGCGCTTTTTCCCCAAAACAGAGGCCAGCAAACAAATTACATGTTCAGGCAAAACGAGATTAACGCTGCCAACGGAACAGAGAGAAAAAAAAGATGCTGTGTAGGTCGATGAGTCCCTGAATAGTAAACAGGTTGTGAGTGTGTGTGTGTGTGTGTGTGTGTGTGTACCTCTCTGCATCTGTGCACGCTGGTGCATTTCAGTGAGTGTGTGTTCATGTGCATGTCTGTAGGTGCATACACTTGTGTATTTATGCTTGTGTGTATATGTGTGGGCCAAATATGTGTATGGTGTACTTAATTGTGTCTGTAAGTGTGTACAGTGCACATGTGAACAGGCGTGTGTGGTTGTGAGGTCATATAACTACACATGTACAGGCACACACAATTGCTTGCACGTACACAAAGGTGTGTGTGTACACACGTAGGTATGTGACCTCCCAAACACACACTGCAAACAAAACCCATTGCTTTGTACCCAACTAGGCCCCTGTTTCACGAAGCAGGCTTACTGAGTTAGCTGGATAACTGCACTGAGTAAAACCCGGAACCCCCCCGAATCTGGAACATGGACTGAAGGAAAAAGAGCTGCTCCGGGTTTTACTTCAGCGCAGTTATCCAGCATGAGTAATCCTGCTTCCTGAAACAGGGCCCAGGTCAGATCATACTACACACGTTGTGCATGCTGTAGGCAACATTCAGATAACTATCCCATCGCTATCTTAGCCAAACTAGCCCATTCGGTGGCTAGTAAGATTTGTTCATGTTTTTCTCCACCTCAGATTCTCCTTCAGGTTGTGGTGCTATTTTAAAGCCCCCCCGTTTTTCAGCTAAAAAATGTCAGAACGATCCCCCAACTGGAGCCGACGAAACACAGACGAACCGACGAGAGAGGTAGGGCAGCGATCGAAAGTTCAAAAACTCGCCAGACTACTTTCGGCACGTTATCATCACACCGACACACAGCAACGGGAACAGGACACCTGTCTAAAAATAACCACGGCTCAAGGTTGCCGGGGCAAAATCGGCGGTTTTATTGCCGGTTGTCCAGCGATTTACGATTTCGTCTTGGACGGGCAGAGCGGGGAATTACGGGAAACAATGCTCTCTCTCTCTCTCTACTTATTGCACTCGAGACGGGATATTAAAGCGGAAGCTGTGATTGGATTTCTCCTTACCCCCGATTCATTAGCTGAGGGTTCGCAGTCGACACAACCGCCGCTCAGCGTAGTAAAAAGGCCGGGCTGAGCTGTTTGCAGATTTGCTTCCCTCCTCCCTCCCTCCCTCCCTCCCTCCCTCGCTCACTCCACCTGTATTTGCGGGAACGAACGAACGAACGAACGAACGAACGAACGAACGAACGAACGAACGAACGAACGAACGAACGAACGAACGAGCGAGCGAACGAACGAACGAACGAACGAACGAACGAACGAACGAACGAACGAACGAACGAACGAACGGCGTTTAAAAGAACTTCCGCGGCGGCTCGTTGGAGACGAGGCCCCATTTTCGTCTGACGAGCAGGAAGTGTGTGTGACCCCGGGTCACGCCACGTCCTGCCGACAGCGCTGATGGTGCACATTTTTAAGATGATAACGACAATAATCACCCGTCTGCATGTTAGAAAGGAAGCTGAGCAGTGCGCACGGACTGTTTTTGTGCCCTTTAAGCACTGACATGGCGACTTTTTTTTTTTTTGTTGTCCGTCTCTGAGACTGCTGCTTTGCTGACACCCAAAGACACCATGTACCAAGTAGACTTGCCAGTAACATTCAGTCACTTTGCAGTCCAAGTGAGATGCGTACAGTACTCGTTCTCACACTGGCTGAGGCCAGACACACACACACAATCACACACACGCTCACACACACACAAATCTCATTCTCTGATGCTTTTTATATTCCAGGGCATTTATTCACGGGCTAATGCGAATTAGCCAAGTAACTGGTAGGTCAGTGTTTTCATCAGATTTTTTTCCCCTATAGAGACTAAATAAAAGGGCAGGGAGGTTCTCTTGTGACATAATTTGATGTAATTAGGCTAGCTATGGGGCAGGTCAATGTTCAGTAATTAGATACGCTAACCGCGATTATTCTCCCTCTGAGCCTGTTGCAGGGGAGCAGAGGTTCACGCAGGTTTTCTTGTTGTGGTTCACACTGTCCTGCAGTGACCCTTGAGGTTCGGCGAAGCGGTGAGGTGGGTTTTGAAGGTTTCCAGTCGAGCGACACTAAAGCAGGTAATGACCAATTTTGCAGCGAACAGTCCGGCCCCCGCAGGACAGGACACCGTAGGCACAGAACGTCTCCACCGCACAACACCGTGGACAAGGACCCACGACCCTCTCTGCCAGAACACTGCCCGCCTTTGTTTTTGCGTCAGTGCGCGGTGAGAGCGCTCAGGTTCGGCCCGAATAATTAGATTTTTCTTTCCAGCTGCTGCCGCGGCCGCCGTAATCCGGTTACGCTCGGAAACAAAGCCGGGGATTCAGAGCGTTCTGGCGCTCGCCAACGCAGGACGGAGAACCCACGACTGCCTGGGTTCCTCAGGTACGGAACGAAACAGTCAAGGTGAGCGAGTCAGTATCGTGCAGTCCAGTGACATCACATGACCTTTTTTTTTTTTTACTGTAATGTTAAATTTCAATGGTAGCTAAAGTGGAATTAAGAAGTCCAGAGTACCCTAGTCCAGAGATACGCGCTTCACTGCTGTCAGACTAGGAACGGGGAATGAGTCACAAATTTAGGGAGCGTCTTCGCACCCCGCGAAGTCCGTTTCCCCGAAGTGGGGTGGCAAACTGAGGGGGGGGGGGGGGACTGATGACTTTTTCCCGCGTTGACTCCTGTGCCCCCCCCGCTCCTCAAACGGGAGGGTGCCATCGGCGTGTCAGTTACGCATTTTCGCGGGGAGGTGTCACAAGGCGTCCCTGCGTCATTGACAGGCTCCCGTGGCACCAATGCACGCTGGCAGATATGCGCCAGGGACACACACGCGCGGGGGGGGGGTAATTAAAAATATCGCTTTAATTACGGACGGTCAGACCCTGCGATTGCAGGCCTCAGTGGTGGCGTATCTCTTCTGAATTATCTCTCTTAATAACCGTGTGAGTGCACACGGGGTGAACGCACGTGCAAAGTCATAAACGAATGGGATTCACAACTGCAAGCTGGACACACAGCGATACAAGCTACGGGCTGCCCATCCCCTTAATATGCGGTTCTGATTAAACTGCATACTGTGAGTCTGTACGCTGTGCTCGGTAATTTCCCGCTTGTGTGGGGCAGGTCAGCGAGCAGCGCAACGGAGATTCATGGCTGAGCTCCCTGTAATACCTATTGCCCTTCCTCTCGTTTTGATGTATCCCAGCATGCAGCGGGCGAGTCAAGATGGCCTGGAAATCCAGCGGTGCGGTCCGTGCCATAAATTTATCCCCTTAACGCGCGCGGGAGTCGGGACACTGAGGGACTGACCCCGGGGGCAGGGCTTACAGGGACATGGGCAGTGGGGAGAGGAGGATGGGATTTGGGCACCTGGCTGCAAGAGGGGAAGGTTCAATACCTGCAGCTTTCCCTGAGCCTTTTTAAAAAAAATCCTCACTCGTGCACTTTTTTTATTTTGATTTTCGATTGCCGTTATTGCCATGGTGATACCGGCGGGTTCAGAGATTTGTGTGCCGTGATGAACCAATCAGAGAAGTAAGTTTGCAAATGAATGTCCATGCCAGAGAGAGAGAGAGAGAGAGAGAGAAAGTGAGAGCAGGCAGGCCTTAGAAAAATTAGGTGCAGAAAGCAAGTCAGCGTGAGCACATATCATTCCCGTGTCCTTGGGGCATTACATCAGCTCTGCCAGCAATCCCGCATTCCTCACAAAATAACAAATATAACAAAGTAATAAAGCTCACCCACCACTTACGCTTCACATTTTCCGTTTTTTTAAATATACAAATCAACAAATGATGGGGCAGCTGTGTCAAAACTTCCTTTCGACAAAATTCCAGAAACGAACCGCCCGGCCCCCTTCTCAACTCCCCCCCCCCCCCCCCCCCCCCCCCCCCCCGCTCCCCATTGACCTTCTCAGCCTAATCCCACTGCACAGGAAACGGCGGTGTTTACACGGCTGGAGAGTGCATGAGGAATGTGAGCCTGCCCGTTGACAACGATTGGCTAAAGGCTTCCCATAAAAAACAAGGGAGACATTGATCGCTGCTTTACATGACCCATTCATATTGGAGGACAGGCCTTGTGAAACTGGTCAAGGTTAATCCACAAAACTACGGATTCATGACCGCGGGCAAGAGGCAAACCTCCACTACACACTTCCTGGTTTTATGAGAGAGCACGAGTTCAGCCTGTGGAGGACTTGCGATTACAGCAGACGTGCAGGTAGCAGAGGAAGAGGGCATTCTACTTGGTGCTCTAAGACCAAATTAATCAACACTGTGTGGGCAGAGGCAGACCTGATCAGCAGATGGGCGATGGGTGTTTAAAACAGAGGTCCTCAAACTGAGTTCTGGGGCCTCCCTGTGCATTCTGGTTTTTGCTCCAACCACAATCGTAACCCCAGAATTTTAACAGACAGTTCATTTTTCTTAATTAGGTGCTTTTCATGTTTTGAGGGATTATTTTGCATGGCATGGCTAGCTATTGCTGAAATAATGTGGCCTGCCAGCATGCACACAAGGGGGGGGGGGGGGGGGGGGGGGGGGGGGGGCACAGAAACGAAAACAAAACACGGCAGACATGGTCCAGAGGCAGATGATTAATCTTGCCTGGCTGTTGCATGCTGCTACTGTGCCAAAGATAACCGAGAAAGGGAAAACAATACAGAGATAAAGAGGGACGTTATCTATCTGGGGTTCTCGCTCTTTGTCCTTCTGTGACCAGCCGTCAGCCGAGGATTTTTAACGATGTGGCGACTGGCTCCATGTTTTTTTTTCAGGGGTCACAACTTTTCGCCAAAGCGACCTAAAAAAAATAAATGAAAAAATGTATTTGACATGGTGAGCAAGCACCACTAGAGCTAGAGGTGGACAAAGCTGCAATCAAATGAACGGCCACAGGGTCGAGATTCACGCCTCAATCCCAGCAAAATAAGGGAGAGAATGTCCGTTTTTTCAAGACTAGGACCTAACTGGCAACAGACCTAACGACCGTTTTGACTTGCGACAACTTGCCCTTGACCCAATAGGACGAAACCCTAAAAAAATTTCCCTCCAGAAAAGCAGTTCAGGGCTCGCTGCCACGGCCGTGAAGGTTTCCCAAGGCTTTTTTTTGCGGTGCTTGTTTTGCACGCGCAAAAGGTGGAGTCCACATCCTCCCAGGATCGACCGCCGTCTCGGAGGCCTCAGACGAAGCCAGGGTGTGGCATCTCTCCCACGCCCGCAAAAACAGCCCCTTCTCCAGGGTCGCCCCCTCCAGCGGCGTTCCCCCCCCATGGTGGCCTGGGTGTGGGCCTGAAATGCATGGGTGGCCAAAATGAAGCAGGTGGGTGGTAGGTGGAGGAGGGGGGGGGGGGGGGGGAGTGCACTTATTGTATGTCGCTTTGGATAAAAGCGTCTGCCAAATAGATGTACTGTAATGTAACAGGTAGGGCAGGAACTGAAAAGCGGTAGGCCTACATTCTGACAGGCGGGGCTGTTATTCCTCAAAAGCACGGCCTCAGAAAGCCAAACAGAGCTCTGGCGCGTGGGTGGCGCAAACGCTTACAGCAAAAAAAAAAAAAACGGGGGCGGGCGTTTTCAGGTAACTGTTTTTTGTTTGTGCGCATTTGAATCGGTCGGCATTCGCCAGTCAGGTTGCGCAACAGTACAGGACATATATTTAGCACGAGCTAAATTTAGAGCGGGGGATGGCCGTTTCGGGGCGATATCCGATATGTGGTCTCATGACAATTCAGGAGTTATAAATTATTGCTGTTGCTGGCAGAAGCTCGAGGTTCGTAATGTGAATCATACTGAATCATACAGGATCCAGAATTTGGCAGACACGGGGAAATCAAACGTTGCGACTGTGGCAAATAGCAGTGTTGGGCAGGGTTACTTCATGAGAGAGACTAAAACCCAGGGAGTATAATATGAAACGAACTTGGGTGCAATAGTTAACCAAAGTCTTCATTTTTGGAAATGAAGAAAGGGCAGATCTATGTTTAGGGACACCATCCTTACAGACTTGCTGCAGCCTAGCAAAAAAAAAAAAAAAAAAAAAAAAAAAACATTTCAGTAATGCTTGAACATTTCAGCAATGCACCACAGTGAATATATTCCCTGTGACAACCTGGCAGAACTCATAAGCGTAGGTTTCGTTTCAAGTTTGGAGGTGACACACTGCAGGACCACCTTGTCTCGAGTCAAATGTCAAGTCTCAAAAGCATGCTGGGTAGTCATATGAAAATATTGGGGGTGACATGTCTCCCTGTCTCTCCCATCAAAGGCTACGCATATGGCACGACCGTAACATAGCGACTGGACAGAAACAGCAGCACTCCAGTAGCAACTGACACACAGCATACTGAAATACCGCACACTAATGCAGATTATGATCGAAATAGCCCGGCATTGCTCCGGTAAAGATACTTTGTTGTTGTTGTTATGTCCTGGGGTTTTTGGATGGTGGATTTTAATTTTGTGATTTGCACCTCAAATGGATTGCCTAACGTGTTGTAACGTTTGGCAGAGACGTTAAATCGACCAACAGGGTTAGTCGTGTACAGGAAGTCCATTCCAGAACAAACTGTGAGTTCCTCTGGAGAGTGCTGACAAAATAATAAAATTATCATAGATAAGACAGGATTCACAGAAGGAAAGCTTCAGCCACATGCAATCCTAGTCTTAGCCCAGCACAGAAAAAATGCTTCTCCACATACAGAAATTCCATGCATCCGGTAAATCGGCTTTACAGCAGTAATGATCCACAGACCTTTGGACATACCGACATTACTTTATCTGGTGTCCTCAAACAACAGACTATAACACAGAAACATCATAAACTTTCCTTGGGGGGGGGGGGGGGGGGGGGGGGGGGGGGGGGGGGGGGGGGGGCGTAACGTAATTGGTACAATGACGGGTTGGTAAAAACAGATTCGTCTGAATACTCAACTTTTGATTTCAAAAAACAAAAGCAATTTGATTCCAAAGTCCCACTGCAGCCTGCACGTCTTTCCTATAGGCCAACGAGCAGACGCGCTGTTCTCAGACGTCCTCCTTCTCCTTCAAGTATTTGCGACGGGGATATTTTTATCCACGTATGTTTGCTTTGGATCAAGACATTTCTGCGCCTAACCCTCTGCTTGGCGGGGGGTTCTGCCTTTTCAACCTCAACCGTCCCCTTTCACATCGCTCCCACCGGCTCAAGTCAACTTCACCACGCAACAAAAGCGTAATCGTCGAGTGCCCTTATGTTTAGAGATCGTTCAATGAGCATACGTTTATTGGGATTAAACTTTTGACACTGGAAAATCAATAAATCATTGATCATTAGCCAGTGCCAGCTAGCAAGGGGCAGCTTCCCAAATAAAATGTATATGACCAAGCTCAGGTATCGTGTTTATTTATGCTATGCTACATGTATACATACACACACGAATAGGCTACAACCACTGTGACATTTGCCATGGAAAGGAGGTTGTTTTTCTTTGATCAACATATCATGTTGGACTACACAGCGCCATCTACTGGATAGCAAAAATATTTATGCGGTAATAAATACTATTTATATCATCAAGGGACCCATTTCAAAAGCAGTTGTTTCCAAGCAGAATGTTTTCAAGATTGAATCAAGATTGTTTAAATATAAAAAAATTATATAATTTTATATCCATCCCTGCCAGTCAGTGGTCAAATAGCTTCAACTGCATAATTTTGCCCAGTCTGAAATCCCAGCCAGGTGAAATGATACACCCCAAGGAAAGATAAATCACTACCATTTCCTCTAAAATAAAGCACCTGGATCTTTAACGGTGAAACTTAATTTACAGTCGTACAACTCAATTACTATGTCTACTGGAGAGAAATTGCTTTAAAAATTTTACTTATTCAGCCATGTTACTTCAATTATACTATGTGCAAATAAGTCAATGGCAAATGTCTGTACTATGTGACCACTTACACTATGCTAATCACTTCAGGACAACATTTATATTTTTAAATAGGACTTTTTATTAATTATTAACATGCACATGAATAAAACTCTGCCATACATGTAAAAATACACCCGTAATTGTGAAGGACGGATAAAATAAAAATAACGAGACATTCCTGGCATTCTTACGGAGCTCAAATGGAAACGTCCAGAATGAATGGCTCAGAATAAAATCGCGAGGCTTTAATCCGCCGGCTTTCGCGAGCAGCGAGTTTGCATTCGCAGCGCAGGACGAGGAAGCTAAAAAAATTCAATTACCAAACTCCATTATTGATGTGGGCCCCACACAGAGCAGCACTCCGGAACAGCGGCAAATAGCCCCCCTCCGGCCCCCCCCCCCTCTGTTGCCGTGGCAGAGTGGGGTGGAGGAAGGGGGGGGGGGGCGGGGCTAATCCCAGAACAGCCTCTAAGTCTCCCATATGATGTCATCCTTCTGCAGGTTGGTCTGCAGCCTCACCGGCCCCTTCAGCTGCGGCCGCTCGCTCCGGTTGCCCTGGCAACCCCCGCTGCCCCCTTTGCCCCGGGGCCGCCGGGGGGCGGTTTTGGGCGCCGGGGAGGCGGGCCGCGACGGCGTGGCCCCGCCCCCGGAGGGCCCGATCCTGCCGTCGGCGCTGGCGGCCCTCGGCTTCGGGTCCCTGGACCTCCGCTTCAGCTTCAGCCTCTGCACCTGCCCAGTGGAGCCAGAGCGGTTCTGTGCACAGCTGCCCCAATGCAGGCAAATGCAGGCAAACGCAGGCATAACACATGTGGGGCTCCTGACTTTTTGTGCAGATGCATTATGGGTCGATAACGGTGTTGCAGGGTGCCACCTCGTCATGAGATGCTTCCATGGTGGTTTTGGGTGTTCTACCCCTTTTTTTATGTCTAGTTTGCCATAACGCGTGTGTGTTTGTGCGTGTGTGTTTGTGCGTGTGTGTTTGTGTGTGTGTGTTTGTGTGTGTGCATTTGTGCGTGTGCAAGCGTGTTCGTGTACAACGCGTCAGTGCTGTTAAAGGGACGTAGTGAATGGAGAAATAAAGAGACCGGCAGTGTAAAACGCACCCCTGGAGGACCCGAATAAACCCCAGAGCATCTCACTCGTGGGTACCTGGGACTCCCCTGCAGGTGAGAGTGTGTGTGCCCCCCTGTGACTCACCGCTAGCTGGTGCTTCTTCAGCTGGGAGATCTGAGCTCCCTTCTCCTCCATGCGCTTCACCAGGCAGTCCAGCTCCCGCTCCAGGTCCTCCCTCAAACCCCGCTTCTGCGTGCCCTCGATCTGCTGCACCAGGTCCTGGTGCTCACTGCAACGGCAGCGTGAACGTGCACACGCGTGTGCACACGCAAGCACAAACATATAAAGTAATGCCTCTCCTCCTGGTTCCAAAACAATAGCAGCAAAAAAAAAATCCACTGATGGCAATCTTGTTTAATTATAATTGTAAAGACTTGATTTCTCAATTCAAGCGAGACCCAATAAAGCAACAGGGCATACAGAGACAGAGGCCTAAGGCCTAAACTGAATGACTATTCTCAAAGAATGTTACTAGAAGTCAGTGAGAGACAAATTTCTAGCAGATAAGCACAGCACATTAATTTCACAGCACTTTCATTTTTTAGGGCACCGTTAGAAGGAAAATCAGCATTTTAAACAGAGGAATCGGGACAGAGGAATCCAGAACCGATAAATCAACTTGCAGCTCTGCTTTGGCTTCCATCCTTTTCCTGCATGAAAGGAACCCGTAGAGCGTGTCTGCAGAGGGCCCTTTTGACCTTTACACCACGATGACCCGCACAGACCGGCTACTATGTCCCGTGACAGTTAAAGGGGGGGGGGGGGGGGGGGGGGGGGGGGGGGGGGGGGGGGGGCGGGGAGTGTGACGGCAGGGGCACTTACAAACTCATCCGTCCCAGCTCGTCCTGCAGCGCCAGCAGCACCTCGGAGAGGTTGCCCAGGACGGGGGCCCCCCTGCTGCCGGACGGGGCCCTTCGGGGGCCCCCGCGGGTCTCGGAACCGGACCGGCGGAGGGGGTGGGCGCGGTCGCAGAGGTGCGGGTGGTGGTGGTACTTCAGCATGTGCAGGACGCTTTGCACGTTGGCACTCACCGAGTGCTGGGCCCGGTGGACTGGCGGGACGGGGACAAAAACAAAAACCAAAAAATAAACCAGAGCCGCCGTTTAACGACTAAAGCGACAACGATGGCGGTATCAACCGTGTATCGCGAGAACAACAGGAAACCAGAGACGGAACAGTACAGTACATACCGGCATGCACCCAGCACTGGCAGCACAGCACGCAACACAGCAAGCAAAGCCTCAAGATAGCAGTACAGATCACACAGAGGGGGAAGAAAAACGCAACAGGGCAGCCCCGCGCCACCGACGATGACGATTCAAACACTCATCCTTGGACTGTCGGGACAAGTAACACGACACCGTTTTAAACGCGGCTTTACGTACTGTTCCAGCCACGAAGGGCATCTGCTTGGCCTTGGGGAAGGGGTGAGGAAGTGGAGCGACCGCAGCCGTTTTCTGCCAAACAAAAAAGCACTCGTTATAAACCCCGCATTCAAGGCCGTGTGCATTATTCATCTGTTTATTTTTAGCCTTCCTCCAGTTTAGCATTTTTTCCAGGCTATTGGGACAGGAGGAAAGAAGCAGTTTCAGACACAGGGGAAGTGCCATGACAGAGCATTGTCATGGCACGGGGGGGGGGGGGGGGGTATGGACCAGATTGGGGGGGGGGGGGGGCTTCTGTATGGACTGGATTGGGAGTCGAACCCAATGGACTGTGCCACACCGTCTCCCCGGCTTGTGGGTATTTAAACATGAAAATTCTGTTCAACAAGGATCATAGGTCTACCCTAACTGTACAAACTACTCAAGTTTTTAAAGTAAATAAACTGAAACTATGTTTATTCTTGACCCACAAATGTGAGGTTTCTTAGGCATGTACATCTTGCAATTTAGCTGCGGTTTAAAAGCAAGCTGTTTTCTTGTGCCATTTGTCATGCACCGAGTTTGTAACTGAGGCGATGAAACTGGAGAAGTGCAGTGCCACCTACTGGTCATACAATAAAATACTCTTCTGACTGGGGGGAAAAAGCTAAGGAAAAGCAGGAACTCATTTCTCACATCTCACCATCTTAAATTAACAAAGTAATCCAGTGATGCAGGGGGAATAGTTTACACTTCAGGCCTTACCCTTGGAAGGGGCTTCTTTGTTTTTCTTTTCTGTTTGACCCCAGCAGAAACGGAGGAATATAGAGCGTGGTTCTTTTCCAGGCTTCTTTGTAGCTTGAGTCCAGAATGGGGAACAAGAGATTAAAATGAACGATAACAATGATGCATTTTATCATACACATTTGAATTCTCGTAATTGAATGGAAAATAGTTGGAGTGGAGGGGAAAAAAGGGCGAAAACATTCCACACACGATTTTACAAAAATGTATTAAACTCTTAAAAACTTGCTTAAATTTCAAACAGCTGAGAATCTCACAGTGGTAGTTTGTGTGTGTGTGTGTGTGTGTGTGTGTGTGTGTGTGCGCATGTGGTGGGGGGGCACACACTGACAGTCCGTGTACACCATTACCTGGGTGAAAGCTTACCTCAGCCGCCTTCTCCTGTACGAGCTTTCGCTCGTGCTCCTCCCGCTGAAGCTTCTGTTCCAGAAGCTCAATCTTCCTCTGAAAGCAGAAGTAATAGCGATAATATGAATAAGCACAGCCAACAGAGTGTCAACCTCCCTCATCATATTCTAACAGTAGCATATGACAGCTTTTACATTTACTCCTACACAGGACACTAGTCTCTTGGCGAGTGAAAGAACCACATTTAGCATTGTAAATTCCTATTAACACACCACGTTTGGACGTTGCTGGGAGACGAGAATCACTCTGTAGGAATGTCAGAACTGAATTTTAAACAATCCACACTCTTCAAAATGATTCAAACTGCCATAAACACAAAAGATCATTAAAAAATTTGGAGGATTTTTCATTGTCTTTGTAAAGACACAGAAAGCATGATAACTGACTGATTTCACCACTGAGTGAACTTCTCTACCTCTGCCACAGACTGGGTGCTGCTCAACTTCAGACACTCTCTCTCAAGCATCTCCAGCTTCTGCAGCTGGACCTCAACTTCCGTTTGGTCCTTCCGCCTGTCTTATGAAGAGACTCCTGCAGGAGAGGGGAGAAAAGGCAGACAACAGACTGAAATTACACCCTGCGGAAAATTCGGTTCTGAGGTAACCCTGTGAAGCGCATGGTCAGCGGACGGCACCTGCTTCTGAACGACGGCGTTTCGGTCCTGCTCCGCCTTCTCCACCATCTTCCTCATGTAGTCCAGCTGCTTCTCCAGCAGCGGGAGCAACGGGCTTCTGCAGACTGCAGCTGCACAGCCAGCTCTACGGGAAAGCAGACACAACGCAGGCCGCTAACCCCTCAGAGCAGTGTGCACGCGGGTGCACGGAACAGCACCTCTCATTAACGCAGAACCGGGTAAAAAAAAAAACAAACATTCCGCAGCCCGCGTTCTGCAGAGCAGCGGAAGGTTCCGCGTTACCTTGGTGCGGCCTGCCTTCCCTTCCCCCGGCGTCCCTGCCCCCGGTTCTCGCTGGGCGGTTCTTCCGGCGTCCCTGTCCGCGAGCCGGCACAACTGATTGACGTTCCTCTCGGCCTGGACTCTCTCCAGCTCCAGCCGACGCATCTTCTCCTGTAGAGTCTTCAGGGCTGCAATCACCGCTGTCACATAACCGTCGCATTCATGGTCATTCCACCCAGACAATCCAGGAACGAATCCCTGTACTCATTCTAATTTATTTATTTTTATTTATTTATATATATATATTTGCAATGTGCACTCAGAACATGCACTCTGAACATTCTTGGGTTGATTTCAAAACCATACACATTCTATGAATATTTGTGTATACATTTTGGAATCATTAAATACATCACAGTGCTAGCCTGGGATCAATAAATTAGCTACTTGTTCCCAAAGACACTTTGCACTAGTGGGAATGGTTTCCGGTTGCATTGAGGCTGACCAGTCTCACCTTTGCTACCAGCGTCAGGTGATGCCCGATACATATGTATGTTGAATTCCTGCAGGTTCACGTTGTTTGTCACGGGGGCCGTTGGGACATCCTTGACAATTGAAGGTGACATTCTCTCCGGTGGGAGATGGAAACTTCCAAAGTAACTGTTTTTAAAGGGGGATCCTACACTGACGTTCTGAGAGAGGGGATAGTAACGCAGCGAGGGCATACATTTAAGCATACATTTAAATTAGCTAGCGCATCATCTCATAAGCAGCAATAGCTAGCTAACTAGTCTAAGTTAGCTGGTTAATGAACAAGATGAACATTTGTTGTAAACGTTGATTACAATAAAAAGTGTACAATTTGTAAAAACTATGAAAATTATAGGAAAATGCTAATCAAGGAGAAACCAAGGAAACCCTTGTTTTGGATTCACATTATTTATGACGGTAACGTTAAACATCATTAGTATCAGCAGGGAAAGTAATTCGCTAGCTAACTTTTATCAGCTCTCAAACTATGGAAAACAAGATGACGTTACTTTCTTTGTATAGCTCGTTGTTGTATTTATAAGTTATTAGCTTGCTAACGTGTACATCCTACTGTCTAACAATCATTGTTTACTTCCGAACTTGTTTATAAGCTAACCATCCAATAAGTTGGTAACACTGGCCAGTGATATCAACATTAAACATGCTGCCTCGATGATGGTAGCTACATATCAAGCTATGGTTAGGTAAACCTGAAGCCATCTGTCGGAGTCAACAAATTTAGCCAGCTAGCTAGCTAACTAAAAAATGAATTTAGTCTAGCTAGCTAGCTACCGATTAACCAGGCAACTCAGTAAAACAAGAGTTGATAGCTGTATAACTTCAAGAAAGCGCTTACCTGATCCTGGAGTGGTTCCATGGCAATTTTAGGAGATCTGCTAATTTGCAGTCCTCTAGCTGGCTAATTTAGCTGTACATACAGATCCAAACAGGGCACAACGACGTTCAAATTTCCCTCTTCTGCTGCCGCTCTTGAAGTTCAGCTACAAGGAACCGACTTCCGGTGACGAAAAAGGAATGACAAATTCAAAATAAAAGTAATACGGTGCGGCGCTCTTATTTTGTTTATTATCACTGTTATTATTTCGCCAAAATGACAGAAAGCTTTGAAAATAACATGATCCTCGGTCCCAAAATTACGTCAAAAAATGTACCATGGGCATGTTGAGCTGCAAACATATAGAAAATACATATATATAAGGTTAAGTTACAAGTAGAAATCAAGGACATGGTGAACAAATACAGGGGTCCTATTATGTAGCTAGCATTAATAATCTAAGTGACCTACTGTAGCAAGCATTTCAAGTACCACATCTTAGAGAGCAAGCATTCGCTAGCTACACCACATGGGTTCCAGTTCAAATGTCCATTATGAGCCCATGGCCAGTGCCCATCATTGCACGAATAGGGTCCACATAGTCAGCACACAAGGATTTTCCAATGTAAAACCCACAGTGCTGGGGAAACTACTTCGAAAGTGTAGATGTAGAAACTATCAATTACTTAACACTGAAAGTAGATGAACTACCCATAAAGTCTGATTATGAAACATCCAGGCCTCACATGGTCATATTTGCTGGGCTCATGATTCAGAAATGAAAGTAACTGAATGAAAACGTGTCAGTAGCAAGAAAACAAGATACTATCAATCGAAATCACTATAATAAATGTAAATGTTTTTTAAAAATAAATGCTGTGGAATAATTTATCTCACCTTCATGCCCTGCAGTTAATCGAATAAATTCAGCAATTTTGCATGACACCAAGGATAGCTCAGTTGTGAAAATTCTAATGTAATGTGGTATAAAGAAATGCACATACACTCTCTCCATTTACGTTCTTCAGCATGATCATACCAACGATATAACGCACTGAACCTCAAGAATAGTGTATCCCAAAGCCCAGGTACGCAACACGCATGTGCATGTAAGCTTTTCCGTAGTAATATGCAATGTACAATAACGTTACATAACGTTACATTAAGTATTCATAGGCCAGCTGCTGATCGGGAAGCATTCTCTTACATAATAAAAAAAACGTGAAGTATAATGCAGCATAACATTTCCAAGGAGTTTTGTTGCGGTTTCACTCGTGAGTGTAACATCATAACATAATTCTATACATTTCGGTAGCCTACGTTTATGGTTGCATAATGTAGTGATGCTTGTTTCTGAAGCTGTTGTCTAGCTGTTTTGAAACAATGCCACTTCTCAATCACCATTTTACAGCATTTATAAGAAAAGAATGAAACAAAAGATAAACGTGAAACGGTGGGGGGCGTGTACCCTTGCAGAAAACTTCAGCTTTCCAGATAAACAAGTTGAAGGAGGGTCTCCATAGCGGACGAGCTTACATTTTTTAGTGAGCTGTAGTTTTAAGAAACGCTTCGTATCGTTTCATCTTACGGATACTGTTGACCAAATAAACCCTAAGTCCCAGCGTTCACTTTAACCCTGACCGAGAAAAACTCAACGCCCTTTACAGCGCTAATTGGTTCAGTGACACAAAACGCCCGCCTACAATGCATTCTCTGAAGCGGTATTGGACAAATGAAACTGTCGATCCGACACCAATCTCGTGCACCACGCTCATTCTGAACGACTGCACTGCCAGTGTAGAAGGTAATGCGAATAGGCGCTGCCAATGAGTTCGTGGTGAAAAGCAGAGGTGAGTGGATTAGCTAATATTGATTGAATAATGCTTGTACCTGCTCTGTAGTGAAAGTTTGGCGATGTTCACTAATGAGAACAGCGCATACAGTTACCAAATGTGCTAACGTTACCCTTCTTAGCTTGCCCCAGAGTTTGTTTGCGACTGAATAAAGTTGATAGTCTAAACCGTATCGTTATGACTAGCTCTAATTGTTAAAATTGGATGAATTGATAGCTAACGTGAATGTATTTATTTTGTTGCATGATTAATTTGTGTGTGGTTCTTTTATGTCTCTGCATTCACATACAAATCATTTGTTTTTCTCCACAGGAAAACGTGTTGAAGCAAGCCTATGATGCAAAGTGCAAACCATATCGACTATATTAACGAACGTTAGTTCTGTTATAGTCTACTACAGCGTTAGCTGCAGCAAATTAATCGTCAGTTGTCGGCCGTTATAGCAAGCTATCTGACGTTATACACGACATATCAACCAGCCAGACAAGTCTTCTAGCTTGTTAATGCATCGATATGGCAAACATTGATTTTGCAGGAATATTCATTCTACTGTGTTGGGTTATTACCGAATTTTCTTGAATAGTCGAACTCTTGTGTATTTTTTAAAATTTCAAATAATTTGGTTTATCATTTATCAACACTGTAATTTAAGAAGTGGAATTAATAGTAGGTGGTTTCAATCCTGATTACTCCCCGGTCATAGTCTTGGAAGTTTTAAGATATGTCCGTTATTGCAAATTTCTTGCTATCGATAGCCAGTTAACGTTTACAGAAGGCGGACAATTTTGGACGAATGCCTTTTACTCGATAGCCTATGGAGCAAGTCCAGTGAACTAGCCGACTAGCTTAGTAAGTTAGCTAATGTGGGAAATATTAATGTTCGAGATAGACTGTTAAATGCACCTCCTGTAGTTAGCGTGATTGTCTTGGAAGATAGCTGGATGCTGTACCTAGTCTGTTTTGCTGTGTGTATGATTACTGTTAGCAAGCGACTTATGTAACCCGATAGCAGTGAAAGAACATCTAAAACATTCGAAACATTTAGATATTTGCTAATATTTGCATCCATTTGCACACGATTTGATGTCGACCAGCAAAAAACGAATACTATTTAAAAAGTAAAGTTTGTGTTGTGATCGCTGAGAAACTGTGAAGAAAAACAGCGTTAGTTTTTGTTAGCTTGGCTGACAGATCGCAAGCAGGATGGATGTTATTGATCCTGCGGAGCGGTGGGGCGCATTGGCCAGCAAAGACGAAAACTCCCGAGATCTGGCGATGGAAACAATAAGGCAAGAAGTGATGAGGTGCGTCGAAAACATAGGGCCAATCGGAGAGGTATCCTCGCCTCCCGCCTCCGCGGCCGTCTCTCAGATTGAGCTGAACGCCGTGCTGGCCCGTCTGCTGATGTTATCCAAGAGATGTCCCTACGCTGACGTCAGAGAGAAATGCGCCTGGGTGCTGCAGAACGTCCAGGTAGGAGAACAAAAACAGCGTTGAGATGCATAGGGATGCGGTCTGATAGAGCATCAACACGCGCGCGTCATGTGATAGTCCTTATTTTGCATTGCATTTTCATGTGTTTGAAAAACAATGTTGCTGTTTTCATTTTGTTCGTGAAATGGTAAAGTGGGCGAAGGAACAAGGTACATACAGAGTGCGAGTTTTACCTGTTTATTCAATAAAGATGGGAAACGTACATGTTAGTTTAACGTTTGGTAACACAAATGGCACTATGACAAAACAATAGTAGAAATTTGTGTAATATTGTGTTGTGTATCTTACAACAAAGTCTCTCTTGGAGAAAACTGAGTTAATTCCTCTCAGCATTTTCAGAAACTTCTGTGTCACATTTGGCAACAAGATAATTTTTAATGAAAAAAAAAAAAAAAAAAAAAAAGAAACAGCCATGCTGCCCTATATTAAGGCTGTCCGGCACAATGATTAATTTATTTGGCTGTCTCTACAGTGTAGCCCAATTGCAAGGGAGAGAGAAAGAGAGAAAAATCGAGAAATGAAGCTGCTTCGCTAGCTGTGAACAGAGGGCATTCTAGTCACCAGCTGGCATTCGCAGATGATGCTCAGCCGCTGTAGAGTTTTTTTTTTTGTTGTTGCCAGCAGTCACAATTGTGAACCATAGTGTATTTCTGCGTCAGATCTGACGAAGATCGCTCGCTCTTTTACACAAGGACCTAGTTCAGAGGATCACTACAGACAGAAACATGTCTTTGATAGCGCAACACTACCCGTTAGAATCATCTCTAATATGCCTCTTCTGTCTGCTGCAAAGCTCCCTGTGGACATGGGTTGTGTGCGTGTGGGTGTGCGTACATGTGCGCGTGTGTGGCGACTGTCATAACGGCTTTATCTTGATATAAATGCGCACTCTCGCATTCTCATATCCTGACATTGAGCACCGCCGTCAGATCCTTTCATCTTTCAGACTCATAACTGCAGGCTTTGGGTCTCTCAGCCAGTGAAAGAAGCAGGCGAATGTTACTGGCCGAACGTCAAATCCGTATTAACGCGCCGTTCGCTTTCCGCTTCTCCGTTGTTTGGATTTTGTTCAATGTCAGCTGAGATGTTCCTGTCTAGTCATACTGAATATATCCAGGGTACACGCCCCCCCCCCTCCCCCCCCCCCCCCCCCCCCCCCCCCCCCCCCCCCCCCCCCCCCCACACACACAGACACACAGACACACGCTGTATATGCAATGTGAACATGGCAGCTGTGGCCGTGAGCTTCGGCTTGGCTGGAATGCACCAGTGGGTTTGTCCTCCGTTTGGTGCTCTGCTTATTCAGGGAGGCTTTTTTTTTATTTATTTATTTATTTATTTATTTATTTATTTATTTATTTATTTATTTTTTGCAGGCCGGTCAGAGTCTCTGGCGTGTTGTCTTCCGAGCTCGTTTGCTAATAAACACTCATGTGCGATTCATTACCCGCATGCTGACCATTCTCATCCTTGACCTGCAGCTGAAGTGGAACACAACAGACTGTTTACCAGTAAGGCAGTCTGAAGTCTTTGGAGCAGTCATTTCTCTGCTTCAGTCAGATTTATTATTGTTGTTATGTTATTATTGGTATTAATTTAGTGTGGAACATTTTAGCGTGCATTGCAATTTGTAAATGTCTCATAGAGGTATTAGGGTTTCAGGATACAGGACAGCGCTCTGCGTGTGACGATGTGCACTAAATCACGGTTGTTTTCATAACCCGGGCTAACAGAGACTCTCTGCAGAGAAGGGACTGAACTGTTTGTTCATTGTTTTGTGCGTCTCTCTTGCTTACTGTATCAGTACCCAAAAAAACCTGCAGACTGCGCTTCTGTCCCGTGGATTATGCGATCTGCGGCTGGAGATTGATAAAATGAGGTCAGATGTGCACTGAGAAAAGGGGCTGCTTTTTAAAAAAAAAAAAAAAAAAAAAAAAAAAAAAAATTTTTTTTGCCACTGAACCCTATAAATTCTGTGCAACATCAGGTGATGTGCTGTGACTAGGATTTTGTAAACAACCTATGATACCTAATATTTGCCACGCCATTCAGTTCATTGCTTGTGGATGTGTGGACGGATGCTAATGGAGATTTAGCATAGCATATGGTTCAGCCGCACAACACACAGCACCCACCCGCAGCCTCCCCCCTCCCTCCATGTTCTCTGTGTATTAACGGCACATTCTAGGTGTCTGTTCCGTGACCTATATGCAGTTCGTACGGATGGCGGAATCTCATAATGTGTGGCACGCATAGAGTTACCGGAGACCTCCTCGCAATCCCACAATGCACTTCTCCACAGACCAGCCCAGTCCAGTCAGAGCTTAGAGGAGAAAAAAAAAAAAAACTAGGTCAGTGTCAGACTGAAGAAAATTATTCATAGACTTTTTAATGTTGTATTTTTAAAACTTTTATTTGTATCGCAATGCTTCTCTGTGAGAGTCACAGCTGTTGACCATTGGCTGTTCAGCGAAAGGTTGGGACGTTGAGGAGAGAAAGAAGTCCGCTTTATTTGGGACTTCCTTTTTTTGTTTTCATGGATGAAGTCATCTCCAGGACCAGCTGAATTTTTAGAACTTTTTAGTCACCGAAAGGAAATCTCACATAATATCATTAATCAAGTACGTGTCTTCCATTTTATCACTGTTTTGTACACACACACACACGCACATAAATATACTGACATATTCATGAAATAGGAATTCTGTATATAGTGTGTGAAGAGAGATCTTTTGTCATTTTTGCTAACTGTGAGCACATATAAGAAATAAAAAATAAACTGTGCATGTTTGTCTGTGCAGTCGGTGTTTGCCTGTGCGGTACTGTGTTTGCCTGTGCAGTCTGTATTTGCCCGTGCAGTACTGTGTTTGCCTGTGCAGTCTGTGTTTGCCTGTGCAGTACCTTGTTTGCCTGTGCCGTCTGTGTTTTCCTGTGCAATCTGGGTAGGCTGGGCGTTTCTAGGCAGTGCATAGTTACAGTGGGGATCTCTTACCATTAGCCTAAATACTGCACTGGCTTATTTATGGCACTGTTAGACAAGACCAAATGTAGCACTTGTGCTCCATGTTTCTTTATTTGAAAGTGTGTGCTTGTGCACCCCTGAAACCAATCAATTAGACGTGAATTATGAATTATTGCAGGCCCATCACAGTAGTATGTTGGCAGCTGGTATTCATTTTTTTAAATTTTTTTACATCCAACACAAAGAAAGAGGCAGGTTAATAAGCGAAGACAAGACGGCCCAATAAGCGGCCCAAAAACACAGCGGGGCCAGTCTGTACCTGGTACTGTGGTCCCGTGCGATCTCTGAGGGGTCTGTACAGTCGGAGCGTGTTTGTTCAGAACGCACTGATCTGAGCTTCGCTGTAGAGGAGTGTTCGGGGCAGGACTGCGTACTGTTTTACGGTCTGTGTTTTAAAAAGTCTCGAAAGTCAGCCGTTGCCTTGGGGACTGAACTGATGACTCTTTTAGAACGACCCCCTTTTGTCCTGTCAGTTTATTTTTTTTCTTTTTAATGTGTGGAATGTGTTTTCTGTCAGCGCTCAGTGGAATCCTTGTCTCAAACCTTTTTTTTTTTCCCCCCCCCCGCTGTCGAATGTTTCTCTCGGCCTTGACGTAAGTCCTGCGAGTTGGAGGTTGGGAATCGGCGAATCTCGCCGAGCGGATTATGGCCTGCGCGCACGCGGTGCCGTCGTGGCCGGGGCGATGACGTCTGTCGTCGGGGGGGATATTAGAGCGGCTTGACCTTCACTCTCCCTGGAAAGCAGAGTCGTAAAACCCAGAGAGCATTCCACTTAATTTCTGTATCTGTCCGTTGGCCTTTTGTGACTGTGAAAGTGTCAGTTGGGCTGGTTCTTCTGGGTGGTATTTGCTGAGCTCCGTGGCTTTGCTAGCTCGGGTTCGCTGCGTCCCGCAGGATCAGTGATGTAGCGGCAGGCCCGAACGCCGGCGTGCGTCCAGGCCGGCCGGTCAGGAGCACCTCGGCGGCCTGCGGCTCCACGATTCGCTCGGGCCAAAACGGCGGAGGCTCTCGAGCGCCGACGTCCTCTCGCTCAAAACTCACGGCGAAAGCGCTCCTGGATCGCGCAGGTTCCCGTGCCAAGCGGCGTGGCGTGGCGTTCCCGTCTCGCCGTGAGCCGCCTCACAGGAAGCGCGTACGCAGGCTGCGCGTCTCTAACGCCGCTGTCGCCGCTCTCCGCCGCTCGTCTTCTCGCTCGCTCGCACGCGGCGACTCCCGTCACCGGCTCCGGCGGCCGAACCTGACCGCGGCCGCGCGCCGGTCTCTGGAGGACGGACGCAATCGGCGCTATCTTTGAAAAGACAAACGAACAAACGCCGTAAATGCGCAGGCCCCGCTATCCGCTGAGATAGAAACACGCAGGGGGCGGAATGTCAGAGCCGCTCGGGGAGGGGAGGGGAGGGGAGGGGGGGGAGGGGAAGCGGTGTTAGCGGAGCGCTAGCATTCTGAGGCTGTCCCTCCTGGCCTGTGTGTGTTCTCATGTTTTCATGCGCTTGCATCGCCTTGTCCTATGACGAGAGAGTTTACCATCTTAACAGTGCGTAAATGGTTCATTCTCGAAAAGTGATGTGTTTGATATCCAGCACACTTTTTGTGTTACTACTTTTGTGTTGCTTTCAGCAGGTTTTATGTCAAAGTTACTACTTTCGTGATGCAAATATACAAAGGGAGACTTCTTAGCACAGACTGTGTAGAAAGTAACACAAAATGTGTTGTCCTTAACTAGACACGGATGTGTGTTTAAAGAAAATAATAAAAGGACACATTTTGTGTTGCGTGTTTTTTTCCTCCTGCGTTTACGCAGCGAAGTGGCCGTGACCTCGTCAGATCGTCTGGGTTATTTGTCTGTGTCAAGCGCAGGAAAGGCTGCGTGAGATTTGGAAGTCGGCCAAAGTCACCGCACTGCCCGCGTCTTTCTCAGGTCTGTCGGAGTGACGCACGTCGTCGCCGATTACGAGGTAAACTGAAACACCGGCGAGCCCGTGTCTGAGATAACCGTCTGGCTCTCGTCTTGTTCTGCTTTGCGCTCTGCTCTGCGTCCGGTTCTCTTCGCACGTTGCTCCCGCGGATGTCTGCGGTGAGGTCGCCTGTCTGTGAAACTTCAGTCCGGAGTTTAACGAGCCGCCGCCAGGACCGCGCTGCCGCTGGGTCCTGCCTCGTGGTGCTTGTTGACAGGTCCGCGCCGAGGCTTATTTTGGGTGCTGGGAAAAAAGGCGAATGACCCCCCCCAGCCGCCCCCCCTTCCCTGGTGGCTCAAGTGGAAAAACACTGTGGATCCCCTCAGCTGCGCAGTCACCTCTTTTCTGGGGGGGGGGATTAAAATCTGTGTGTTTCTGGGCAGTCATATCTATATGGGCCCCTGCATTGTGTAGCGTTGCAGTGGTTTCTTAATGCCTTAATTTCAGTGTATTTTCAGAATGTCCCTGTTCTGCAAGGGTGGGTTCAGCTCAGCTACAGTGCTGCTGACCCCTGACCCCCAACCCCCGTGTGGAGACTGGGGCAGTGGTAGGGGTCGCGTGGCTCTCCTCCACGGATCAACCCCGCCCCCCCCCCCTCCCCCGTACTGCCCCAATTTAGGTCACTACGGTCTGCACTGACCTGGAGGCCCCTTAAGTCCTTTAAATTGTGTGTGTGTGTGTGTGTGTGCGCGCCCATTAGGGGCCACAAAATCTGCAGACTCACCATACTGATGTGTGAAGTGCATGTGTGTGTGTGTGTGTGTGTGTGTGTGTGTGTGCATACACGTTTCTCCCCCCCTCCCCATAGAAGTACTATCTTAGGAAGTCCTAATGGAAATCGAAGGAATTCCCTCAGGACTTTTCTGCTTTAGAGCATCCTCTTGTTTTGACGGCTACTTATCCTTGTATCTGTTTATCTTTTTTTTTTCCCCCTCCAAATGGGATAAGTACCGCTTCAGGCTCCTCCCCCCCCTTCCTGCAACAATTCCTGGGAATTCTGGGCGTGCATTCTGGGGGGGAAAAAAGCACGCAGTCGCTGGGCTGGAGGACTGAGCTGCTCACTCAGGAGGGGTGCACAGACTTAGGGCATCCGATCAGCCCGGAGAGAGAGAGAGAGGCGAGCGAGCGCCCCGTCCCACCCCGCTGTCGCCCACCCCCCCCCTCCCCCCCGGGACCGCCAGACGCATCCGCGGCGGGGTTAGCCACCGGATCGCGCTGATGCATCCCTGCTGTTCGGCCTCCGGGCTGTTTTCCTTTCCCCCGCCGAAGCGCCGCTCCGATCCTCCGGGGGTCCGTCCATCCGCGACGCTGCGGCTTCCGTTCGTCCCGCCGAGCCGAGCCGAGCCGAGCCGAGCCGAGCTGTACCGAGCCGCGCTCCCTGTGTGCCAGCGGCCCCTAAAACAAAACTTACCAGTTCGCCATGGCAACCCGCCGCACACCTGCTCAGAGCGCTGGATTCAGGCTGTCGTTAAAAAACACATTTTAAATACCCTGTCATTTTTTTTTTTTTCCTCCTGTTAAACATCGGTCTTAGTTTTAAAGTCTATTCGGTCTATGTTTATTGAGACGTTTTATGTTTTGGACGGTGTCCACGGCTATTAAGAGTGAATGTTTTATGCGCTTGGAGCAGGGATTAGTCTGCTGACTCGGGGGGGGGGGGGGGTTTGGGGGGTGGGTGTAGGTAGGTTTCCGTGGCGCTCTGTCTCGAGCCGGGGGTTAAAGGTCAACTCGGGGTCCGTCTGCGGTCGATTGACTCGACTGTGCGCGCCTGGAATCGTGGGCGACGATCCTTTACGGGGATTTGATATCTGAAATGGGCTGGGATATTAAACACGGGAGAAAAGAAAGAAAAAAAAAAAAAAAAGTCCCAGCATGCCCCAGGTTTCCACGGCGCGTCCAGATGGTCGGGGGCCGGCCGCGTGCGGTTTGCGCAGGTTTTTTTCCACGGCCCGGCGCGATCACATGACCTCCCTGTGCCGCCCCTCTGCTGAGTGTTTTTTTTTTTCCCTTGTGTACATGTCAGCTGGACTGCTTGCCTAAATACGTCTCTTTTTGCCACGTGGGCTGTTTACACCTTGTCACATCCTGTACTGCCTTCTCATTGGTGCTCTGTGTGGGCCTGTTTGTCTAGCACCGCCCTCTGTTTGTCTGCAACAAAGACACAATCTAAGGAAGGCTAATTTATCGGTTAGTTACACGGGTGCAGTGTGTTGAGTTGCTCAAGTGCCTTCATCGTCCAACCTTAGTGAAAAGCAACTCCATGGTAAAGTTCAGATAACGTTAGCCCATCATAACTCTCCGTTCTCCACAATTGCTAGTACTGTTCCAACTGTTACTAGTATTGTATCCGACTGTTAACATTACTGTTCTAACTGTTATTGTGACTGTTCCAATTGTAAATATTGTTTTCCAGCAGTTACTTTTACTTGTTCTCACTGTTTCAATTACTGCTCCCACTGTAACTATCATTGTTCCCACTGTTACAATTGCTGTTCCCACCGTTATTGTGTTCCCATGTTACTGAGCATGCTTGCAACGCAGATATGCTGTATAAGCCCAGGCTTACAGTATGTTTAAAAACAGTTATTATGAATAAATAGACTATTGGTGCTGGTGCTGCTGATCAGGGCAATGTCAGCATCAGCGATTTGAATTCATTCCCTCGTTTAAAGAGTAAAAAAAAAGAAGAGTGGTGTTCTGTTTCTCTTTTTTTTCACTCCCTCTATCTTCGTCTACTTCTGGGTTCCAGCTTTCCGCTGGAAATTTTAAGTGTTGCCTGAAGGGTTCTTGGCCCGCGCGATGGTGTTTCACGCATTTTGCCAGTCGCGAGAGAGAGAGAGAGAGAGAGAGAAGCATTGCCTATTAATAGGCTATTAATGCATTCTGGGGCTTTAATCGTGATGAGATTCCTCAGGAGTCATCCATTTTAGATGCGTTCGGATTCATCTTGGCCGACTTTATGAAGCCTGACGTTCCTGTTAGAAATTCAGTGCGTTTCCTGCCCTCTGTTCCCTTTGATTGGGATGTTTCCGAAAAGTCAAAGTGTCTTTGAGGACTGATGATTGATGTATGTTTGTTTGGCTTCCATTTAATTACGGTCTTTATATTAGAGTTCCCCAATTTTCAAATCGGATCAAGTCCATTTTCTTGGCATAGCACTTTTTTTTACAGAGAACCATCACAAAGACGCTTTACTGTGTAACAGATGCAACAGATTTTGGATCCAAAATACTGAAAGTGTGGGCACAGTGTAACTAAAACCAATATATCTGTGGAAAATGAAAGGCATTTGCGGCTAATGGCAATAGTCTAAACCTGCAATGTATTTTTTTTTAAATGTTTAAGAAACTGGAAACTGCAAGCACATGCTTTCAGTGATCTTAATTGATCAAGGGATTTTCTGTAATGAAAACCAGCGTGAAGTAGAGAAGGCTTCCAGGACCAAGTTTGAGAACCTAGCGCACAAAGACACTGCAGTAAGCAGAGTGTAACACAAGGGGGCGCCAGAGCTCTACGTGAAGCCCTCGCGTTGCGCTCGAGTCTGGAGCTGGAATTTTCCACACCGCACTCTGGCCTTCTGGTTTTAAGTGGGGGGGGGGGGGGGGGGGGTCAGCAGGGAAGGCCGTGTTCCTGCTTTCGGAGAATACCGCACAACCCAACCGATCGAATTGCAAAACAACTTGCACTGAGGAAAAACACTGGATTAACCCCAGTTTAGCCCAGTGCCTGAGACCGCATGGATAACCATGAGCCTGAGCAGGGAACCACCAACAACCCAGACGCACGCTGTGCTTAACTCTCCCTGTTTCCTGAGCGTTTCAACTCACCGCAGCACACGTACAAAAGGGGGGATAACATGGCAACCCCTTGCTCGCCCCCCCCCCCCCCCCCCCCCCCCCTCCTAGTTCTCTGCATTGGTGATGTGGTTGCCAGGTCCAGGGGGGGATTAAAGTGCACTTTCGGGTTGGTCTCTCACAGGTTTACGAGTCCCACGGGCATCTGTGACTTCATCAGTTGGCGGAGGTTTTCTCTTTTATTATTGACCTAAGACGAGGTGTCGTAAGGTTGAAGGGTTAACGAGAGGAAGGAGTTCCAGGGCGTTCTTAGAAGCGCCTCGCGTTTTTAAAAGCTTTCGTTGCAAAACAATAACCTTATTGTTAAGTAAAGCCTTTATCTGTGTGCCTCTTCTAAGAAGTGCCGTGGACCTCCTCCCTCATGCGTCTCTGTCGCCTCCCAGACAGCCTTGAAACGAATTAGTTTAGTGTCAATTCAACACCACGTTTATTTTTTAATTCAGTTCAATGCATGACTTTATTCGTTACGTTTTCGAGGAATATTGTAAACCGTAGGTTATCTTTATAGACTTGGCCTTGAACCCTTTTTTTTTTTTTTTGGCAAAGATTAAGCCCTGGTCTGATGTGGCTGTTTTGGTCAGGCAGGCCTGTGCGTATTGGGAGTGTTACAGCCCCGTGGAGAGAGGAGGAGGGAGGGAGCGAGCAAGCGAGAGAGAGAGCGATAAATCACACACCACTGACCCCGGACAGTGTCCCAGTTTCCCATCTCTCTCCTCCCCATCCTGCTTCACACGCTCAAACAGAAAGAAGGGAAAGAAAAAGGAAAAAAAGAAAAAGAAAAAAACTGATGACTCTTCAGACCCGCGCTCTGCGGGGCAGGACCGGGCGGAAAGTCCTCGTCTCTTCGGGCCAAGTCTGTCTGTGTTTACAGGACGGCTGCGTCTGGCCTCGACCGGGGGCCTTCTGTTGTTGTAAATACCGGGCCGGCTGCTTGGCTGGCGCGAGCCTGGCTTTTGTTAGACGTGCCTGTCTTTGCTCTGCGTGTTCGCAAAGCTGCAGATGCAGCCACTGGTGCACTTTTTGGTGCGTGTTTTGGTGCATGGCAGAGACTTGGATCCGGAATGATCCGTTCATGCAGCTGGGCGTTTGCACCGAACGCGGTCCAGGGCTAAGCTCCTTATTCCCGGGCACAGCTGTAACGCCTTGCCCTTTTACCCAGTTTCTGGCTGTGCTGTGCCGCCTCGGCCGCTGCTCCGCACTGCCCCCGCAGGCCATGTGGAGCCACTGCATAATCTGCAGCGAAAATAATGCCTTTGAACGTCCGTTTTTTTGAGCGTTTCAGAATGCTTCTGTTCAAAACAGTGGGCAGTAGCGTAGAATGTTCTGTTGTATGAATGAATGTAATGTTGTGGAAATGCATATAGTCGTCTACAACTGTGTGCATTCTGCATTTGCGGCGGCTGACTTCAGGAGCTGAGAGATGTGTGGGCCCTTTGTTCATTGTTGCCCTGTACATGCCTGTGGACAGGAGCGCGTGCTGATTGGGTGTAATGCGATGTGAGGCGATGTAATGTTGCGGCGGCGGCGTAGGTGGCGCCGCGCCCCTGTGTACCTGCCGAGCAGCTCACGCCGCAGGTCAGGCTCGGGGGGGGGGGGGGGGGGGGGGGGGGTGGAGGAAGCTCGGTACTGCGGCGTGATCAGCGAGGCCTTGCGCACGTGCGCCGGGGAGAGGGGAAATCACTGGGTTCCTCTTTTTAAAAGTTCTGCCGTTTTTAAAGCTAAAAGAAAAAGAGGAAAAAAAAAAAAAAACAGAAGCGCTCCCTCGAGTCGCCGGTGTCTGTTCTTAAAATAGAAACGGGCTTGAAGTGCGTTCTGCAAGTCGCTCTGCCCGCAAGGGAATGCACTAGCGATTAATCCCAGGTCTCTGCACTGGAGATTTCCAAGACCGATTGTCCCTGCAGAAGCACTGTAAATTACAAAATGGCTGTCATTTTTTAAATAATAATTTACAGTACTGTTTTTACTGCCGCACTGTATTGGTATGAAAGCCTTTGAATTGATGCTGCGGCGTCCTGGGCTCCGATTGGCTGTATTGTGGGATGAGCGTGGAGGGGAGCTATGTTGGTGCTTGTTGGTAAAGGTGGCGCGCGTGCCGCCTGGCCCGAAAACGCTTCCTGCTGCGTGGGAGGCGCCCCTCGCCCCTCGCCCCTCGTCCCGCGCCCCTCGCCCCTCGTCCCTCGCCCCTCGTCCCGCGCCCCTCGCCCCTCGTCCTGCGCCCCTCGCCCCTCGTGCCGGGCGCGAGCCGTCTCCCGCCCTGGAGTTCAGAACGCGGGACGGAACGCTGGGTCCGCCGTGTGTGTGCTGTTTCTTTAGTGTTTTCATTTCGAGCACGGCCGTCCCCCTGTGTGTGTGTGTGTACGCACCGTGATCCCCCTGTGTGTGTGTGTACGCACCGTGATCCCCCTGTGTGTGTGTGTGTGTACGCACCGTGATCCCCCTGTGTGTGTGTGTACGCACCGTGATCCCCCTGTGTGTGTGTGTACGCGCCGTGATCCCCCTGTGTGTGTGTGTGTGTGTGAGTATGTGTGTGTGTGTGCGTGTGTGCGTATGTGTGTGTGTGTGCGTATGTGTGTATGTGTGTGTGTGTGTGAATATGTGTGTGTGTGTGCGTATGTGTGTGTGTGTGCGTATGTGCGTATGTGTGTGTGTGTGTGCGTATGTGCGTATGTGTGTGTGTGTGTGCGTATGTGCGTATGTGTGTGTGTGTGTGCGTATGTGCGTATGTGTGTGTGTGTGCGTATGTGCGTATGTGTGTGTGTGTGCGCATGTGCGTATGTGTGTGTGTGTGCGTATGTGTGTGTGTGTGCGTATGTGTGTATGTGTGTGTGTGTGTGAATATGTGTGTGTGTGTGCGTATGTGTGTGTGTATGTGCGTATGTGTGTGTGTGTGTGCGTATGTGTGTGTGTGTGCGCATGTGCGTATGTGTGTGTGTGCGTATGTGCGTATGTGCGTATGTGTGTGTGTGTGCGTATGTGTGTGTGTGTGTGCGTATGTGTGCGTATGTGTGTGTGTGTGTGTGTGTGTTTGTACACGGCCGTCCCCCTGTATATGTGTGTGTGTGAGTATGTGTGTGTGTGTGCGTATGTGCGTATGTGTGTGTGTGTGTGCATATGTGCGTATGTGTGTGTGTGTGTGCGTATGTGTGACTGTCCCCAGGGGGAGCAGCGGTGTGCAGGGGGATGCAGAGCGTGCGCCACTGTAATGGCGATATTGACAGCGCTGGGGAGCAGTGCCCCTCAGTGACCCCAGCACAGACTTATGAGCTGATGAACAGGAGGAGGAGGAGGAGGAGGGGGAGGGAGGAGGAGCGGGCGAGCGGGCGGGCGGGGCGGGCGGGCGGGCGGGGGGGGGGGGGGGGTGGTAGCGCGGTGGAGCTCGTCTCTTCCTTTGTTCTGCGCTGAAGGGGCTGTAAAATGGTCTGTTTGCAGTACAGTATCCCAGCACCTCCTCACCTTTCCTCCTCCTGCTGTTGCTCCATCACCCCCCCCCCCCCCCCCCCCCCGCCTCCTCCCACCTCCTTGGACTGAGTCCTGTGTTCCTCGAGCGCACACCCCCCCCCCCCCCCAATCCCCCCAGGATGTAATCCTGCACCTTTTTCACATGTCCCTTACTTGTGTGGACACAGAGCTGAAACGCACGCAAGCACACGCGCACACACACACGCTCACACACACTACCATACACACACATGCATGCACACACAGACTCACACGCGCACACACGCACACACACACACACTACCACTCATGCGCACACGCATGCACACACACGGAACACAGTGATTGAACAGTCTCTGCTGTGTCCTTTGTTCTGCTTGGGTTGTTTTTCTTCGCTGTCTAATGTGTGCGCTGATGTTTGCTTCTTACTGTCAATGCAGCACACGTGTACACAAGCTCACGCATGTACAGCCATGTGCACACACACACACACGCATACACACACACACACACACACGCACACACGCATACACACACACACGCGCGCACACACACACACACACACACAGCCGCACACACATCTACACGCATGCCAGTCATATCGTCAAGGATAGTAAAAATGCTGCAGTGGGTATGTGTGTGTGCACGTGTGCATGCGTGTGCGTGCGTGTGTATGTGTGTGGAATTGATGTGTTCGTCATGCTTCTGTAGTTTGTGAGTCATAGCTGTGTCTCCTCGGGGTTGGGGGGGGGGGGGGGTGTGCTGAACCTGTGCATGTGTGCCATTCCTGCACGGGTAAGTAATGGGTGCTCGTGGGAAATGGTGTTTTTATTGAAATCAGCCCTCCTGCTCTGGCGAGCGGCGGTGCAATGTGAAGCACTTCCATTTTATTATTGTGTTATTGTGTCTCGCCCGCGTGTTTTATGGGGCTACTGCGGGGGAGCCCCGCGGCGCTGGCCGATGTTTACATCAACAGCCGGGCCAATCGGGCGAGCCGAAAGCGGACCTCTCCGCGGGGCCGTTAAACGGAAGCCCGAAGCCCTTCCGGAAGGTTCTAATGGACGGTGCTTTTACGATTTCATTTGACGGAGAGCGGGGACGCTCTGCCATTCCTTTTGTGATTTCTTTCTCTTTATTCAGGCGGAGAGAAAAGCAGAGGGCGGGGGGGGGGGGGGGTTTACAGATGGAGGTTGGGTCGCGGTATGGAGAGCGCCGGGATGGGGAATCGAAACCCCCGAACCGCGCGGTGGAACTGGTGTATCGTAGAGACGGGCGGTTCTGTGGACCGCTCTGCGTGGTCCTCCCCTCACGGGCTGGTTTTCGCATGTTTGGATAATGCGATAATGTTTGGATAATCCTTTGTCCGAGGCATCGTAGGTCAGCCTGAGTTACTGTACTGAGTTTCCTCTGCGGATGTGTGGGGAGATCCGTTTATCCGATGGGGTGACTGTGTCTCACTGTCAGATTCAGCCTGTTGCCAAAAAAAAACAAAAAGAAGACGACGATTTTTTTGTTTTTGTCTGAAGACTTCTTCGGGTCTGATCGTGGCCAAGACTGTTGTGAGCAGCTGTTATCTGAAGGGTGTCAGTGATGTGATAAAAAAGAAAAGAAAAAAACAACAAAAAAAAGAATTTGTCCTCAGAGCAGCCCCATCCCCCCCCCCCCCCCCCCCCCCCCCGATACCCGGAATGATGAAATGTTCTCAACCTCAGAAGGTGTTCAGTAGATAAACAGATAAACACCTTTTTCACCTCGGTGTTTCTCTGTGGGTATGAAATGAGGCTGAGGTATTGGAACAGGACCCAATAGTAAACATGCAAAGCGCTTACAAGCTTACCAGCATGCTAAATGCGCCATTCACTGATTAAATACTTTTACAATTTCTACCCCCTCCACAGTGGTCTATAAGCATCGGTTTGGCGCTATATAAGCTGTGCTCCTCCCATTTAAGGATCGATGCCTGATGAAGGTCTTTGTGGCCGAGCCTTTGCGTTGTAAGCTCAATAAACTTCTGAGGAGCTTTTAATTTCGGTGCGCAGATATTTTTACCCTCTCTGTATCGGCATTAGTAAGGCCTTTTTTTTTTTAGAGTGGTTCTTCATGATGTTTTTCATGGTGGACAGACGTGCAGTCACTCGGGCTGAATAACAGGTGGTGGAGCGGTGGTGTGGTGAGTGTGCGTTTTGCACGTTTAGACAAACGTCTTAGCGAGTGAGATAAAGGCCTTTGGCTCCGGTTTCGCCCGCGTGCTGTAAGGAACGATGACGGCGTTCGTTTCTTCTGTAACGTCTCGCGGTGGAAGAAGAAGGAGAAAACAACTTTCCCCTCCCTCGATCCCTCCTTCCGTTCATAAACCTGGCTGTCCGCCTGGAGGCGGGGCGGGGGGTGGGGGTGGGGTTTGTTTGTGTTGTAATAAACATCCGACTGTCGACTCATGACAAGGCTTTATTTGAAAAATACCATGCATTAGTGTGTTGTTATTATTATTAGTATTATGATTATTATTACTGCTGTTATGGAATTAGACGTCACGCGGCGGGATGCTTCCGCCTGCGCGTGTGAGGCACTCACGAGCGCGAGCGGGCGCAGGTGCGGGACCTTGTGAAGGGAGCGTCTGTGTCCCGAAATTACTCGAGTGCGTGAGTCCCAACCCTGCGGCAAGGCTGTAAAACGGGACTCTGGGGCGGGGGGGGGGGGGGGGGGGGGGGATAGGGAGGGAGGGAGGAGGCAGCGCCTCGCTCTTTTACGACTGTTTGGGTCCCAGTCCGGTCCGCGGGCGTTCCCGGTTTTTTACGCTTTCGTGGAAAAACGTGTGTGTGAAAGAAGGCCTCTGACCGCCGGCCCGTTCGCGGAAACCCCAGCCGCCGGCGTCTCCCCGGCGGGACGGGGCTCGCCGCCCGGCCCTCGGAACGCTCCGCGGGATTTGGGGGTGTGGGAAGTGGGCCCAGCCGAAGCCAGCCACCGCCCCAGCCTTCCAGAAGGATCCAGGACCGCCAGAAAAGAACATCTGTTTTCCCCCCCTGCCCTCCTCCAACCATTCAATGCAATATGCTGAAATATTTTGCAAATATGTGGATGTTGTAGTAAAATATGATAAATATATTTAACAACAGTGTGTATATATGTATAAAAAAGATATATTGCAGTGTCTGAAATATCTAGAAATCCATATCTGGGGGGGGGGGGGGGGGGGGATTAGCTGCAGCTCGCGGAACCAACAGACATGTTTCTACATTTTGATTCACTGTGAAGCGCTACCTGACGGTCATGTAGCACATGACACTGCCCAAAACACACATTGATTGATTGAATGATTCATTGATTGATGTGTGCTCAGACAGGTTTTGTGCCTTTTTGTTTTGACGCCCCGTTCCAGGACGGGCCGGGGAGCTGGGTCAGCTGCAGACAGAGGCGGTTGTATTTTTGGGGGATTGTTTCCACGGGGACGAGGTCACTCAGCGGCGCGTCTCATGACACTCACGCGGCATTCCGAAATGTCATGGCGACAGGTCTCTCTCCCTCGGAATAAATCCTGTGCTCTGAGTGGCCATGAATTCAGGGGCAATAAAATAGTCCGTTGTGACCGCTTGTAAACCAGGGGAGCACCTGTGTAACTGCCATCAGAACAATGCCAACAGCGGTTGGCTAATGCCCGCGGAGAGCTTAGAAGTAAGCCAGAAAGTATCCACCAATCACCGCCAACATTGTTGTATTGGTTGCCACCAGCGTACCCTGTGATTGGTGGAGCCCCGCATTGGCTTCTACGAGTAAGGTGTCATCACAGCTGTCACATCTCGATTTAACCCTTTAAGGTGTGAAGTCAGAAATATCTGATTAGAATGTTCTCGAGTGAACATTCTAGTGCTGATGTCACAATCACTGCTGGCAAGTGATGGAGTTCTAGAACACTTTGACTTGGAATTCTGGAAACAAAACATTCCAGAAAACATACTCTTTAAATGGTTAAATAATTATTCCTGCACTTCTGAGTGTTGCTGCCTGGCAGTCACAGTGGTCGTCTGGGAGGAGACATTTTGCTGGTTGTCTCTGTCCGTCCCTCACAGAAAAGCAGTCCAGCTGCATGCTGCAGGCCAGGCTTGCTGATGGGCAGGACAGGGCTCTCGCAGTGCCGACAGAAACATAACACGTCTGTGTGTGTTTGTTCCTGTTCAGCATGGCTTTGGGAAGAGACCTGTGGTTGCGAGTTTGTGACGTTCCTCGAGCACGTCGTCATCAGAAGTTTAAGCTCCAGGGTGCTGTTTAAAACAAGAACATGAGATCAAGTATGTTAAGAAGATTTAATGTGTTCAATATGTTTACCGGGGTATTGTCTGAACTCTTTAAAGGGGCCGGTCTGGCTTAAGACATCTGAGAAATCTTAAGAAATCTTTCAACCTGACTCTATTTTACCTTCGCATTTACATGCATGTGTGTATATAAGTATTTTATTAAATTGAATGCAGAATAGCCACGATTGAAATATGCACCACATCTGCTTGAATGTACAGGTTGCCGTGGGCAGTGTTGTTTTATTTATGTAATACGGTGGCGGTTCTGCATCCCGGAGAACGGCTCATTCTGACCCGTTTCAGATCCGCTGTGCTTTATTGCTGACTGCCCTGGGGCCCGGGCTGCCAGGTGTTTATTTGTCCGAACAGCACTTTTGCGGTGGGTACGCGGAGTTATGAATGACCTCCCCCACCCCCCCTCTGCCCCCCCCGCGGTCGCTGAATAACCGGTGTGTTCCCGTGCGGCATCCGCGCAGCAGTGGGGGGGGGGGGGGGGAGGGGGGGGGAGGAGTCCCGAGCCTAATAACGCGGAGGCCTGACCTTCCCGCCGCCGAGCCCATCCATCACGGCGAACGGCAAAAACAACAAGCCCTGCGCCCGCCCCCTCCTCGCTCCCATTGGACCGGGGGGCCGGGGCTGCCGCTCCGCGATTGGCCGAGAGGGGACACACCTCCTCCTAGAATCTGTTTGTGTCCCGAGCCGTGTTCTGCCTGGAAAAAAAAAAAGAACATAGCAGTCTGAGGATGGGTGGGTTGTTTTTTTGGCAGGAGTAAAGATTTGGGGGGGGGGGGGGAGGTGGGGAAGGGGGTGGGAAGGAGGGGGGGGGAAGGGGGTGTGCAGTCTACTGGAGGCATTTCAAGACTTCTAGGAAACAGAGCTGTTTGTTTGCCTTTTTCTGCGGCGACCGAATCGGCTAACCTAATTTAGCCCGCATCGTTTATTGAGGGCTATGTTTAACCGTGTTTTTTTTATTTACCAGGGGTTGTGGAGGCTCTGTACCGCAACAGTGTTTTGCTTTAAAATTTAAAGTTTATGGCCCAAATGGGGGAAAAAAAAAGTAAGAGCACCTTATATTTTATCACTCTGAAATCATCGCAAGGTTAAAGAAAACTGCCTTCTGTTCGTTTGTGCAAAAACACTTTTTTTTCTCTCCCCCCCCCACACAGGGGAACACAGAGAGGCAGCTCCGAAGTGTCTTTCACTCAACGGAGGATACACATTTCCCAGTGTGCATTTCTTCCCCCTTGCTAAATGAAGTGTGAATGACGCCTGTTTTTACAGCTCTGCGGGGGAGCGGCTCTCAGACGTGGAACGCTGTTGTTTTCTGATAAACGACAGCAGTGTTGACTCTTTTATTTATTTATTTATTTTTGTGCGCGTGTGACGTTGAGCAGTCGCTGTGTCAGACGGCTTGAGGTGGAAAAACACCGCCTGGCCCTTACCTGAGCAAGGCTGAGTTATAGCCCCCCCTGCCCCCCCCCCCCCCCCCCCCCCCCCCCCCCCCCCCCCCCCCCCCCCCCCCCCCCCTGCCCCCCCCCCCCCCCCCCCTTTCCCCCGTGGGCTGTGAAACTGTGGTTATCTAATTCGGGTCCACCGCTCGGCCTCCGCTGTCTGACCGCGAACATCGCGCACCCGCCCCCCCCCCCCCCCCCCCCCCCCCCCCCCAACTGCGTCCGCACCCCGCCGCCTGCCCGCCCCCGCCGCGACGCCTCTGACCTTTGCCCTCTTCAGCGCGGCCTTAAATCATTAACCCTGCTTATTCACAGGCCGTTCCGTTCATCGATCTCTCTCCCCCCCCCCCCCCCCCCCCCCCCCCCCCCCCCCCCTGCCCGGGCGTTAGCGGGGCGGTGTTGTGCAGAAGGCCGTGTTATGCGTCCGCGTTATGAAACCCAAGAGCAGCGCGGTGTTCAGCGCGTGTTTTTCCAGCCCTTGCCTCACGGCTATTAAAAGCGGCTCTGACGTGTCCCCCCCCCCCCCCCCCCCCCCGCCGCCGCCGCCACTGTGGTCATCGCTGGTCACGCGCCGCGCGATTCTGCAGACGCAAGGGGAGCGGAACCTCGGGCCCGGCTGCAGCCCAGACCCACCCCCCCCGGCTGCGCAGCTGGAGCTGCATGCCTGACCCAGGGCTCTGCAGTGGAGAACCACTCCCCCCCGGCTGCGCAGCTGGAGCTGCATGCCAAACCCAGGGCTCTGCAGTGGAGAACCACTCCTCCCCCCCAGCTGCGCAGCTGGAGCTGCATGCCTGACCCAGAGCTCTGCAGTGGAGAACCGCTCCCCCCCCGGCTGCGCAGCTGGAGCTGCATGCCTGACCCAGGCTCTGCAGTGGAGAACCACTCCCCCCCCAGCTGCGCAGCTGGAGCTGCATGCCTGACCCAGAGCTCTGCAGTGCTCCTGTTTTAGGAGCTGATTGCTGCTGAAAGCTGATGTGTGCTCACTGGGGAAAAAATGTAAACTAGGAGCGCATCTGCTAATCGGGACGCTGCAGCGCGCTCCTTAAACTTTTCAGCTTGGGGGCACGTGCGCTCCCGGGGAAAGACTGTTATCGCCATAGAGACTGCAGGCAGTTAAAACCACAATCTGCCTTTTTTTTTTTTTTAAAGAGTGGTGCTGTGCTGGCGGTCGCTGTCACTGTTAGCCGCTTGTAGCCCCGTTAGCGAGGGCAGAGCTTTTAATGGGACGTTTCGCATGCGCTTTGTGCGCTTCGCGGTAGCCGCACGCTAACTGGGTAGGCCGTTGGCGCAGCTGCTGTTTTTCGGGTGGTGTGAAGCCCTGGGTGGGAGACGGGGAGAGGGGCAACGCTGTCCTCTCACATTTTGTTCTTTCTTTCTTTCTCTTCACCTGTCCGGCAGCAGGAAGTCAAAGCGGGGGGGGGGGAGGTGTTTGTAAAGGATTGTGAGAAAGATAAGGGGCTGAACAGGGCCTCCTCCGGTGGGGGGGGGGGGGGGGAGATCTGCTTTAGGACGACGGTGACCAGGACCTGTTTTCAGAGATGGGAACTTTTCTGAGATTCAGCTTGCTATTGTTTCCTCATTTCACTTGAGATTTATTTATTTATTTATGTTCTTCTCCTGTTTTAGGGGTATTTTTTTATTCTGTTTTCTTCCTCTTTCTCCTGGTCTCCTGATTTATTTCCTGATTTGGATTTGAAGCGAAACTGCTGATAACTCGGATAAGTGGCTGTGTTTAATGAGGGCATGACCTATATTTAGTGAGCGAGAACAGGGAAGGTCTCTCTCTCTCTCTCTCTCTCTCTCTCTTTCTCTCTCTCTCTTTGTTGTTTGCTGTGGAAGAATGCACTTGTTCAAAGGACAGGCTGCACAGAGGCTGCCCTGCCTGAGCTCTTCAGGGGGGACTGCTGCAGCTCAATTGTAAGCTTGTGTTTTGCGGTCCCACCGGGTCCTGTTGTTCACCACACGCAGCAAGTCTGCACTCGCTTCAGATCAATGGCTGTCACTCTGTTCCCTCTCCTGTTGATTTATGTTCAGTTTGCATTTCTGAAACTGACATTCGTCTCGGTTGTTGTTGTTTTTTTAAAGTGTGTTTTCACGTTCTTTTTGTTCAGAAATGAGTCCATACTTGAAGGCCCGTTGTGAGTCACGCAGGTGAAGATGCGGATGGATTTGGTACGACGGGCTGCCGTAGTGGCGAATGGCATCCTCTCGTACAACGGCGTTCGCGGTTTTCATCGAATCTAGGGGACCCGGTCCCCCAACCACGCTGCTCTTCCGGTGAACCCCTGAAATCGGCTTTCTGGGGTTCGGCCTGTTTCAGATTACATTACATCATAGACAGCAAGAATTGGTGTTAACATCTGTTAGCCCTTTAGCCTTTAAAGTGTGCGATGACAAATATGTCATTAGAATGTTCCTTAACTGAACATTCTAGTGCTGATGTCACAATCGCTACTGGTAACTGAAAGCGGTGGAGTTCTAGAACTCCAGGGAAAAACCATGAAAAAAAAACTCTTCGAAAGGGATAGCATTTATAGCCTTGTTTTTTTGCGTGTGTGGTCTGACTAGTTCGAAAGCATTTGAGAACAGACGCTTTGAACGCTGTGGAGTGTGCACTTTGTTCATTTTGAGATCCCGCACACATTTTTTTTTTCCCCCCTCCTCAGTGTTGAGCGGGGGAATTCCGGAGGGGAAGGGCGTTAGGAGGAAGCGCCCGCCGATCGGAGCGCCCAGTGGCGCGCGTGCGCGGGGGGGGGCAGGCAGCTCCGTTACGGGACGGGGTAACGGGCCGAACGGGAGCGTATATTTGGGTGTTTGCGGAGCGTGAGAGCCTGCAGCCCGCGGCTCTGGCGGGAGGGGGGGAGCATTGTTAGGCTGTGCAGGAAGTGGGGACGAGTGGGTGAGAGGGCGACCACACTCACAGCCCTGCGCGCGGGGGGAAGTCCCAGCATTCTGTGCGGCTTGGGTGCAGTCGCATGGGGGGTGACACCAAAACGTGCCGGAACGCATACACACACCCGCATATATGCGCACCACACACACACACACACACACACACACACACACCCACATATATGCACACCCACACACACACACACACACACACACACACACACACACACCCCCGCATATATGCGCACCACACACACACACACACACACACACACTCGCATATATGCACACACACACACACACACACACACACCCCGCATATATGCACACCACACACACATACACACACACACACACACACACACCCGCATATATGCACACACACACACACACACACACCCCCGCATATATGCGCGCCACACACACACACACATACACACACACACACACACACCCGCATATATGCACACCACACGTACACACACACACACACGCATATATGCACGCCACACACACACACACACACACACACCCGCATATATGCACACCACACACACACACACACACACACCCCGCATATATGCACACCACACACACACACCACACACACACACAGGCGCATTATATGCACGCAGACACACAAACACTTTCATATAGACACACAAGTTCACGCTCCTACACACAAACGCAGGCTTTCGTACACACACGCACACGCTTGCTCTTGTACACACACACCCATCTTGCACCATCTCTCTCTTACACACGTGCACTGTCATGCACACGCTACCGCACACACACGTGGACTCTCGCGTGCTGTCACTCGCACACACACACACACACACACGTGCGCTCTTGCACGCTGTCACTCGCACACACACACACACGTGCGCTCTGCTCTGGCACGCTGTTATACACACACACACACGTGCACTCTCGCATGCTGTCACACCCACACACACACATGCACTCTTGCATGCTGTCACTCGCACACACACACACACACACACGTGCGCTCTGCTCTGACACGCTGTTTCACACACACACACACGTGCACTCTCGCACGCTGTCACTCGCACACACACACACACACGTGCGCTCTGTTCTGACACGCTGTTACACCCACACACACACACGTGCACTCTCGCACGCTGTCACTCGCGCACACACACACACACGTGCGCTCTGTTCTGACACGTTGTTATACACACACACACACATGCACTCTCGCATGCTGTCACACCCACACACACATGCACTCTCGCACGCTGTCACTCGCACACACACACACACACACACACACACGTGCGCTCTGCTCTGACGCACTGTTGCACACACACACACACACACACTCTCGCGTGCGCACACACACACACACACACACACACACACACTCGCGTGCGCACACGCCCACCGCTCCATTGGCTGGCGAGCGTGGTGACGGAGGTCTCATTGTTATCGTGGGCAGCTGGCCGGAGCCCTTCCTGGAAAAACGGCGAAATGCTGAGGTAGCAGGGGCCGGGCCCGGATGGAGCGAGCGGTCCTCGGCCTGGGGGGGGGGCGCTGGCGGGGGGGGGGGGGGGGGCAGGAGGGGGGTGAAGAGAGAGATAACAGGGGGGAGGTGGGACAGGAAGGAAACTGTGACTGAGAGGCTTCTTCCTTTCACGCCCCCCCCCCCCGAGGGTACACAGCCCCATCCATCATAACGCAGCTGATACACACACACACCCCCCCCCCCCCCCCCCCAACCCCCTCCAAAAACACCCTCCCAATCAGTGTTCATCAGGCCTGGGCACCACCAGAGGGGTGCACCCACCACCCAACCCCCCCCCCCCCCCCCGACCCCCAAACCACCACCACCCCCTCCCCTCCCCCTCCCCCTTCCTCTGTGGGCCCAGACTAGGTCAGAGCACACAGGAGGCCCCTTGCTGGGAGCAGCAAGCAGGCAAGTTGACAGCTGGTTAGAGTCATGTGAGCTGACCTGAGATCCATCCGGGCCCCCTTGTGCTTATGTAACAGTAGCTGTGACGACCATAGAGGTTATTTTGGAAACTCGACGTCTGTGTGTGACATTCCGAATGGTTGAATTACGTATTAGTTTTTTTTTTTGTTTTTTTTTTAACCCCCCCCCCCCCCCCCCTCCTCATTTCTATGTTCTTCTCTTTTCCGTCTTCTTGTAGGCATTGGTGTGCTTTTTGAAGGCTTGGATTCTGTACTGAGGAGTCTGTAGAAATGGGGGGGGGGGGGGGGGAATAATGCACTTTGGTTAAATGTGTACTTCCCCCAGAGCAGCAGGGATTTGTTGTTTAAATGCAGTTTGCAAATCCAGCCGCGCTGCTCAGGTGCTTACTGATGGGCTCTTCTTTCACCCCCCCCCCAAACAAAACAAGAATTTTCGGCAGCGTTCTTGTAACCCTTTAATGCCGGGGTTGTTAGATCTGATGTTACATCTTCACGTCTCTTTACAATAAACTGCGCCGTCGGTGCGCTTTGAAAACTATCGCGGCGTTCCTGAAGACGTGTTTGCAAAGGCAGAAGTGAATCAGTTCTGCTCACAGACGAGCTTCATTATTCACTGGAAAGAGGTGCGTTTCTGTTCAGACTGGCAGGTTCATGGACGCATTTTCCGTTGTCTTGAAAGACAGACAGACTGTTACTTACAACGGCTCCAGTTTTTATCTGCGAACGCTGGAGATTCTGGGATCGCAGCAGAGCTTGAACGGTGTGGAGAATGCCGTTGGACCAACTGAAGTACAGGGGGAATGAAATGTTTGAGCCTTCGGTTAAAGGAACATCTCACAGACAGGTGAAAATGAATGGCAGCGGTAGAAAAGTTTAGCCTTTGAGAGGAACGGTAAGCTACGCACTCTAGAATAAATGGTGAGGCTCCCATTCTGGAAGGTGTATGGTAGGGTTAAGGTTCTAAAAGGAATGACGAGGTTAAAATTCTAGAAGGAATGGGAAAGTTAGCATTCCTGAAGAAATGGCGAGATTAGCGTTCTAGAAGGACTGGTAAGGTTAAAACTCTTTAAGAAATGATTGAATTAATAGTGTATGCTGTGTGTAGTTCTTCCATTGGAATGAAGTTCTTCTCCTTTAGTGGCAAAAGAATTGTGTTCAAAGTTTATGCACGTAATGTATTTCGATGACTTGGTGTAGTGCTTGAATCTTAAATTCTAAATTTCTGTTCCTGTCTGCCCTGTTCCAGTGAAGGTTTGCTGTTGGTGTCAGCAAAAAAGAGCTCTGCCAAGTGAAGAAAGATCACTGTGGAAGTGGAACTAAGAGTTGTATATTAATAACAAGAACACACACACACACACACACACACACACGTACATACGACCACACACACACACACACACACACACATACATACGACCACACACACACACACACGCACACACACGTACATACCCACACACACACACACACACACATACATACGACCACACACACACACACACACACACACACATACACACACACGTACATACGACGCACACACACACACGCACGCACACACACACACACATTTAAAGGGATTCACGTGTGTTGGCAGCAGGAATGGGAGATCTCAGCGGTCAGTGAGTCTCGTTGCGATACGGTTTCCATGTAAACCGGCCCGTGGGGCGTGGCTGGTCGTGGAGGAGCGGGGGGGCGGGGCAGGGGCGGGGGGGGGGGCGGGGCAGGGGGGGCAGATGGGGGGGGGGGGGGGGGGGGGGCGGTGCGGACCTGGCAGGTGAAAGTGTGCAGCTGTGGCGGATGCCCTCCGCTCTGCGCAGTCCGGGCAGGATGTGGCTGCCTCTGTCGCCGCTCCGCCAGCCAACCAGGAACTCCAAGAACGGAAAGCACCGGCCCTGCCCCCACCGCTCCCCCCGCCCCCGCTGGCCCAGCATGCATCGCTCTGTGGGCTGTGAACTCTGGTTACCCCGCTGTTCGGCTGTGCCAGATGGGAGCCGTATGCAGAGATCGGCTCGTTAAGCATGTGGGCCACCGTGTGCTCTCTGGGGCGCGGTGTGATGCGCCGGTCACTGCGTTATGAGAAAATAGACTAGAGTAACCTGAGAACACTGCTGCTGCTGCTGCTGCTCCTGCTGCTCCTGCTGCTGCTCCTGCTGCTGCTGCTGCTGCTCGTGCTGCTCCCCCTGCTGCTGCTGCTCCTGCTGCTGCTGCTCCTGCTGCTCCTGCTCCTGCTCCTGCTGCTGCTACTGCTGCTGCTGCAGTCCTCCTCCTGCTGCTGCTCCTGCTGCTGCTGCTCCTGCTGCTCCTACTGCTCCTGCTGCTCCTCCTGCTCCTGCCGCACCTGCTCCTGCTCCTGCTGCTGCTCCTGCTGCTCCTCTTGCTCCTGCTACTGCTCCTGCTGCTGCTGCTGCTCGTGCTGCTCCTCCTGCTGCTGCTCCTGCTCCTGCTGCTACTGCTGCTGCTGCTACTCCTCCTCCTGCTGCTGCTCCTGCTGCTCCTACTGCTCCTGCTGCTGCTGCTGCTGCTGCTGCTGCTGCTTCTCTTGCTGCTGCTGTTCCTTCTGCTCCTCTTGCTCCTGCTGCTGCTCCTGCTGCTCCTCCTGCTCCTGCCACTCCTGCTCCTGCTCCTGCTGCTCCTCCTGCTCCTGCTCCTGCTCCTACTGCTGCTGCTGCTGCTCCTCCTGCTGCTCCTGCTGCTCCTCCTCCTGCTGCTGCTCCTACTGCTCCTGCTCCTGCTGCTCCTACTGCTGCTGCTACTGCTGCTCCTCTTGCTCCTGCTCCTGCTGCTGCTACTGCTGCTGCTGCTACTCCTCCTCCTCCTCCTGCTTCTGCTCCTGCTGCTGCTGCTACTGCTGCTGCTGCTACACCTCCTCCTGCTTCTGCTCCTGCTGCTGCTGCTACTGCTGCTGCTGCTACACCTCCTCCTGCTTCTGCTCCTCCTGCTGCTGCTCCTGCTGCTGCTCCTCCTGCTCCTGCTCCTGCTGCTGCTACTGCTGCTGCTGCTACTCCTCCTCCTGCTGCTGCTCCTGCTGCTCCTACTGCTCCTGCTGCTGCTGCTGCTGCTTCTCTTGCTGCTGCTGTTCCTTCTGCTCCTCTTGCTCCTGCTGCTGCTCCTGCTGCTCCTCCTGCTCCTGCCACTCCTGCTCCTGCTCCTGCTGCTCCTCCTGCTCCTGCTCCTACTGCTGCTGCTGCTGCTCCTCCTGCTGCTCCTGCTGCTCCTCCTCCTGCTGCTGCTCCTACTGCTCCTGCTGCTCCTACTGCTGCTGCTACTGCTGCTCCTCTTGCTCCTGCTCCTGCTGCTGCTACTGCTGCTGCTGCTACTCCTCCTCCTCCTCCTGCTTCTGCTCCTACTGCTGCTGCTCTTGCTGCTCCTGCTGCTCCTGCTCCTGCTGATGCTGCTGCTCCTCCTCCTCCTGCTGCTGCTGCTACTGCTGCTCCTATTGCTGGTCCTACTACTGCTCCTGCTGCTGCTGCTGCTGCTGCTCCTGTTCCTGCTCCTGCTCCTTCTGCTCCTAAATATGTAGTTATATTGTTCCTTGTGTGTTACGAGCATATTCTGAGCAGCCAAGTCTGCATCAGGGCATTGGGGCTGTTTGGTTATACGTTTGGATTGGCATCGGGATTTAAGTTACCACATGGAGTAGAGACAGAGTAGAGATAGCGTAGAGAAGGAGCAGAGATGGAGTAGGTATGGAGTATAGATGGAGTAGGGATGGAGTATAGATGGTGTAGGGATGGAGTATGGATGGTGTAAAGGTGGAGCAGAGCGGCACGTTCCAACCTCGCCAACGTCGCCGTCCGTTTGATCCTACCGCCCGTCGCCAGGCAACCACAGACCAGCGGCACGGCGTTACGACAAGCCCTAGCGGGGATTCCGCGCGCCTGCCGGCCGCCCCGTCGCTCGTTAGAGGCGGTCGCTCGTTAGAGGGGCTCGCTCGCATCGTTTTCATCGCCTCCCACTCTAAACGGCCCCTTCCGCCACATCCAGCGGGATCAGAAACGCCCACACCGGGGGGCCGAAGGTCGCGGGCAGGTGGCAAAGACACGGACCAATCGGCAGCATCCCCCTGATTTTTTTTTTTTCTTTTATTCGTTGGCAGGGGTGAGAAGTTTGCGTGATGGGCGGAGGGCCCCCCCGCTAGGCCCGGGGGGGGGGGGGGCTCTGTTCCTGCGATTCGGCGGGCTCAAAGGGGGTGTGTCCGGACCCGGTGTTCTCACAGCGCGCGGGAGCACAAGGCCCCTCTTATCCTGCCCCGTTATGCAACTGTGGGCACGGCGACTGAGCCTGTGGGCGGGCGTCCATTTTCGCTGTGTCATTATTATTTTTTTTTTAGGGATAGGGGGTGGTTTCTGTGCTCCTGGTCCCTACAGATCTTCACTTTTTGGCGTGAGGTGATGGTAGGGTGTACCCCTTACCTCCATGTATTTGTGTCATATTTGTATTTGTGGTTGGGAATGGAGTGCAGGTTGTAATGTACGTTCTGGTTGTCATGGAGAAGAAGGCTGTAATGGGCGTGCAGGTTGTAATGTACGTTCTGGTTGTTATGGAGGAGAAGGCTGTAAAGGGAATGCAGGTTGTAATAGAATTTCAGGTTGTAACAGAGGGGCAGGTTCTAGTGGAGGTGAAGGTTGTAATGAAAGGAGAAGGTTGTTTTATTGGGGAAAGTAAAAGGCGCTCTATTGTTGCAGTGCCCTGGCGATTGTTCGTCCCGGGAAAGGGGGGGGGGGGGGGGGGTTTTGGTTTGGGAAGCACCGCGCCTCCCCGCCCTCGGCCGAAACATCCGCCCAGGGCCAGCTGGTGTCCTTTCCCTCCATTCTTCTCTTCCTTCCTGCTTTGGGCGGCTGTCCAATCCGCACGCGCTCCTGGCTGCTTCTCTCTCAGCGCAAAGCTCGCTTGCCGGTTCCCTTACAGATCTGGCTGTACTGGGGCGCACTCCATAGCCACACCCCCTCCCCCCCCTTCGCCGGCCCCCTCCCCCTGTATTCTGACAGAAAAATAGGTGTGGATGAGGAGTAGAGACACCCCCTGCGCACGCTGTGTAAAATGCTACACAAACGCGGGTTATTCTGTAGTGCAAAAAAGAGTTCCTGTTCCCGGAGCGGTGCAGGGGTCGTCACGGCGACACGCGGCTGCGACGGCCGCCGTCGGGTCTGCGGCGACGCCAGCGGGAATCCCGCCGGTGCGGAGCGAGCCGCTCGCGCAGCGCAGAGCGAAGAACGTGTCGGGGGCACGCTGTGGCGTTGAGTCTTCCTTCTCTGAACACTGCCACAGGTCCAACCCAGCAGAGCCATCACTTCATTACAGTTTTGTTACATTGCAATACATTACATTGTTACATTAAATTGCATTACGTTATCACATTACATCACACTAGATTCCATTACATTGTTACGTCACAATACAGTGCATTACAATTTGTTCCACTGCATTGCATGACATTGTTACATTAAATGGCGTTACATTTCATTACAGTACATTACACGATGCTACAGAGTGATTGACAGAGTAAGTGCATCCACCTCACTCATAAGAGCAGCTGAGGACACTGGCAGGCTAGCGAGTGAATAGACAACACCACCGAAGCGCTAAGCGTTAGTTAGCTGCGTTAACCTGAAGCCGTAATAAAAGTGGGAGCACGTACAGAGAACAGCCGTGGTGATTCATACAGGCCTACCGTTATGAGTCTTTAGGCCGGCTTCTTAGAGATGTTACGAGGCTCCAGACTTCTGCCGACTTTCACGCCTCTGGCCCTTAGGAAAGTGCTGTGGGTTCATGGTTGGGGAAGTGAAACCACAGACAACAGCTTGCAGGTTTCAATTCCAGGCTGAATGTACATATTGGCTGTTTTGTGTTTGTGTTTGTGTGTGTGTGTGTGTGTGTTTGTGTGTGTGTATGCTGTGTGTGTGTAAGTATGTAAGCTATATTGTTGAATAAATGAGTCTAATGCTGAACTAGATGAAATGGCTACTCTAGCTGTGTAATGATATTGTGCTCAATGTGTTGGAGGACCTGATGGAATGCACCTGGGGGGTCTAGTATGTGACAGTTGCAGCTGCGTGTTCGACCTGCCTCTGCTGTGTCACGCACGATTCCGTCCCCTCTGGGGGAACTCTGCATACTCCAACCCCCCCCCCCCCCCCCCCCCCCCCCCCCCCCCCCCCCCCCCCCCCCCCCCCCCCCCCCGCCCCATGAGCGCTCCGAGGCCGAGATTGCGAGGAGGAGTGCGAGGGCGCGGCAGGTGAGGGTAACCTGTCCTCCCCCCCAAAGCCGACAGTCGCCGCATTGTGCTCGAAAGGCCCCCCGCTAACCGCTAGCTGTCGATGGCAGAACAGGGCAGTCCTGTACTACCCCCGTGGGCCTGGCCTCGCGCTGCTGAAAGGGCCCACACACACACACACAGTGGGGATTGTTCCTCAAAGTCACCGCCGGGAGGGTCAAGGTGCTGCCAGCCCTAATCTAAACGGCGCCCGCCCGCCCGCCTCGGCCAGCCTCTTCAGCGGGACCGTCCCGTCCCGTCCGTCTTTTTGAGCAGCGCCCGTTAACCGTTTTCGTCTGGCGTGTCGTTCGCGCGCGCGTTCCTCGTCTTCCTAAATCGCCCCGTCGGAGAGAGAGCCCCGTCGCCTCATCTCAGCGTTTAAAAAAAAAAAAAAGAAAAAAAAAAAAGAAAAAGAACTGCACACCCCCCCCCCCCCCCCCCCCGCCGCACCAAACACGCCACACGCGTGTATTTGTGCGGTTTGATTTTAATTTTATAAATACTTGCACCCCCCCCCCCCCCCCCCCCACCTCCCACTTGACAGCCTGTCAGTTTTTTGTATCTGTGTAATAAACACTCGAGTGTGTCACACAGATGGGCGGGCGGGCGGGTGGCCAGAGGATGTGGAATCTTAGCTCGTGCGGCGGGGGGGGGGGGGGGGGGGGGGGGGGGGGGGGGGGGGGGGGGGGCGGCGGGGCTGTCGGCTCGGCCGCAGCGGCTCTGCTATTCGAACGCTCGCCCCTCCTACGCGCTCAGAGCCTCTCCGTGTCTCGTGTCCACGGACACCGCAGTGGGCTTGTTTGTCTAAGTCAAATATTTTAATGGCCTCTATTGGAAATGAGCTGTAAAAAAAACAAAAAGAATGTGTTAGTATGTGGTAGCTCTGTATTTCCACGTGGAAAATATTTTATACTTAGGACACTTGATATGAGCTTTAATTATACATCAAGTATTGTAAGTAGTGCAAAATGACGTACTTCAGCACACTGTTTTTCCACATGGGTTTCAACAACTCTATTTTCGCTTTTTTTTTTCTTTTGTTTTGTGAATGAAACTGTCATGCCGGTACAGTCTGAGGAATGGAACTGTAATGGGCCTCAGGGGCTGGACTGGGGCAATTGGCACAGGGCTGTTGGCACAGACTTTAAAGCTCTCGTGTTTTGATGAAAGGAGGTTACGTAACTCTTTTAACAGTTAGCTTTTCAGTTACCTTCCCTTAAAAGCAGGCCTAGCCCCTGAGAGCACCAGGGCAGGGGGAGGGCAGGTGTGCCTTCAGCCCAGCCAGCAGTCTCTGTCTCCTGGGCATGGACGGTCTAGGCGAGCCTGAGGCTTCTGGATATATGGCCTGACAGGCCTGCGGAGAGAGGGAGGAGAGAGAGAAAGAGAGAGAGAGAAAGGTTGTGATAGCTGTCTGTGTACTGGAATGTCTCCCCCCCCCCCCCCCCCCCCCCCCCCCCCCCCCCCCCCTCCCCGTAGTAGAACAGCTAAGGGATTTGTTAAGACAATGTGCCAGATCCCGTGGAATAATCATTATATATTTTTTCCTCATTATAAATACATATGTACTTTAACAGAGTGCCAAACTGTAAGGTGTCGTCGTCTTCCCTGTTGTTATTTTTGGCACCTGTCTTGCAGACTCATAACATTTTTATTTTTTTTGTAAAACACGGAGGACTTGGGCCCGATTTTTTTTCTCCGTTGTCGAGCCGAGCAGCGTTTTGGCTCTGGGGGGGACGACAGCGAAGCCTCGCACACCGCCGCCGATTTACCTGGGGTGTCAGTCACCGTGACGCAGGGAACGTTCGCAGAGCAAACAGGTGCTGCCAGAAGGCAGGTAAACAAGTCCTTTCCCCTGCGGGGAAGGACAATCGCTCTGAGTAAACAGCCAGGTAGAACATTCTGGAGCCTTAAGACTCCACCTGACCTCACAGAATTGTTATTGTCTGTCATAAAAACATGTTTTTTAATATTAAGATCCGTTTATGGCTCCTTACATAGCGCGTATTCTCACAACTCGTCCTTTTTACCTGTGATTATGTATTTTGAATCTCGAAAGAGAACTTAAATGTGTTCTAAATTTACTGCCAGATTGCAGAATCAACAATATTGTCCTTTTAAAAAAAAATGTACTCTTGACTGAAAGTGCCCTAATCTTTTTTATATTTTATGGTTCCAAATTCTTTTAGGTGAAGGAGACAAGCTCTTGTTTTGTGTTTTCGATGTTAGGTTTAGCCTGTCCCTCTGCTTTTCCTGTAATTTACGTTAGTTGGCACTGATTTATTTTTGAGTCCTGAACCAAATGAGGTGTATTATTAATTAACCATTTTTTGCTATTTGAGTTTGTGTTTTTCTTTTGTTCCCTTTAAATGACCTTTAAATAGAAGCCTTTTTTTTTTAATTAGCAGCTAGTTTCGGTGGTTTTCACTGGAAGCAGCAGGCCGTGGATGACTGAGGTAACGGTGAACTCCCTGTGGGAGCAGGTGAAGGTTGTATGACCAGCACCAGTTCCACTTAACGGTGTCTGGCGCCCACAGGCAGCTGTGACCAGGGGGATGGTGTCCCATCTGGTGTCCCAGATTGTCTTGTCAAATGGCGGGCGCTTTTTGGCCTGTGCTGGGGGAAGCCCTGGGAACGCTAGCGTCCTGCGCTCAAGCACTCAGACTGGCCGGGCGAGCGGCTCCCCCATCGTAGTGACAGTACCTGTGTTTGGCCACTAGATGGCGTTAACGTTCTATAAAGTAAGAGCAGCACTTCGGACAGCACGACAGAGATTAGACTGGGTCATGCGGTCAATGTAGGGTCTGTTGAATGGAACCCTTTTTCTCTGAAGTGGACTCAAATAGGCCCTTCGTCGTACCCTTTTTATTTGTGACCTCTTCCCCCTTCAGTCAGAACACGGTGATGTTTAGGGATCATAAGTAATTTATTCCTCAGTAGCTTTTCTAGGTGACGGTCTTTCATGAAACAAATACTTCTGAAATGTTTTTTGACTCCCAGCAGCAAGAAACATTTGAATTTTTGGGTTCGTTTTTGCATCTGTCAATAGCTTGAAAGCAAGCCTTCAATGTATGTGGCCTAGAATGCTGATGTCAGGATGATATTTTTAGTCAGACAGAAGCGCCCCCCTCCCCACCCCCGTCTCTGTCCCTCATTGGCCTCCAGCAGCGGCAACAACAACAACGTTTCGGGCTGAAGACCCATGACTCACGCAGGAAGCGTGAGGCGGCACAGCAGGTCTGGAGTTGGCAACCTCCCCGAAACGCCGAGACAAAGCCGTCCATTTGACAGGGCCCGAGAACAACAACCGCCCGACCGCAGAAATTTTCACCGATTGGACGATGTGCACCCAGAGGCATTCGCTCGCACTGTTGACCACGCGTGCAACGGTCTGACACCGACTCCCTCTGTGCGAACAAACTTGTTTTCCACAGCCCTGTTGTTTCAGTTGAAAGCACTGGCTCCCGGAACCTGTTCTACTCCTCTGTGTTTGTCGGGGAGGTCGAGAGAGTCAGTAGCTGGCAGGCTCCTCGCCTATCTTCGTAAATAACCTCTGCCCCTACTTTTACACAGTTATTTATTTATTTTAACTGCTCTGGCTTGTCGGTGAACTCGTAATTTGCGTAAATTTCTTGGATGGCAGACGTGCTGCAGTTAAACGATTTTTAGCCCCTGTGGCTAAAATGAGTCAGTTGGACCGAACGCGAGGCGTCCTGTCTGAAACTCCCAAAAAAAAAAAAAAAAAGAATAAAGAATTGAGCACGGATAAAAGGAGGTCTTTTTTTCGGGTGGGGGTGGGGTGGGGGGAGGGGGCATTGTTCGCAGTTGGTAGTTATGTGCTCCCTAGCCCTGATAATCTCATATTTTTATTTTGTGCTGTCACCTCAAGACCACGGCACAGAGGGCGGGCTACGTTTTGGTCAGATTCCTTTTGGGTGCGTGTGATTCAATCGCCTCTGTGACTCACCGTTTATGAAAATGCTGCGATTGCTGCGATGTGCCCCGGGCCGACCGGAAGGGGGCCTGGCTGCGTGTTTTTTTGAGGCGGCGTTTGAGGTTTCGCTGAATCGCTGTACGGTAACTGTTTACACACGTTCGCCGGGGAGGCCGGGGAAGAGCGAGCCTCAGATGAAAGGCGTCGATGCCTTTGAGGTGTTTTTGCGTTGTCGCGTCTGTCGCACTTGCTTATGCCTAGTGCACGTTACTGGATTTTAGCAAGGCTGTTTGTAGCCTCTGACTAATTTTCAAGGTCTTGAGAGATCGATTGCACCCATGGCTGACAGTCTTCTAATGTGACGTGGTCAGAGACTCGGCCGATCCAGTCGTGAGCTTGTCTGCAACTCTCGCGAGAACATCAAACTGGTTTGATCTCGTCTTAAGTCTTTTAAGATCTAGTTAATTACGATCATGAATCCCATCTAGTGTGTGAGCCCCTGTGATTTACCAGTCTTTTGTCAGTCAGTGCAGTGTGAACGTTTCAGGGATGAAATACCAGCGATTCTTACCAGGAAAGATGGTCGGTAAGTGTGACATGCTCTCCGTTGTTAGGCTTGTGTTAGGATTTTAGAAGTTGTGTAACGAGCACTAGGCATTAGCCGTAGACTGACGTCGGGGCGGGATATCCCATTTTGAGACACGCTAATTTCACCTGATGGGTGGAAATGGGAAATGAACTTCACGTTTCTGTTACACATCTCTGGGACAGCTGTTTTTATTCTTTCTCTCTTTCGCTCTCTTCTCTCTCTCTCTCTCTCTCTCTCGTGTTTATGGCTTCACAGCTTCACAGGCCGTTAAAATCGGGGACCTGTTGAGTTCAGTGTCCCGGGCCGCCGCAGATACAATTATCTGGGAGATGATAAAATCTTTTCTGACAGTGCCCGGAGAGGGGGGTGGGGTGGGATATGGGAGAGGATGGGATAGGGTGGAAGGGGGTGGGAGGGCCAGGGGGGGGGGGGGGGGGGGGGGGGTGAGTGGGGTGTTTTCTTCGTTCTATTGAAACAACGCTGCTCGACCAGAGGCTGATTAAACCGGCTGTTGACCGGAAGGGCCCGGGAAGGAGAGGGTATCGGGAAGAGAGGCACTGTGCACGCTGGGTTTTTATTTATAAAAACCAGTTTCGTCAGCTGCTGCTCACGTCCACAAACCGCTGCTTTATTTTCTCTCTTCCTCTTCCTGTCCTCTCCGACAGGCGTGCAGTTTGGCAAACAGAGGCTGTGATAGCGAGCGATCAGCCTTTCTTAATCAAGGTCGCTCCGTCGAAACCATGCAGACCGGCGGTAACCAGCTCTGACCCGGAGCGCGCCAGGGACACGGTTTTCGTTTCCTTTCTGTCGACGTAACCGCTTCTGTTTACCGAGCGATAGCCGGTGACGCTGTTGGCCGCCAGTTTTTTTTTGTTTTTGTTTGTTCGTCGCGCACGCTGACGAACAGGACTCAAGCGTGTCATGCGATCGACCCCCAAAAGCTGCCGAGTTCTGTTCCTTTCAGCAAGTTCTCGCTGCCTTACCTAAAAGCACAGAGCAGCGCAGCGCGGGGTCTTTACAAGCAGAACCCCGCATTACACGGCAGGGGTAACCTTGCGTTTTGATTGGAGGACACACAAACTCCTATTGCAGGGCCTTTTTTTTTGCCTGTTTTAACTGACTTTAAGTTGTGAGGTCACAGAAAATTGCCACCCTTGTTCATTTTGACACAAAGAAAGTCTAAATAAAGCTGAAATACTGACATTGTATCTCTTTTATTACTGTTATGTTAGGGGATTGTGACATTTAGTGCTACATGTTAACCTTCTGAAAGAGTTCAGTTTTGTTGTCTTCCTCTGATTTCCGCCACCTTCTGATCTTCTGTTGATTATTAGCCTGTTTTGTGGGTTGTGGTCTGTGCCGGTTTGCATGTTTCAGGTGTGCGGGTGTTTGTTCTCGCGCTGCAGGTGTGCGGCTGCCTGCCTCTGCCTCCGCCGCCCTGAGTAAAGGTCGCGAAAGGGAAGTGGCCGATCTGTCTCGCGCGCGGCCCGTGTGAATTATTGATCTGCGTGCCTCCAGACGCGGGTGATGTCATTTTGGCCGGAGCGGAGGTTTTTCGGGTTGTGGAGGCCGGTGCTCCAGCGTCCGGCCGGACGGGGCTCCCCCAACCCCCCAGTGGAAAAACACAGTGCGCTGGTTATGGGGGGGTGGAGCTCTGGTGTTCGGCCTGCCGGGGGGTGTCTCGATGGACCCGTCAGGAGCTCCCGAACCCTCAGTGGAAAAACACGGTGCGCTGGTTATGGGGGGGTGGAGCTCTTGTGTTCGGCCTACCGGGGGTGGGGACCCGTCAGGAGCTCCCGAACCCTCAGTGGAAAAACACGGTGCGCTGGTTATGGGGGGGTGGAGCTCTTGTGTTCGGCCTGCCGGGGGGTGTCTCGATGGACCCGTCAGGAGCTCCCGAACCCTCAGTGGAAAAACACAGGACCGAGCCTCCACGGCATTTTATAATGCATGCAGATTTCCTCATGGCACGTGCAAGAATTTACGGACCCCGTTGTTAATTAACCGAATGCCGACGTCTTCGTTTAGAGCACTTTCCTTGCACAACGCCCCCCCCCCCCCCCCCACCCGCCCCTCCAAAAAAAAAAAAAAAAAAAATAGAAAAAGAAAATTGAGGGTCTAGATTCAACCGTTTCACGGGCGAGTGAACTAGGAACAGAAATGTTCTGGTCTTCCATGACTGCACACATCTGGTGATCTTTTCACCCTTTGTTCAGTGGGTGACGTTCGTGCTTTTTTTTTTGGGGGGATGTAGCTCTATAGAGGTATGCTAAAAAAAGGTTATGCACGACTGCGTGTGCGCGTGTGGGTATGTGTGTGTGCATGTTCTGGGTGAAGTGTGTGTGCGCTTGCGAGCGTGTGGGCACGGCTGCACAGATGCGTATCTGTGCTGGCGGCGTGCAGACGTTCGCTTCAAAGCGCTTGTGGGTGTACTGAGAACAAGTGAAAGTTCCTTGTGAACACTGTGTCCCCCAAGAGGTGAATGTCCTCAGTTGCCACTTCAGGAGCCAATAGGGCGCCTCGATTGCTTGTTTCCTGTGCCCTGTGTTTACCGGTAACAGGACGAGGGCGGATGGTTTTATTCATAAAAGCAGTTTATTGTAACGGTTTATTTCCGGGCCTCGCCAAACAGCGTTTCATAGGCGATTCAATTATTAACGGCGGCCATTCCGTTTCTCCGTTGCCGCGGGGATTAGGTTCTGCGAGCCGGCTTTGTGGCGGCGGGCGGGCGCTCATCTGGTATTGATGAGGAAACGGACACTGGGAAATTTCCCAGGGGGCAGCGGGGTGTATCGCGCCTCTCTCTCTTGCTCTCTTTCTCTCTCTCTCGCCCGCCCGGCCGTTTCCGTGGTCAGAAAAAGGGCTTGACGTAACCCGGGTGCTCATGCCCAGCGGTGCCACTCTGAGGCGGGGGGGTATGGCGTGTGCCAGTCCCGCTGGGGCGTGGGCACTGGAGTCTGCCAAACGCCCTTCCACAGTTTCAGTGAAGCGGGAGGCTGCTGATGATGGGATACACCGATCTGAGCACCAGCCCCAGCGAAAGATGGCACGTCATCTCCCCATTTCTGCTAGGAATCCAAGCACTCCGTTTTACCTTTCTATGCCTCCGTGACGGCACAGCCGTGGGTCAAAGGTCAAGGTCACTGTGACCTCACAAAACACGTTTTTTTTTTGCCTTGGTTGACGGTGGCATACAACCGCGAGGCGGTATTTCTAGTTTCTAGTTTTTTTTTTTTTTCCCCTTCGTCCTTGATGATGGAAATGTTGGAATGTGGACTGCACTTTAAAAACTCTGAAGTGGGAATATTCAGTGCTCGGCTCTGATTCACTCGACTCTGTTGGAATCTATGAACTGATGGGATCAGCCTCTTTTCGAATGACCAGCAGTTACAGATGCCCGGCTCTGTTTGTCTTGGTTGACTTTGATAAATATCTCTGTGCTGCTGAAGCTAATTGGGTGATAATACCTTTCCTGTACACTGTGGTGGCGAGGGGAAATCACATGAGGAACAAGGGATATTATTGTCTGCAGTGATCCAAGCGGTTCCCATATTTATTCATTATGATTTACAGTATCCTTAAATGTATTTAAGGAAGACAAATGTGACTTTTAAACTAGCCGTGGGTTCATTTAAGTACAGAAGCCCGTATGGTCCAAAACAAAGAAATAAATTTGCTGTCCCGCACCTCTCATTAGAAATCGCACGTGCAGACTAACTGGAAAACATGCTTACCGGAATCATTTGAGTGGACTGGCGGAGAGCTGTGGAATTTGGGTGGATTCTGAAGGTGAGGTTGAGCCTCAGTGCCGCAGGGCGAGCTTCACTGGCGCTTCCTGTAACGTACCTGACCTCACCCCCCCGCGACCACCCACCCCCCCGCCCCCCCCCCGACATCCCCAGCCGAAAAACCTCACCTGGGTCACCTGCCGCCCAACAGCGAGGGGGCGGCCACCCTGCCCCAGATCGCGCCCGAATCCCCAAACGGGCGAGCCCCTGGGCTGGCCTGCCTGCCGAAAACCAACGGGGCTGCTGGGAAGTTTCCCGTTTTTTTTTTTTTTTTAAAAAAACGCGCGTTTCTAAAGATAGCCGAGCGGCGGTTTTATTTCTCCTTCTCAGTGCCGTTGCCCCGGGCGCCCTGTTGTGGCAGCTGGGAGCCCCTCCCCTCTCTAACAACATCCGAGGGGAACCGGCGCTTCCTCGCCTGTGGGAAAAACCTCTGGAAGCACACGCCTGGAAACTTCCGGAAGCTTCTGGAAACTTGCGCCTTTTCCACGTCGGTAGCCAGGGAAAATGTGGGGGGGGGGGGGGCCTGGAGCACGAGAGCGTTTGTTCTCCTTTCGCACTGTTTCTTTTTCCTCTTTTTTTAAGAGAACGTGTTCATTTTAGTTTTTGTTGAAATACGCCCGACCCTGTGGCGTGGGAAGCGGGGCGCGTTCGTTTCGGGGAGGGGGGGGGGGGCGGGGGGGGGGGGGGGGGGGGCATCTCTCTGAGGCGGGCTGAACCAGAACCCCCGCGTCCAGAAGCCGATGAAGACGAGCTCAGATTTAGAGAAGAGGGAGGACAGGGAGATGGGGGCAGGTTGGGTATGTGGGTCAGCCACAGACACCAGAGAGTTTCAGTTTGAATGGGGCTCCTGCGCGGTGTCTTCTGCGATTCGTTTACAGAGGAGCCGTGGTGGGCTACCGGTGTTCTGCCTGTCGAAAACGCAACAGCTGACTACGACTGTGGGTCCTGTGGGGGCTGTGGAGTGGGCCAGGGAGGCAGCTCCCACCCCCCCCCCCCCCCCCCCGACCTGCACAGGAACAGCTCCTCTCATTGGCTGGGAGTCTGCATCAGCTTCCCAAGTGACAGTGACTGTTGGGATAGATTGTTAAATGAAGGGGTGGCCAGCAGGGGGCACTGCAGAGGCCTGCGCTCCCAAATGGACTGAGGAGGGTCCCATGTAGAGAGGGGTGCGATGGGCTCCAGTCCCAAATGGACTGAGAAGGATCCCATGTAGGGAGGGATGGCATGATCCTACCAACACTCTGGGGCTTTGCAAGTTGTCAGAAAAGAATAAAGGGGGATTAAAAACTGGTTGGGCTTTTTTCCCCCTACATTTACGAAATCTTGCTAAAAAAGGCTTGTAGTGTCACAAGAGGGAGTTTTCTGAGTCGATGTTCTTGGCTGCTGCAACGACGGCTCCAGCTTGAATTTCTGGGCTTCACTAATGTTGTCCTCCAGTTATAAACTGCTTTACAATCACATACTTAACTTTTAATCACCAAGTAAACAATTCATAGAACTTGGGGACAGAGGGACTGTTTTAAACGAGGATACAGTTTAAAAGTGCTTTGTCATTGCACTACATTTTCCCCAGGCTGGTGTTTTGACATAACATATCAAACATATCTTCAGTTTTAACAATGAGAATAAAATGGGAAATTTAATAGGATTATGCTGGATATGTTATCCTTGTGGGAAAATATGTTGGTGTTTTTTTTTTTTTACAGTTTTAGTTTTAGTTACAGTAGAGCTTGTTTGTTGTTTTATGCATAAAGTGCTTGGAGTTCAAAACAAAAACAGGGGTCTACTAATTATGGCTCTGGAATAGGTGTTTATAAAGCAGTTCCTGAATTTTCTTGTAAAATAAATTGCCTGCCTTATTATGAAGATAGTCACTGCCACACAAGTTTGTGCTGTAACAGAGGTTTTCAGAGTGCAGGGGGAACAAAAAAAAAAAAAAGGGTTGGACCCTGTAACTGTTATTCTGCACTCTGATTGGTCAGCGCTTGTTGCTAGGCTTATGTCATTGTTTTTATTTTTTCTGCAAAGTGAAAAAGTCAGGTTTGAACTGGTTGAGACGACTGTGTCAGGCAACTTCTGCCACTTGTTGAACACCCGGCTTCTGCGGTTTTGCCTCGGTCCTGTGTGAAAGAACGGCAAACACCATCAACTCACTTCAGTTTTGCCAAAGATTTTTTTTGTTTGTCTGTTTGTTTCGCCTTTGATTAAAAAGCATGTACATTCATACATCTTACAAAACGAAAGCACTGCATTTAAACCCGTTTGCCATTTTCCTGAAATGATTTTCCTGTTTCCAGGCAGCTTAAAGTGCCTGTAGGAAAACGTATCGTTTTTTGCATGCGTTGTGTCAACGGTGTAAATCAAATCAAAGTAGCTGGGTATGTAAAGCTTCTGTAAAATGCTTCTGCCCTTTCCCCGTGAGGACACACGCAGCAGCAGCGCAGGGGGTAACACATGCACTTCTCTCACCCTTTCGCTTCTCTGCTTTTCTTTTTGAGGCGGAAAAGGAAACGGGTGACCCCCTTTAAAGTCACATGACCCTCCCCCAGAAGGCTGCTGCTGCAGCAGCGGCGGCGGCGGCGTGCCGTGGGATTCGCGAAAAGCTTACAGTGTGGCGAGGAGCCGCTGTGACCTCGTAAAAAGGATACCGGTCCCCTCTGGCCATGCTGCGAACTGGTGAATCTGCATATTAACCGAGAAGGCCGGTGGAGCCAAGAGAGGAACTCTACATATTCAAAAAAACTCCCCTTCCCTTTGTGTTGTTTGAAAGCTGTTCTGTAGTGTTATCCTTGGATTTTATATGTACATTATCTTTTTCCACTTGTTTGTCTCATTTGGATGCTTCTCGAAGTGTTTCCCATGAGCACTCTGGAGACTGGGGAATTACAGAGTGCGTAAGGGTTTGTTTCCGCTGCTTTCGGGAGCAGCTTATAAGGGAACGCAAAACAGGGATTTTATTAAAGCTGCGCCCTCGCTTGATGTGGGTTAGGGAATGTGAGCTTTAGTGCACGCTGTAGCTGCGTTTGAATCGAAACTGCGCTGCGTTTGAATCGAGACTGCGCTGCGTTTGAATCGAGACTGCGCTGCGTTTGAATCGAGACTGCGCTGCGTTTGAGTCGAGACTGCGCTGCGTTTGAATCGAGACTGCGCTGCGTTTGCATCGAGACTGCGCTGCGTTTGAATCGAGACTGCGCTGCATTTGAATCGAAACTGCGCTGCGTTTGAATCGAGACTGCGCTGCGTTTGAGTCGAGACTGCGCTGCATTTGAATCGAGACTGCACTGCGTTTGAATCGAGACTGCGCTGCATTTGAATCGAGACTGCGCTGTATTTGAATCGAGAGGAGTTCAGATGGTTGTGCACTGTTCTCTCTCCCCCTGGGGAAAAGTCTGAGGTTGATGTCCTGTCCCGTAAGGTGTCTGGGCGCACACTTCACTGCACTTTTTATTAAAGGGGATGTGATGCACTCGGTGATATGACTCTCTAATATGGTTCGTTTGCTTTTTTACCTTAGATAAGATATGGCCCTGCTTTCTGAAATTGACCCATATTTGCTAAAATAAATAAATAAAGTTAGCTTTTTTGCAGGTACTAGCTCCCTATAGGGTGCAGCCATCTTGGAACAAGCTAGGTTGTGTGATGTCACTTGGTGGGTTCGTCTCGGCTGCTCAAGCTATTCCTGTTACTAGACCGCCGACTTTCAATGAGCTTGATGATGAATCGTGAGGGGAAAAAACAAAACCGAAAACCCAAGGAGGGTCCTTTCGTATTGTCCCGGGGTGTTCAAATTAGTGTATTAATTTTCACGAGCTTCCTCGGACGAGAGCGCACCTACTCCTCCCCCCCTGGCTGGCATCCGTTGGCTGAAATAAAAGTTCTGCACTGCAGTGAACCCGAGTCACGTTATCGAGTGATTCACATACCTGTTCGAGCAGCGTTTGGCACTGGGGGCTGTAATGTTTGGCTGAGGTGACCAGGAGGATTGTCACAAGGTCATTTAAAGCAGGGCAGGTGTGTGAGCTGCCCTCCATCTTGATGTACACAGGTGGGCTTCTGTTGAGTGTCAGACACTTCATGTAAATGATACTCAACAGGCAAGTGGAGTCGTAGTATCGTTTTGAGTACATACACACACACACACACACACACCGGACACAGTGCTGAAGCACTCTCTTTGGTACAAGATTTGTGCTCCTTGGATTGTTTCTCTTCACTGTCTTTGTGTTTGAGATGTTTATTTCATCCTGTCCTTACACTACACATGTGCGCACACACGCGCACACACACACACATATATATATATAATTACATAAACATAAACACATACACACAGACACAGAGTTGATCTAAGAGGAGCCCTGATATTGTAGGTGTCAACCTACCGGATTATCTGGTTTCAAATTGGGATTGACAGCCTGGTGCATTGACAACTTTAGGAGAATACCGTGCATTAATGGTTCATCCATACTTCCGTTCTTGGTGTAAGCAGGGACTGTTGGACCCCCCCACCCCATTTGCAATTGATTTTTAGATACCGTCAAACGATTTGTGAATTTTTTTCGAAATTCATTTTTTCACATTCACATTTTGAAACTGGGTCTGCTGCCAACATTTTAATTTATATCTGTTTATCTGACCTTGTCAGCCTCCCCCCCCCCCCCCCCCCCCTTCTTCAACCCAAGAAATTCAGCACATTCATGATGTAAGAAAAAGTGTTTTTTCTTCAACAACAGTATTTTCATTCACCACGCCCCCACAGTGGGATTTCAGTCTGGGCGTTGGCTGGACCATTCCAAAATAGTGACCTTCTTGTTTTTGCACCATTACTTGGCAATTTTTGTAATGCCTTTGGGGTCATTATCCTGTTGGAGCACAAATAGCCATCCTAGTTTCCACCATGTAGACAATAAAGTTACCTATTCGTATTTGTGTTTGTATTCTAAACATAGCTATCGCTCAGACTGAAACAGCTACTCTTTTAGGGATTTGCCTATATTTGTCTCCATCCATCTTGTCCTCGATGGCAACAGTTTTCCCGGTCCCTCCTTCTGAAAAGCAACTCCATAGCATGATGCTGCCCACTGCCGGACTTGATGTTTGGGATGGCGTTTAGCTGGGTGATGGGCTGGGTTTGGTTTGTGACTTCGCTTTCAGGCCTCAAGAGCTCAACTTTAGCCTCATCAGACCACGGAAGGCCCTCAGGGTCTGTCACATGGCTTCTGGCAAACTGCTGGTGTGGCTTAATGTCGGCCTCTCAGAAGTGGCCTCAGACTTTTTACCTACTAACATCTTTGTTACCTCCTAACATCTTGGGTCTTGAAGCTCCACAGGCAGTTCCTAGGTCTTTATGACTGTGCGACTGATCTGATCTGATCTGCTGCTTCACTTGCGAGACCTCACAAAGTTGGTGATGTTTCTTCTGCAAACACAATCACGCATTTGAACACAGGTGAATTAAATAATCGACATAGGTGGACCTCACTATCATATTTAGTGTGATCTCTAGAAAATACACCTGGTCCAAATTAGGTTGTTAATGTAAAGGGGGTGAATAATTATTAAGGCATAGTCTGGTTTTTAATGTTATTTGGAACACCTTTAAAGAATGTATTGCATTTAGACGTATTTGCAAAAGGAAAAAGGAGAGGGAAACTGTGAAGATACTGTGTGTGTGTGCCTGTGTGTGTTATAACTATATATTGCTATAATCATGCATTATAGTTCATTTTCAGCTGAGCATTTCAAAATGTTCTCACAGCATAGCACTCCTCCCAAAGTGTCAGGTTGGTTTTGTTCCCCGGGCACAGTAAAGCTCCCGAAGTTTGCCACTTGACAATCATTTTGGCAGGGCTTTAATAGGCCTAAGCCTGGTCCACACCAGCCCATCCTTGGTTTGCTGAGCCATGGAGCTTAAAGCTATTTCCCAGCATAGTGCTGACTGTGGTTCCCCAGGCCTGTTTACAGCTTGGCCAGCGGTACACAATGAACTTGCTGAATGGCGACTATCTGACTTGCAGCCCGTGCCAAACTGACGAGCTCTTACAGTATGTGGCTTGCAGCGGTCCGTCTAAAAACCGGTTTCTCGCATAAGGTTGTTATTACTATTCTAGTAGACCTGCGCACGTTATTTGTCCATCCACCTTGTTTTCTCTTATTGTTATTAGCTACATTACCTTCATTGCACAACAAATTCAGTATCAGCAAGTAGCGATGTACTTAAATGCAAATTAAGAAGATGGTCTAGAACCTCTAATCATTTCAGATGTATTGTTTTTTCCTTCGGTTTTTAAGTCTGCAGTAGGCTATGTTGAAGTAAATGAGCGTTTGCCAACACTGCTCAGTCTCCGTTTATGAAAAGCGATGTGAATGTTGATTTAATTGCACAAGGAGATTTTCACCTGCAGGCTTCTTTCGCTCATACGCCCTTGACAAAGCATAAAACGTGCATATCTGCTCTGGCCAGACGGCTGTTCATGACAATGCATATAGCTTGCTCTTGTTTACTGACATCGATTTCTCTGTGTAAGAATGAACACTGAACATGCTGACCAAACAATACAATTTACATTTGATAGAGTTAACATGAGAGATGGGGAGGTTGATGACGGATATAGCAACCTTGACATTCGTCCCAGGGTTTTAAGTAATATGTTTTTACAAGGCACTTTAACTTTGGAATACGGACTGACATTTTTTTATTATTATTATCTGGGTTTAATTCTGAGCAGATAGTCCTATCGCGTTTAGCTAACACGCCTGTTTGCTAGCCCAGTTGGCGAAAAACCGTTGTCGATCTGATTCCGTTATTACGGTTATCTTGACTCAACTGCTTGCTCAGGGAATATGAATAGACTAGGGGAAATGTAGCCTCGCGCGGACTTGTTTACACCTTTCTCGGCTTGCCAGGATTTGCAAGCGAGCTCAACTTTCGACGGTGACGTTACGAAAAGGCAGTTTGTCAACTATCCTCTGCAACTGTTTATGGTAAATTAGTTGGGTCTACAGCAGCTATAACTGCCAATAGTAAAGTAGTGCGCTTTTAAGTTGTTCAATTAAATATGACGAAATAGTGAAAATATGATCTGAGTGAAATAAACGACGCCAGCTAAACTGTTCTTTATTTGGCAACTCTGGCGAATACTAGACTAAATTGTTTGTTATCTTGGTTAGTTTATGCCGAAAACGAACAATAGTTACAACAGTTTTTGAAAGCCACATTACGTATGTTATGTAATATTTTAATGAGGACGCAATACCTGAATCAACAACCATTTCGACTACTGTATTTTCAATAAGCAGGAAATGAATGGGCACTTATTTGTCTTTTTCCTTTACTTTGCAGTGCCCGGTAATGAGCCCTTCCCTTGTACCCCTCCTCTTTATCTAATTGGACGAGTACGAACACGCGTGGCTGTGATTGGTTATTCGAAACGTCAGTTGTGCCGACTGCAGTTTATTTACCCAAGAAAGGCTCTGAGCCACCAGTGTTCTGCTGTATTATCGAGTTGCCCGACCAACGAACAGCTGAGTGTGGACGCTGTCACTGCTCCATGGGTCAAAGCCGACTCCAGGAACTATTTTAAAACAGTATTCGTTTTGATTATAAGTAACGAAGAAACTAAAATTCCGGGTAAATAAGACGCATAATGAGACACGCCACATCAGCCAACGAACCTACGGAAAACGGATCTTTTACAGTGTCACAGTTGTTCAACATATGCGCTCATTGTGAACGTCTCAGTAAAAAGGTAAATATATTTGAAAACGCATTTCAATGCTTCGGGAAAGGAATATGTACCTAGCTACGCCGATGCATCGGATTCTTTGTTCGATGGTCAAGTTCAAGAGTCGTTTCATCGAGAACTAAGGAGCTGCAGTCTTCTCTTTGTGCTAGAGACGCGTATGCGTCCCTTAAAATTTGCTTGGAACTTATCTGCATTGAATCAAGGAAACCTTGTTTTTTGTCACTTTTTTATTTTTATTTTTTTTGCTACATGGTTCGTAACTTAATGTTGTGAACGTCCGCTGTGGTTCAACTGCAACATAAGAACAATGGTCTGCGCTCCGGCTCGCCGTTCGTTCATTCATTGCCTTGGAAGGAATGCGTAATGCATTTGAAAGAAACGACCGTGTTGCGCCTTCTTGCTTGTGGCGTTGTGAAATCAGACAATTAACTTGCATGTGCACATAAACGCCTGTCAGTTTATCGGTTGACTGTCATTATCTGAATACCGTGCTGTTTTGCTTGGTAAGCCACGACAACGGAGCTGATTTCGCCTTAGCAGTACACGTACAGTATAGGTTGCTGTAGGCGCACGTATCAAATCATCCGTCATCACTTTGTGCATCGCAGAGCTGCTACCAACTGTGACCGCAGTTCAGTTGTACAGTCTGCTTTAGCCTCTAAACAGATGTTAGTGCTAAAAATCTGTCCAAAATCACCCGAGGAGTGTAGCGGTCTGTGGAGACGAGTGAGATTTGATACTCCTTGAGAAGTACAATACTTTATGTTCTGGGCATACTGCCAAAATGTAACCTAACGCACATTTCGGATTTAATTTTATTTTTCAAAAAAAGAAAAAAGAAAGATTGATTATAATTGCACAAGGATAATTTCACCAGCAAGGCTAATTTTCTTATACACCCTTGACAAATCATAAAAAACTGGTATTTAGGCTAAACACAAATGGGTATTTTAGAGTTTGGGTTGATTATTTTTGACAAGACAATCACCTGGACCATTTGACTCAAAAGTGTGGTACATTTAAAAATAAAAAAATAAAACTGTTTTGTCTTACAGGAAATCGGAGTGAGGATCCCAAGACCTATAGGAAGTGGACCAAGCAGATTTATCCCAGAGAAAGAGGTACTGCAACATGCAATATTGTCTTGGGACAGCAGGTATTCAGGGCATGCTGTAATTCAGTCTAGCTCTGTGGGCTTTTCAGGAGTTTATGCACAGGAATGAAAGCTCTTTCATATTTGTTTTCCACACTTTTGTCAATTTGCCATCACACAGATGAACTCGGGCATTGATGGATTTTCGTGCGTTCCGTTTCACCGACCCCCCCCCCCCCCCCCCCCTTGCCCCTCTCTCCCCCGTCAGATACTCCAGGTTAGCAAAGTGGATGCTAGAACGCAGTCGATATTTCAGGACGCGTTTTCCACGATGGGACGCCTCGACAACATCTCCTTGGTGATGGGCTTCCACCCCCGCTACCTGGAGAGCTTCCTGCGGACGCAGCATTACCTGCTCCAGATGGACGGCCCCCTCTCGCTGCAGTATCGTCACTACATCGGCATAATGGTAAGGGCTCTTCGGGAGGTGGGGCGGTGATGTCACAATGGAGCAGGGGTTGGGCAGGTTCCACATTATGACATCACGCTTAACATTGCACCTCGTTAACTGTGTGTGTGTGTGTTTCCTAGGCTGCAGCCCGGCACCAGTGTTCCTACCTGGTCAACCTGCATGTCAGCGGCTTCCTGCACGTGGGGGGGGACCCCAAATGGCTGAACGGTCTGGAGGGGGCCCCGCAGAAGCTCCAGAACCTGGGGGAGCTCAACAAAATCCTGGCTCACCGCCCATGGCTGGTGACCAAAGCGCACATAGAGGTATGTTCATGACGCGCACGGCTGTCCGTCCTGCGGTCCGCTGATGTCATGGTGACCTGGCTAATTTATCACTGGCTCTTTACATACGTGTAGCTATGCTACATGTCTGTGAACATGTGGCTTTCATAGAAGCTTCTGTGCAGATCAGGCGTCTGCTGCCCTGCTCCTGGAGAGCCACAATCTCCTGCTGCTCTTTGTTTTCACCTTAAAATCAGCACCCAGTTCAGACCCAGGTAACCAGGTGAGGTTAGTTAACCATGTAATCAGCTGCTCTAATTCATTAATTAAGTACAGAACCTGTGGCTCTCCAGGACCAGGGTTGCAGACCCCCTAGATCTTCATAATTCTGACAGTCTGTTTTGCGCAGTCAATGTTGAAGACCCTTGTTATTTTTTTGGCTGTCGCATTGATTGGGCAGGGGGGTTGTGAAGACCATGGTCATTTTTTTGGCTGTTGTATTGATTTGGTGGGGGTTTGAAGATCACGGTGATTTTGTTGGCTGTCGCATTGATTTGGGCGGGGGGGGTTTTGAAGACCCTTGTTATTTTTTATGGCTTGTTGCATTGATCCATTTTGGCGACCGTTTTCCACAGCACCTGCTGAAGACTGAGGAGCACAGCTGGTCGCTGGCCGAGCTGATCCACGCGGTGGTGCTGCTCACACACTACCATTCCCTGGCGTCCTACGCCTTCGGCTGCGGGATCACCCCCGAGATCCACTGCGACGGGGGCCACACCTTCCGCCCCCCCTCCGTCAGCAGCTACTGCGCGTGCGACATCGCCAACGGCAACGGGGCCATGGTGGAGATGCACTGCAACCATCAGGTGAGCGGGGCCGTCCCAGCGGGAGGGGCCTCTGCGGCGGCATCCCTGTCACTCAAGTGTCATCCCTCGAAAAAATGCTCGCAAAGTGAACCATAGTTCGCCTGTCCAAAGGGAAGATACGTTACACTGGAGAGCTTTAAAAAAATCAAATCTATATCTGGTCTTGATAGCATTCCTATAGATTTTGTGGTGTTTTTCCACACAGCATCTGTTTTATCACTGTGCTGTTCATTAATTGACTTTACATTTTTAAAGTGCTTTCCAAAAGGCGTGCTTTTTCATTGCATCTGTCAGGACTGAGAAGGATTCTTGGCGCTTGTGACTCTGGACGGGTGCTCTTGTGAATGGCCATTAAATGGTGCTCGCTGATGCAAAATTTGCGGGAGGGCGTCCAAGCCAGTGCCTTTTTTTTTTTTTTTTTTTTTTTGACACTGGCGGCGAATGGACAGACGGCCTATTTTCGGGGAGGGCCTGGCCCGTAGCGCACGTCCCACACAGCCCCCCCCCTGTCCACAGCCAAGCTGACCCTGTTCTGTCCTCTCCAGGGGACGGAGGCGTCGTGCGAGGTGGAGGTGCTGATGGAGAAGATGAAGCAGCTGCAGGAGTGCCGGGACGAGGAGGAGGCCACGCAGGAGGAGATGACCACGCGCTTCGAGCGGGAGAAGACTGAGAGCATGCTGGTGGGCGCCGCAGGTACGCACCCCTCCCCTCTCTCTCTCTCTCTCACCCCCCCATCCCTCCATCCCTCCATCGCCACCACTGCTCGGCCAGACCATCTGCTCCCTTTCACACCTCGGTCATCATCGCTCGCGCCGTGGTCACATGACTCGTGGGCGAGAGAAGCAGCCGCACGCCAACTCTCACCACCGAAATGGGGGGGGGGATAAAATAGCACCTCGGTTATTTTTTTTTTAGCCGAATACTTTGGATCCAGTGAGCATCAGTCATACGTAACGTCAGGCTAGGTAGTGGTTACGCAAGAGCTTTTCTCTTCATGTAAACAGCGTTCTGATTTCTGCTTTTCAGAACCAGGAAATGAATAGCACTGTCTTAGTAGACGTTTAGCGCATGTTCAGCACTGTCAACAGGTGGATAGGTAAGTCTGTGTGCTGACCTCCCCCCTCCTCTTCCTCACCCCTGCAGAGGATGAAGAGATGGTGCCCTCGAGAGACGTTTCCCGCCATTTCGAGGACCCCAGTTACGGCTACAAGGACTTCTCCAGACGAGGGGAGCACGTGCCCACCTTCAGAGTCCAGGTACGACCTCGGGACGGGGACCGGGCGCTGGGCTCCAGATTCGCTGTTGTCACAAAGGGGGGTTATGGGGGGGGGGGGCACTGGAGGGGGTGAACCCCCCACAAAGTGCCATTCGGTCAGGTAACCTGTAGTCCGTTCCCCTCAGGACTACAGCTGGGAGGATCATGGGTACTCCTTAGTCAACCGCCTCTACCCAGACGTGGGGCAGCTACTGGATGAGAAGTTCCAGATGGCTTACAACCTGACGTACAACACCATGGCGACGCACAAAGACGTGGACACCTCCACTCTGCGGCGGGCCATCTGGAACTACATACACTGCATGTTTGGCATCAGGTCAGCAGCTGAGGATACTGATGATTTGGGGCATAAGCGATAAGGGTGGTTTTAGCTACCTCGGCTGTAAACCAGCTTGTGTAAGAAGAAGACGCAGACAACCTAGACCTTTGTTTGCATGTTTGACTGTTTACCTGAATCTGAAGTCCATGGTCATGCTAAAGCAAGAACTCTTCTTCTAGTATCTCTACTGCCTGACTTAGGAATAGTTTTTAGCAATAGTGTCAGTGCATGTGCTGTAATGTCACTTTTACCTGAGCCTTTTCTGGTACTTTGAGATGATGCAGTCAATATAAAAGCATGAGGAAGTTTAAATGGAAAAAATATCCATGATCTGTAGTGTCAGTGCCAAGACTAACAGGCCTGTTTCTCCTCTCTCTCTCAGATATGATGACTATGACTACGGGGAGATAAACCAGCTGCTGGATCGCAACTTTAAAGTATATATCAAGACAGTGGTCTGCAGTCCGGAGAAGATCACCAAAAGAATGTATGAAAGCTTCTGGAGACAGTTTCAGCACTCTGAAAAGGTGGGTGGCGTATATCCTGTGCACAGGTTTTAAATGACAAATATTTTTGGTAATGGGACGTACTATTCTTGTATTTGGAAAAAGAAAATGGCTCTCAGGCAAAGACTGAAATGCATGATCGTAACAGAAGTTGCTCTCTCCCCCCCCCCCCCCCCTCCCCCCCCTCTCTCTCTCTCTCTTTCTGCAGGTCCACGTAAATTTGCTTCTTATGGAAGCGCGGATGCAGGCTGAACTGCTGTACGCTCTGAGAGCCATAACTCGCTATATGACATGAAGAGCTTTTTTGTTTTTGTTTTTTGTCCTTTTGTTGTTTATCCGTTTTTTTTCATTATTTCTTTGTGTGTGCTCTCGTGGACATTTCAAAGAAGCCTGAATGTGACGTAAATACTTTCACGACGGACGGCGAAAGCAAAAAAAAAAAAAACAACAAAAAAACAAAAAAAGTCATTTGAACCTACAGCTGGACAAACTGACTTGATGGGGCTGCTCCAATTGTGCCAAAACTCCCCCCCCCCCCTCCCGAGCATCAGGGGGGCGCGCCTCGGCCCGAAGTCCACCCGCGGCTCGTCGCCTGAAGTACGGGGAGCTGAAGGCTAGCGTACGCCGTTCCTGCGCAGCGGCGCTAGCGCGCGCGTGTGCGTGTGAACCCGCCGCGGCGTCCGCGCCAGCGCGCTAGGCTAGGCTACGCTAGGCTACGCTACGATGTTTAGTCTCTTTATTCGTATTAAAAACAGTGGCAGCTGAGACTGAGAGGCGTTACCTGGCTGCGCGGCGCGTGCCTGAAATAGCGCGCGGCCGGTAACGAGACGGGAGGGAGAGAGAGAGAGAGAGAGGGAGGGAGATGGACTCTGGGACAGGATGCTGCCATGCCCCCCTCCTCCCCCCCCTAAAAAGCACAGCTGCTCACGCTAAGCTAAGCTAACACAAGAGTGTAAAAACTGTCTGAGCCTACCCGGTGGTTTACTCCTGAGAAACCACCCGCCCCCCTCCCCCTCTTGTTTTTTTTTTTTTTGAGTCTACATTGTGATCCAGTTTATATTTGACCTTTGTAGCCTTTGGAATTTCAAACGCAAAACATTTTTGCGGAGGAAGACTGCTTCTGCTGTACAACGACAAACAACAATTATCAAACACAAACCTTTTTTTTTTTGTTTGTTTTTCCTGTTATATTTTGTTCTTTTTTGACACGAAGCTTTTGTTAAACAGTCTTCCTGCGTAAGCGCTTCCCTCCTTCGTCCCTATCCTCACTTGTCTTCCATACGAGGGGGGGGGGGGGTGTGGGATGGGGGGGGGGCATCTAACATTTTCAGTTTTGCATTTGAATATAAATACCTCTGCGAGTGCTCGTCCTGAGCACTGTTTTTCACCCTTCAGCACCCTGCCCACCCCCCCTCGAAGATGCAAGCGGCGGGGGGGGCGGGAGCGGGGGGGGGGGGGGGGGGGGTCGCTGTTCCTTATCTGCATAGCTGCAGACAGGGGATAACGTGCTAGTTATTACTGTTGAAATGTAACCAGTATATGCTGTTTGTTATTGTCTTGTTTACTTCACCCAGTAAATTACTGGATTCGGACGAAGGTTGAAATGGTTGGATGGAAAAAATCCAAGAGGAGGAGGAACGTGGAGCGATGGTACATCTTTGTCAGAAGGCTTTGTATGGAGCATTGAGGTTTTCACAGAGGATGGTGTCAGTTACTGGCGTTTTTATAAAGAGTAATAAAGTGTTTTCATATTTGGTGCAGAGCTCAAAACGAATTTTCTTTAATCATATCAGGTTACATAATACATCCCCCCTCTTGTGTGCAATAACACTTCAATGAATACACAAGATCTACCAAACGTGGATTCACGCACAGACATCTTCCAAGGCCAAAAAGTATTGTCACCCTAAACAGTCATGCTTCCGAGGCATCGGTACAGGCCCAGAGTCACACCCTTAACAGTTAAATTTTGTCATTGCCTTAATTGCATAACTGGGGGACACAGAAATATTTGGGAGCATTCATGTGGGACTGCCCCATTGTCTTTGCCCCTTACATCGGGTGTCAGTTTGTCCATCCAGTTTCGAACGCGCACACTGTATACCTTAAGACCACAGACCACAATTACCAAACCGTTCTATACCATAACATATCCATAACGTAATCATAGTCATTATTTGTTTTGATTGAAGTACTGTAATTTTAATATTGAAGTATAAAATACAGAACTATTGGGAGTTGAACGATTCGTGATGTCTGCGTTTAAAACAATTGTAAGGACTGCAACGCTTACAAAAGCAAATGGCCTATTGGAAATTAATTTTGATCAAGGATGTCATTGTACATGAGAAAATATTCTCAAGTGACACACCTTGCCGTTTTAAAGAATACAAGCGTATTTCCAAAATGCTAAAATACTCTCAATCAATGACAATGACAATGGTGCAACACCTATTGCATGCATTACAATAGGTTTAACCTTCACAGATTTTCTTTTTTTTTTTTTTTTTTTTTTTTTACATCTATGGGCAATTTAAAAGTTGAATGTGTTTTTTGCTGGGAACATAAGCCAGTTGTGAATTTCTATATCCACATAGTATATCTTTAAGAACTCGTAAGAGATATCACATGACGTCTGAAGTGGCACTGTAATAAACTGGGCACTGGGTGACCCGTATGGGTGTAATAGGACCAGAAGTGTTTGTTTTTTTTTTGGGTCCTGAGTGGGTATCAACATGTTCCTACTGCGGTCCTAGCCCAACAACATAGCACTCTGTAGTTTATTATCCTTACAGATCAGGGAAGATCGCAAATATCCGGGAATTGGATACCTCTGCAAAAGCTACATCTGTATACTTCCTTGGCGCTGTTTCGCATTCTTATTGGCTGTTTCCAAGAACACGGTGCTAAAAACATGCATTCTTATTGGCTGTTCAAAGAGAACTGGATTAAAACACACGTTTCATTGGCTATTCCAAGGCAAATGGGGAAACGCTTGGCAAATGATCTGCTTTCTCATGATCGATTATTCCATGTAAAATTTTTTAAATATGTGAAGTGCATCATGAGTTTGTAATTGTGGCTTTGTGAATTATATGGAAAACGTGTTGTCGGATTACTGTTAGTTGCATTGTAATTGCGGCCTATTACTGTGTTACTGAAAAGCAAATGCATTTTAAGTAGAGGAAGGGTGCCATTTTGTGTCATTTGATGTGATTAACGGATTATGAGGCTGTCACGAGTTTGTGTTCTGGTGGCATCTCTTTGCCATATTTGTGTAATAAAGCTTTTAAAAAGTTACGATGTTTTTAAGCGTTATTATTCAATTCGCAATGTTCTGTCACCCACACAGAAATCATTGTAAGTTATCGCCAACAAAAAAAAAAAATGCTAAAAGCTTCATTTTGAAAAAAAAAAAGTTTATTTGTAATTTTTCCATTTTCCCTTTTTATTTATAAAGTGCAAACAGTCATTTTTTGTTTCTGCAGGATATGATCAAGGAGACTGGACCCAAACATACGCCTTGTGCCGGGCTCCATACGGGACGCTAAAGTGCATGATTACTGAGGGACATGGGGAAGGCTGTGGAGGAGCGAGCTGTATGGGGCTAAGAGGGGGCACCGAGGGGCTCCAGCAGGTTCCCCTGGCTCTGGAGTCTGTTCCTCAGCCTCTGCGCCACAGGGAGGAACTCCAACTCCCAGCATGCCTGGTGGACCTCTCTCACATCCTCGCTCATGTTCAACTGATGCATCAACTCCTCATCTGTCGATAAGCGAGAGAGCATATACAAAACCATTCCTTAAAACAGAGGAATCTGCCAACTGAATCAAACACCAAAAAGCTACAACTGAGCTCCTAATATATTTGGCTTGCTGTGTAAAAACCAACTGAATTACAACAGGCAACACTTCAATGGATTTTATTTTCCATACACTTCCAGTAGAAACACATAACCAATAGTATTGCACAAGCAGATTTGAGGGATGGACAGTTTCCATTTACTGAAGGCCTTTTTTTTGACCTTCTAAGACATGAGATCACAAATATGTGATTAGAATGTTCTTAACTGAACGTTCTGTTGCTGATGTCACAATCACTACTGGTGACTGAAAGCGATGAGTACTAGAACACAGAGTAAGAATGTTGAGAAAAACATTCCAAAAAAAGTCCGTTCTTCCAAAGGCTGAACGAGCAGCTGTTGTGTCTCTGAGTCTGTGTGGGCGGAGCCACGGCTCCCCGTTACCTAGGTACAGGGTGAGGAGGCGGAGCAGGCCGCCGGCCTCCTGCTCGCTGAAGCAGAGGGCCGCCCCGTCCTCGCTGCTGTTCCACAGGGTCTGGCACAGCAGGCCGGCCAGCTGCCAGTCCTCAGGGCCCAGGTCCCGCAGGCAGTCCAGCAGCCTGCCCGGGGGGGAGGGGGAAGAGGAACAGCGCTCACAGGGGTGCTCCCCAAATACCCTGCACCCCCAGAGTACTGCTGCAGACGAGGGGGCTCGCACACAGGCATGCACATAAACACACACCCACACTCACAACACACACCACACACACACACACACACACACACACACACACACACACCTGGTACTCTGGACCTGGGCAGGGTTGCTTTTAAGGGTCTGCCCGCTAAGTAACTGTCTTTCTCTGTTCGACTATGTGAATGTCTAACATGTGAATCGTATTCCTGCAACTTCGCTTCACAACATTTCCACGTATAACAAATTTAAGGTAACCTGAAATTTGACCTGTTTGGCTTTGAACCAGACATTAACCACCTCAAACGAGTGGTGTAACTCTCACCTCCCAGCCTCATTAAAACTGCCAGGCGGGTTTTTCTTTACCTCAAATTTTAAGATGGCGGTGCCTTTTTGCGTCACATTTCCCCCCAACTCAATTCAGCTCAGTTTTATTTGTTTAGTGCTTTTCTGCCAAACACTGGCACAGAGACGCTTTCCAGAAATGGCCCCCACTAACCCAGCAAGTGAGATTTAAAAAAAACTCCCCAGTGGTGGTCTGTTCTTATTCCCTTGTGCACTAATAAAAGCAGGCTTTAAATCTGTACCTCAGGGTGCATGGAAAAACGTGATGCGCGGTTTAGAGTGAATCAGGGCCTAATTCGGGCGGAGGGAACTTCCCCAAAGCGGGCCTTACTTCTGGATCAGCCCCTCCTCCCTCAGAGTGGCCCTCCTGTCCCGGTCTGCCGTGAGGTTCACCAGGACCCCGCACGCGGAGAAGCACACGTCCGGGCTCTTCGAGTCCAGAAGGGTCACCAAAAACTGGTGGACTGAGCCACGCACACACACGCACACACACACACACGCACACAGAAAAACATCAAAAACACACAGCAACACAGACCTGGTACAGAGACGTGCTACACTAGACTAAAACCAACACAAGGATGAATATTAAGAATAAACCAGAGGAGAAGCTTGTTCAAGACGGCCATTTTCCTCGTCTGTGAGGGAGTACTGCGCTGACCCCTGATCTTTTTTACTTATTTGTTTATTTGAAAGGGACAACGGACAGTTATTAACTGCCCCAGAAGTTAGCTTGACAGCTAACTTCTGGGACTGACTTCTACCTGTAGTCCCTTGGCAAGTAAACATGCATCTTGAGTGTTGCGTAAGGTGAAACACGAAGGCCTTAAGTTCGCGAGGCGGCTGTTCCCGTGGGAACACGAGGGCGAAGTGACCGTTCCGGCGGTGTGGGCGGAGTTCTGCGGCGGGATACATTCCACACGGGGGACTGCGCTTTAACCCGCGAAAACCGCGCTCCAGCTCTGGTGAATAATTCACTGTCGGGCCGTGGGGGTTGCGTGATGAAGCGTGGGGGGGTGGCGGGGGACAAGGGGGTTGGGGGGGCTTTGCGGCACGGAACACGGCGTACCTTTGTTCTTCAGGATGAAGTCGCGCACCGCCCTGGAGCGCGAGAGGTTCCCGAACACGCGCGTGGCCTCCAGCATGCCGTCCCTGCTGCTGCCCAGCAGGAGCTGCAGCATCACTGCGGCGGGTTCGAAAAACACAACCAATCACAAGTCTCAGTCACGCCCAATGAAAACATTCACATTTGCATTCATTTGCTTAGCACACGCCCCTGTCCAGAGGTACCCAATCACGTGCCACGGAGGACCGAGAGTATGCAGGTTTCCCGACCAATCACTTCACCCGCTGATTAACCAGTACACTACATTACCACCCGACACTGTACTGCACAATGGTCCCATTTGCTAGACTGATAAGCTGATCAGTCATCGATATCCACAACTGTGCAAAACATATTAAGCTCTGTGACTACAGAACCACAACAGAATTATGATGAATCAGAAAATATGAAATACGTGCTATTTTTACAAGTGCACTCAAATTATCAAGCAATCTGATTGCCATTGGCCGTGAAAAATCTTACACAAATTATCGAGCTACATGATTAACATATTGGCCATGAGACATCATGATTTATTGACGTGCTACTTATTGATTTTCTGTGTGATACTGGTGACTGACACTTTTAAACAACGGTGTTCCAGAGACAAGAGAAGACCAAAGACTAAAAACAGAAAAAGAGATTCCTCAGTCAACAGTTTGATGAAGAGGGGTGGGCGGGGCTTACGGCGAGCGACGGCCAGCTCATTGGCTCTCACCGCAGAGCCCTCCTGGCGGTAGAAGGACAGGTTGTTGACGGCGGCCGCCGCGTTCACCACCAGCTCCTCGCGGTCCTCCGCGGCCCGGAGCTCTGGAACGGGACACGGAACGCTCGTTAGCGTCGCCGGGGCGACGGGGGGGGGGGACCACGGCGGCAACGAGACGCGCGGTAAGGGGTCTGCTGTCTGCGCGGTCCGAGGAACGGCGGAGTTTTCACAAGGGGCCCGTACGCGCTGACGCACTGGCATGGGACAACATATAAACTCATCTGTAAACTAACAGTGGCGTAACTCGTAAGACGTCCAGAGCTGTTTAAACTGTCAGCACTTCCCCATTGAAAGTGTTATTGAGGGCAGAGCATTGCACCCGGTACGTGAGTAAATCGGGTGTCTCGTGGTGTCCTGTGCGCTGAGGCGCTGAAGGACGACTGCGGGGGTTCAGCACTTTCGCTGACGTCACACACACACACACACACACACACACAGACGTGCACTGTAGCGCCTGGTTTCAGCGGTTAGCTTTACAGTAACCGCCTCCTGGAGCGGAGCGCGCCGCTGGAACACAGTGTGCTGTACAGGATAGCCTAGCGCGCTGAGTGACGGGCGCTTTGTTCTCACGCGAGCGGCCATTCTGGCTCAAGCTCTTGGGCCTGGTGGCCCTCGCATAACAACTAACCTTCTTTTCTCACCAAGTTTCTCCCCTTAGTGTAGCAGCAGAACAAAGAACGAGCAAGAGAACCCTCAAGACACTGTTTCTGCCGAGTTAACTTTGTAGGAACGAAACAGAAAACTGTAGGTTTATCAGCGTACAGATTTAAAAGGTTTAAAATGCAATGGAAACTACAGAAAAACCTCTGACTTCAGGGAGTAAAGCAGATTGTATTTAGATACAACGCTGTATTTCAATACAGTGATCTGACTGGATGGCATATGCCCTCTCACAGTCTAAGCTTGTTTGGAGTGAGTCTCAGATTGATTGGCAGTTCCTTGGTGACCAGCTTGTATGGCGTATGGTGTTAAGAGTCAAGCATGCATGAAGGCCTACTGACAGAACACAACCGTTTCTGATGAGCTGTTTGACTCTTTAGCCATTGTCTTCACTTAAACGGAAGATTTATGAAAAGTTTCATGAGTGTCGCTGAATCTTCGGTAGCGCAGTCCGTGACGTGCCCAAACGCGTGCGCTCATAAGTGTACGGTTTCCCCCAGCGTCTGTGCTACTGTAACGCCACACAGCTACCCGTGCTCAGACGCCTGCAGACCAAACGCTGAACGATCACAATCCTCTCGTACAATCGCCGATATCTCACATTACGGGAATTTGAATTTCTCGGTCCGCTCTCCCTACCTGTGATTCGCGGCGACCGCAAGCGTACTGTAACCTGGCTGTCGTGCGACACGTTTGTTTTTTTTTCTCAGTGACGGGAAACTCTTTCTGATGACTGGCGCTTTATCTGTGGATATCTCTGACTCTGGTGAGGTTTCGCTGCCTCGCCGATTTACTGGAGTCGGAGACGCGAGCGAAAACAGGATATCGCCGAGGAGCCTGAGCACGGCCCTGGGCCCGGCAGCCCGCGCGCCGTATGTGGGAGTGCAGTTATAACACCGTGTTCAGAACTCGGGGGCAGTGACAGACGCGATGCTCGGCACGCAACCCGCACCTGTCAGTCATAAAAGAAAGAGAAGAAGAACTTTCTCAACTCTCTCTCTCTCTCTCTCTCTCTCTCGCTCGCTCGCTCGCCAAAACCGCAAGCTTTCTGATTTCCTGCATTTTGTTCAGCTCAGATCCGAGAGTCAATGCAAATGTGTTCTGATAACACGCGTGGGAAGGCAACAAGGCCCAGCATGGCAAACAAATATGAACACAGGCTTCAATTTCATGGTTAAAAAACATACATGCACACATACATGCATACAAACATATATATATATATATATATATATATATATATACATACATACATACATATATTCACACCACACATGAAAAATAGACAGGCAGATAGATTTCATAGACCAATAGCTAGACATCGAGACAGAGACAGGCAGGCAGAAAAACAGATTAGAAAGACAGACAGACAGACAGACAGACAGGCAGGCAGGCAGACTGACTCGGCTGACAGGCAGACAGACAGATTAAATAGACAGACAGACAGACTGTAAAATGTTCATAAAAATCAACTGTAAAAGAGGACATGTTCCCCTGCCAGAGCACATTTGGCCCCTGCAGGACGAGCTCCGTCGGGAGGTGACCGGGCTGGACACTGGGAACGTTACGGCGCAGACAGACAGACAGACAGACAGACGGGCGGACGAGGGGCCTACCGAGCACGCTCAGCAGGAGCTCCACGCACTGCGCGTCAGACGCCAGGGCCGCGCCCACGTCGGGGTGGATGGACAGATTGGCGAGGACCCTGATCAGCTTGACGAGGACGTCCTCCCCCTCCGCCTCCGTCTCCGCGGGACCCCCGGCGGGGGGCGCGTCCGGGCCCCGGTAGGACAGGAAGAGCCCCAGCAGCGCGTCCCGGGCCCCCGGCTCCGCCCACAGGCGCTGGCGGGCGTCGGCGTTCCTGGCGGTCAGGTTGCCCAGCGTGAAGACGAGGCGCACCACCAGGTCCTAAACGCACGACCCACACCACACAGAGAGGGGCCGGGGCAGGAGGGGGCGTCACTCACACGCTAAGGCCTGTACCCAACACACACTGCACCTGCACACCACGTCTCTCTAATGCCTGTACCCAACACACACTGCACCTCGCTAAGGCCTGTACCCAACACACACTGCATCTCGCTAAGGCCTGTACCCAACACACACCCGACCCAACACACCCGACACACACTGCATCTCGCTAAGGCCTGTACCCAACACACACTGCACCTGCACACCGCGTCTCTAATGCCTGTACCCAACACACACTGCACCTGCACACCGCGTCTCTCCTTCTGCCTTTACCCAACACACACTGCACCTGCACACACCCGCGTCTCTCCTTCTGCCTTTACCCAACACACACTGCACCTGCACACCGCGTCTCTCCTTCTGCCTTACCCAACACACACTGCACCTGCACACACCGCGTCTCTCCTTCTGCCTTACCCAACACACACTGCACCTGCACACCGCGTCTCTCTAAGGCCTTTACCCAACACACACTGCACCTGCACACCGCGTCTCTCCTTCTGCCTTTACCCAACACACACTGCACCTGCACACCGCGTCTCTCCTTCTGCCTTTACCCAACACACACTGCACCTGCACACCGCGTCTCTCCTTCTGCCTTTACCCAACACACACTGCACCTGCACACCGCGTCTCTCTAATGCCTTTACCCAACACACACTGCACTGCACACCTGTACACCTGTGTCTCTCTAATGCCTTTACCCAACACACACACACCTGCACCTGTCTCTCTAACACCGCGTACACCGCGTCTCTAATGCCTTTACCCAACACACACTGCACCTGTACACCGCGTCTCTCTAATGCCTTTACCCAACACACACTGCACCTGCACACCGCGTCTCTCTAATGCCTTTACCCAACACACACTGCACCTGCACACCGCGTCTCTGTCTTTATCAGCAGGCTACATACGAAAATGTCCTATTCTTTTCTCACCTGTCAAGATGTGCTCATGCTGATAAAAAGTAATGTCAGACACTGACAGACACACATGCACATAAACACTCACACACACACGCAGACACACACACATGCACACACACACATGCACACTTACACATGCACACACACGCACATGCACACACACGCATGCACACACACACACCCTCACTCACACATGCACACAAGCACACACACACACACACACACGCACATGCACACACACATGCACACTTACACATGCACACACACAAACACACACGCATGCACACTCACACACCCTCATACACACATGCACACTCACACACCCTCACACACAAGCACACACACACACACATGCACACACACATGCACAGACACACACACACTCACACACACATGCACACAAAACTCACACGCACACACACATGCTCAGTATTATTATGATTATTTGATGCCTTATTCATAACAGCAAACAAAACAAGGGCAGCAAATGTATATAAAGAGCATGCAAAATGTGCATGCTCTTTATAGCTCGGCCTGTTTTGATCGCTTTGCTAACTTGCTAACCGTCTCGCAGCTACGTTTATCACACCACTGTCTCAGCAAACAAAGGGGAGGGAGAAAGACACCCAAATTCTGGTCAGACCAGCTTTTGTTAGAAATACCTATTACCCACGAACCTCATCCTGTCTGTGTTTACAGCTTTTAGATCCCTATCTGGGGGATCTCCGTGTCGCAGGTAACCGGGGCTGGTTCACAGGTTAACACGGGACCACCCCTGATCTGGGGCCCGAAACCTCCCAGAACCAATCAGGCTTCTCACAGCCATTGTGCATGTGGGTCCTGTCTGCACCTTCAGACGGAAAATGCTTCACATTTGTCTCTGGTGTGACCTGGATTCACTTTTATTGCGCGTTATAAAATGCCTCCATAAAGCAATTATGATTAGCTTTATTGCTACTGCAGGGCAGGCCATAGGCTATGTGCACAAACATTTCAGGCAGTTCTAGCCTGTTATATTCACATGGTTAGCATGCATGTTTGTGTTATTTGGCATATTAAAATACTGACACATCCCATCTATGCACCTATGCCCCCTTATCCCATTTCATTGGGAGAAATATCTAAATACTCAACATTAGTCACCTCATCCCCCCCCCCCCCCCCCCCCCACACCCCCCCCCCCCAACTTCACCGTGTTCCAATCGGTGTGCACTGGGAACGGAACACCGTGAATTAGGCTGAGAGCACAGAGCTGACGTACGGCTCGCACGACGCGTCCGAGAACGCGACGCGACACGGCCGTTCCCCCCGGCGACGAGAACGCGCGGCGTATGCGAACCGTCTGCGCGCTGGAAACGCGGCGGCTTCCTGTGCGCGCTCGGAGGAACGCGCCCGCCCGCCTGCCCGCTCCGCTCTGCTTCAGCGCGCCTCTGCTCTGACATCACCTCAGACGCTCCGCAGACGCTCTTATCCAGAGCGGCTAACAGACCCGCGCGAGCGCACACAGGTTCAGGCACACGCCAGACGCTATGTCAGGCCACCAGCGCCTCAGCCAATAGCAGCAGCCCACAACATCAACACGAGCCTAGCGCATTCCTGCACCTTAACCAATGTGAGTTCATAACCTCGGTAGCTGTGAAAGGGAGACGGAGAGCGACCTGCATTAACCCTTTAAGGTGTGAGATCGCAAATACGTGAGCGGAATGTTCGTAACTGAACATTCTAATGCTTCTAATGATGGGGCGACATAGCTCAGGAGGTAAGACCGATTGTCTGGCAGTCGGAGGGTTGCCGGTTCAAACCCCATCCTGGGCGTGTCGAAGTGTCCTTGAGCAAGACACCTAACCCCTAACTGCTCTGGCGAATGAGAGGCATCAATTGTAAAGCGCTTTGGATAAAAGCGCTATATAAATGCAGTCCGTTTACCGTTTACCGTTTAATGCTGATGTCACAACCACTGCTGGTAACTGAACACCAGTGGAGTTCTAGAACACTTGACTGAAAACATTCCAAAATACCTGATGGGTTTGAGGGCATAGTAGCAAATGTAGCACATGTTACATGTAGGGCTTGTAAACTCATAATGAACGATCAGAGGTCAGAGTCAGGGGTGTAAACAGGTGTTTTCTCAGCCGGCAGCAGAAGAGCATTGAACTGTGTGCAGCAAGGGGGCGAGGGGGGGGGCACAGACACCTCAGGGGGGTGGGAGGGGTCAGAAGACCTACCTGCTTCTTCTGGTGTCTCCTCAGCAGCTCTAAAAACAGGCCGTAGCAGCCGGGGACGCTGGCCAGCGCGGAGCAGCACTCGCTGTAGGAGGACAGCTTGCTGGGGGACAGAGACGGAGGCTGCTTTTAGAAGCGCGTTATAAATAGCAGCACTTCTCAGGGCCTCAGAACGCCAGCTCGCGCCGAGCGCATCCAGCGGGCTGCAGTCGCCAAAACGCCCATTCGTTTTTAATGGGCCCGTGCGTCAGGCTCGTTTCAAGCTGCGGTCACGTACGCCAGCCGCAAGATGACAGCGTGGGCTCTATTTTAAGAGCCGGGTCCGGGTGCCATCTGACCTCATACGGTGCGGTGTGACTCCCCCGCCCCCCCCGGGCGAGATAACCCTGTGACCGCCCCCCGCCCCCGCCAGCCGCTACCTGAATATCCTGGCGGCGTTGGTGCAGACGTCCTTGTCGCCGTGGTGATGCTGCAGGACGCTGCACAGCTCGGCGAACCCCGCGCTGGACAGGAACGCCGGGCGGGCCTCGGGAAGGTCCACCAAGTTCCTCAGGGCCGCCGTCAGCTGGGGGAGAGAGGGCGCGGCTGTGAACGGAGAGCGCGTTTCGTCTTCACAGAACCCCGCCCCTCTGCTCCCTCCCAGTGGGCTCACCGTTAAACAGGGAGCGTTCAGCCGAACACCTGCCGGATTATGACTGGGATCTGTGGGTGACTATGCTGCCAGTAGAAGCCCAATATATCATCTCAGTCACAGGGTGGAACAAAACTTGCCACAATAATATATGGACCACCCAACCCCCACCCAACTCAAAAAAATTATGGACCCCTCCCCCTTAGACGATAAGCTAAGCTAAGCTAAGCTAAGCTAACAAAATAGCCGGGAAGCCGTTAGAATGTTGAGGCATCCGGGTTTAGTTCTTAACGACGCCGCTTCGCCTGACTGGACGTAAAATCGTCAGCGAAACGGAACCCCGCCGCTAGCTCAACAAGATCTCAAATATTTCCGCTACGCCCAGCGAGAACCCCACCTCAGGACTTCAGACTGCAACGCAGTCGTCAGGGTCGATGATTCTGCTCACTTCCTCTATCGCGTTCGATGGACACGTACTCGCTTCCGCTGTGACCATTGGGGCTAAGTTTGACATTCATTACATCAGACTCAGAACAAGCGTTTTTAAAAGTGCAACCCCCTGCCAAGTTCCTTTTTTTTTTTACAGAGCACTTTAAACAGGGCCACCAGACACAGACACAGTAATCCATCAAAAACCGACGTTAAATCTGCAGCGATGTCTGCTTCCAGCCTGTCTCCTGTTCTCACTCATCTTCCTGGTTCAGCTCGCGGGCCTCTGTCGCTGTCGCTTAGCTGCGCGCAGACACGACGCAGGCGACGTCCGAACAGCGCGCCACCGCGGCGGCGCGTCGGAGGGCGCGTCGAGGAGCCGGGACCGCGTTCGGGGTTAGCCAGGGGAACGGCCCTCGCTCCCCTGCAGAGAGAGCGCCGAGCGGGGGGGTGTTCCATCTCGGGACAAAGGCCCGTTGTCCCGGCGCTCACAAAGACACTCTCAAGGATGAGTACGTCCCGTTCCCCCGCGCCGAAAACCAGCGGCGAGAGGAATAACGGGGGCCAAGATCCCGCAAACAAACACGCCTCCCGCTACAGAGAGTATCCTCCTTGTACTGCACCGGCACCGCTCTCTCTCTCTCTCTCTCTCTCTCTCTCTCTGTCCTCCAGTCCGTGTCCTTACTCAGAGTACAGGCCCAGCTCTGTAGCCTGTGCCTCTCCAAACAGATGTTTTTGGGGCCGACGGCGGCACAACAAGGGCGATCAGCGCTAATGTGAAACCCTGAAACACTACTGAACCCTGAAAACCAGTGGCCCGGTACGACCACAACACTGCATTACATTACAGTGTGTTCATTTAGTGACACTGCATTACATTACAGTGTGTTCATTTAGTCACACTGCATTACATTACAGTGTGTTCATTTAGTGACACTGCATTAATTACAGTGTGTTCATTTAGTGACACTGCATTACATTACAGTGTGTTCATTTAGTCACACTGCATTACATTACAGTGTGTTCATTTAGTGACACTGCATTACATTACAGTGTGTTCATTTAGTGACACTGCATTACATTACAGTGTGTTCATTTAGTGACACTCCATTACATTACAGTGTGTTCATTTAGTGACACTGCATTACATTACAGTGTGTTCATTTAGTGACACTGCATTACATTACAGTGTGTTCATTTAGTGACACTCCATTACATTACAGTGTGTTCATTTAGTGACACTGCATTACATTACAGTGTGTTCATTTAGTGACACTGCATTACATTACAGTGTGTTCATTTAGTGACACTCCATTACATTACAGTGTGTTCACTTAGCGAATACTTTTAGCCACAGCCACTGTTCAACTCTAGAGCGAACCAGTCCTTTATGTAGCTTACTGACAGCACTCAGAGTACACTTAACAGTTTAACTGCATTACGAGGACAATAAAATCACAGCCAGCCCCTGATTATTTTACACACGCTCACGTCAACACTCAGGGGCTTGGTGTGTGTTTTACAGGACGTTCAGTTCAGTAGATTGGAACAAAAGTTCTATAGGACAAAATGTGCTCCATAAAAAAAATTCAGCTGGAAGTGAATTGAGAAAAAAAAAAAATCCAGACAATAACAAAAACAAATTCTGGGTGCTGCACGGTACAAAATGCTCCCACGAATATTTCACATTTTATTCCCGCTCAAATGGGGAAAGAAACTTCTGACCGAAGACTCTCGATCTTGATTAAACGATAAAAAAGCAACACGGCCAAAAGGAAACAGCAACAGTTTGATGGAGGAGAGAGAGGCAGAAGACAAATGAGAGACAGCGAAAAAAAAAAGAGAGATGGAGTGAAAAAAAGATTGAGTGTGAGAAGGAGCGAGAGAGAGAGAGAGAGAGCAAGATAAAAGAAAGGAGAAGGGACAGAAACAGAGGAAGAGGAGGATAAAAGTGAAGAGCAGAGAGAGTCCTGCTTCGGGTTCGAGGGGGCTCACCTGGACCAGGATGTGGCCGGAGACGGCGAAGTGGGCGTGGCCAGGCGGGGCCAGGCTCGCCAGCCTCCCGGCCAATCGCAGCAGGGCGGGGACGCACCCCGCGCTCACCAGCGGCGCCAGCAGGGCCCGGTTCCCCGACAGGAACTTGAGCGTCCCCACGCAGTAGAGCGCCGCCTCGCCCGCCGACAGGACGTCCTGCGCGCTCAGCACCGCCAGCAGCGAGTCTGAGGGGCGGAGAACGACATGCACGCTCATCATCATCATCATCATCATCATCATCATCATCATCCGCCACGAAAAACGCTCCAACGCCACTGAGCGCTCGCTCTCAAACAGCAGCCTCGCCGTCTCTCTGTTACCGCCTCACATCTAACACATCTAACACACCTAACACATCTATCACATCTAACACACCTAACACATCTAACACATCTATCACATCTAACACATCTAACACATCTAACACACCTAACACATCTATCACATCTAACACACCTAACACATCTAACACATTTAACACACCTAACACATCTATCACATCTAACACATCTAACACATCTAGCACACCTAACACATCTATCACATCTAACACATCTAACACACCTAACACATCTAACACACCTAACACATCTAACACACCTAACACATCTAACACACCTAACACATCTAACACACCTAACACATCTATCACATCTAACACACCTAACACATCTAACACATCTATCACATCTAACACAGCTAACACATCTAACACACCTAACACACCTAACACATCTAACACACCTAACACATCTAACACACCTAACACATCTAACACACCTAACACATCTAACACATCTAACACATCTAACACTTCTAACACATCTAACACATCTAAAACGGCCTGCAGCTTAAGTTCTCAGTCACATTCGTCAAAGAGAAGATGCGCACCTAATTGCGAACGATAAACATTCCAGATTCTACACTCTCTTTTCTCCTTTACTAACAAAATACAACCAATGATTCGTGTCTCTGCACAATGAAAAAAGGGCAAATCTCAAGCTAGAGTGTGTGTGTTGGGCTTATGTATGCTCAATAAATGTTTATTGTGCCCCACTTTCCCCAGATCAGATCAAAGAACCGCTTCGGGTGACCTGTAAAGGCCAGGGCTGGTTGCGATCGAGTAAACCGTGCTTTGGCCACGGTGATGAGAAGCAGGCTTTGGCGAGTCTCACCCACGATGGAGTTGTTTTGGAAGAGCGCGTCGTTGTTTTCGCTGCGGCTGATCTTGAAGACCAGCTTGCAGATATTGAGCAGATTGTTCCCGCTGACACTGAGCTGAAAATAAAGGAGGGACACAGAACACAAGACGTCAGCTCTTTCCCCTCATAACTAACAATAAAAGTTCATGTTTTTTTTTACCATGATTTTTCTGACAGTGTAATATCAATTACAGTAATTTTAAGTCAACTGTAACAGCGTAATATACGGCTAAATGGCCTCTAACAGTTCATATGAGTCGAACAGGGACAATACATTCCTGACATTTAGCAAAGACTTCTGCTCAGCAGCTTTCTGCATTTTACACAGCAGGATACATACTAAAGCAATTTAGGCTAAGGACCTCGCTCAAGCGTACCACAGCAGTGTCCTCCCTGGGAATTGAACCAACAACCTTCTGGTTACAAGCTCACTTCCTTAACAATTACACTTACACTTCTGCATGCAATATGTACTCTCTATGTACTCCTTATGAACGATATGCACTCTATCAGAGTAGATTTTCCACCGAGCGTTTAGCTGTGTCTGCGTGTGTCCTCCAGCAGGGTCAGAGACACTCACAGCCAGGATGAGTTTGGCCAGCTCCAGGGTGAGCCGGGCGGAGTCCACGTCGATCAGCTGGAAAAGGGCCCTCAGGAGCACCGCCCTCCGCTTGCACTTCCGCCCCAGCAGGTCGCCCTCTCCCAGAATGCAAAGCAGGCGCTGGCAGGCTCCGCAGAGTCCCTCCACGCTGTCCGTGCCATCTGAAAGGACATTCAGAAATACAGAAAACTGCACTCTAGATTCACTCAAGCACTCAGAACCAGAACTTTCTACATATGATACAACCTTTCAGTAAATCTTCCCATTTCCAGAGGCTTACTTGTGTTCTGGTACGTTCCCTCTCCCACTGAACTGATCAGATTAAGTACAATACATACAAGAGGTGCTGTACATATTGGGCCTGATTGACTTAGACCTGTAGCAAGTGAAAAACCTTATAGCAAACTCTAACCCAACAACATGACAAATGATTTTTCATGGCATGTGTTTTGCTCCGATCATTGGTTGTGTTATTAGTTTTGCACGAGCCTAAAACATTTGCACATGCTAAAGGTCTTAGTAAATCAGGCTCACCGAGTCACACAAAACTACTTTTGAAACTTGGGCATCTGGTTTAAAAATTACCTTTCGGTTAAACTTATGCAGGATGTCAGTGGTGCTGATGGGTTAAAGCATTATGTAATACATGTATCATTGCTAAACCTTTACAGGTTTTTTTTGCCTCAAGAATTAATATTTTCTCTGTGCGGAAGAAGGTGTGGGTCAACAGAATTCCAGTTTATTTAATGGTTAACCAGAGTTAGAATCCGCCAATCTAGTTCCAACTCTGAACAGTGTTTTATGCATGAGCCAAGAAGCACTTGGTATATTTAAGGATAAATATTTAATATTTGTCTTTCAAACTCGATCCCATTCAATTTTAGAAGGACTAAAATATTTACTTTTATTAGATTTCAATTCTTGACATTTTCTCACACTCACAGTAAACATAGAGAGTTCTGTACTGAAATCGTTTCATAGAAACCCCAAACCACCCTTTTTCCACAAATAATAATGTTTATTTGGGGTGGGGGGGGGGGGGGGGGTGGGCAGGGGGTGGTGCTTTTTTTGTATTTTTCTTCCATCACAACCTCAAGCCATGAAGAAATTCCACCGCAGGTCAAACTGCCGCAGATCACCGTTCAGATCGGCAAGATACGAGCGCGATAAAGGCACACAGAAGCGAGACGACAATCTCTCTCCCTCGCCGTTATTTCGCGGTTTCGTTGCGAAAGCCCTTACCCTGTGGGACGGACTCCAGCTGCTGAAGGAGGGGGGCGACTCGAGTCTCCCAGAATGCACTTTCCTCCAACTGGCCTTTCGTTTCCGCTCCTTCCAAATCTACAGCGAGGAACAGCAAAGAGCTACGATTACAAGATTCAACTTCAGAAAATAACGACACGCTGTGACATATTATGGCTACTCATCCCAGCAGGGTTTGAATCGAAAATAGCACTAAACCGGTCATAGAGTTCCTATGAGGACTTTTCTGTTAAATAATAGAACCCAATGCATTTCCTCAATTTAAAGATTTAAAAAGGAACTGCCCATCCTCTGCAGTCTTGGTGCTGGTTTCTGGTTAAATAAGTGACTCATGTCTTTATTTGCAGATTCTCATTTCTTTTCTGTTATTCTTGGCAGAGATTATTTGTGTTATACACAAGCTTTCATAGGCCCTGCGATGGATTGGCCACCTGTCCAGGGTATATTACTGCCTCTTGCCCAATGCACACTGGGATAGGCTCCAGCCCCCTGCGACCCTAACCTGGAATAAGTGGTTTAGAAAATGGATATGGATGGATGGAACACAAATTAAGAGAACTGATTAGATTTTCAGCCTCCTTTGGATCAAGACGTTGTGGCCTGTAGTCAACTAGTGTTTGTCCTTAACATTCACTTAAAAGTTCACTTTTTCTACATAAACATCACAGTTTTTGACAAACTGTGTTTACGGGGAGAAAAAATCTTGGTTTTAACTGTTAGTCAAGGATGTTGATTGAATTACCAGCCTGTATATGAATGTATTTCATATATATACAGAAAGAGAGCAACATAAAGGGATATAAAATCTGATGAAATTTTGATGCCTTTTCACCTTAATCTAATATTAAAAGATATGCCATATGTTACTTCTACCGTGAACAATTTCCATTTCCTGACGTGCCAACGCCAACATTTTTAAATAGCTGCAGAAATGTTAGCGCTGGTTCACAAGTTCATCTTCTTAAAATAAATCGCTCTGGAGGAAGTTTCATATGGGTTCAAAGGTCACCGTTTGCATCTGCACTTCCCTGTTTTTTTTTTTTTCCACTCAGACACTTCGCGACACATTTGCATATCTGTCTAACAGTCGCAGGAAGCAGTCGTCGCCGATCGCACCGCCTGCAGCCATTGGCTGCCGCATTTAGAACGTGGGAGAAAAAAACCCTTAGCAACAGGGTTTAGTGGTTTAAAGTTCTCAACAGAGCGCAGCTTCGCAAGACGAAAAAACAAAAGGTGCGGGCGATTTCTTTTCTGAGACACTGTCCCGAAACAAAAGAACTAATTTTACACAACAAAATTCTCACGCACACCTTGTTCAGGCCAAGTAGTACACACACACACACACACACACAAACACATATACACATACGCACATACACATACACGCAAACACACACACACACACACACGCACACACACACACACAGTCTTAAGAGGACGAGGTCCGTAAATGTTTTTTCTGTGCAGACCTGTTGCTGGAGCAGATGACTTTACAGGTGTCTCAGTGCTGCCAGGACGGGATGTTCCACTGGATAACCGGAGACACAAACAAGAACCGGACATGAGCACAACACACACACAGCGCCGTGGGCGGACTGTCACGTCAGCAATCCGTCTGCAATTTAACATTACCTCAAATTTAAGCGCCCACTTCGCATCAACAAATGATAATTATTAACATAAAGAGAAAGAGAAACAAGCAAAAAAAAATGGCAAAGTCAAAAGCCTGCATGATAGAATTTCAGTTCACATTTAAACAATCCTGTGTAAACAAGTTGTGTCCGTTAAAAATGTTGACATAGGGCCCAAAAACGCTGCCGTCGCATCTTTAAGTACACTGCCTCACGAGAGCCCGATGTTAGCAGTGCTTGTTTCATCCCCCTCGCGCCACAAGATGTCACTGTGGTGATGTGCGAATGGCGAACGTGCCAGTTTCTTTACCTCGCTACGCAACCGGCGTGGGCAGTGGCACGCACTCCACACTCAACATTATCACAGATCACAGATCACAGCCCCACAAAGACACACGCGCGTATGTCTTAGCTCTGTCTGGCTGTAGTCTGTGAGCTTTTATATCACACTCTGGATTGTGTTTTAATGAAGAATGTCCGTTTCACTTGCAGGATAAAAATGAGCACATACTCTTATGATGAGGTACAACTTGGCTTGGTCAGGACTGCAATCTATTTTCTTTGAAATTATTTACCTTTTATAAAATTACTATGTAAAATCCCAAAAAAATACAGTGTAATTGTCAGGTGTGTTGGAAGGATGGGAGACCCCCTTTTAAAGTCTGTATAAATATGACTGATGGTGTTTGAGACAGGCCGGAAATTCACACTTCACTATTCATCATATTGGTTGGCCTCAAACACTACTTACACACACAATTGCAATGAAACATACTGCCCTTTGTACAATTCTGCAGGCAGAGCTTCAACGCATAGCTCAATCGTAAACAAAATGCATTCAAAAGTTCAAAAAGAAAATTACGATATTGGACAGGCTGCCACTTCCGTCAACACACATACTTTAAATTATTTAACACTAAAATATGGATTGCATATTGGTGTTGTCACCATAGAATGCCACCATAGTTACCACCTTGCAAACAGAAACCAGAGAGGAGCTCCACCAATCACAGGCAACATCGGTGACAACAAATAGAACAATGTTGACGTTGACTGGTGGATAATTACTTCCCAGGTTCCCTTCAGGGTAGAGCGACTCCGTGTCCCTCTTACCCCTGCGTAATCCTCCCGGCCTCAGAGCAGGAAGTCAGTCAAATGAGACTCCTCGGGAATTGTCTCCTCCTTCCGTTACGTCAGCCCTGTCACAAACAAGCTCGCCGCAAACGTGACAGCAAGCCGGGACCGTTCCTAATTCAAGCCGGCCCCGTCCGACGCGCGACCACGCGCTGACCAAACGACTTACCCCGGGTATAAGTAATCCTATTTTAAATTTTCCCATTGTTTACTCCGGCGAGATGGAAGAGGGCGTAATGATGTTTCCAGACTCTCTCCGAATGTCACTCCCACTCGGCGCGGGACGACAAGAAGGCACCTGCGTTTCGCCAACGTCAAAAGACGCCGCAGAAAAAACGGCGAGCTCTGCTGAATGATTTTCGGGGAAACCCGGGCCTCTGATTGGACGCGAAGTTCAACGGCGCTCCTTTGTCTTAGCCGCGCGGCGCGCGAGAGACATGACCTCATCCCCGTCTTGGGGGCGAGCTCAAAAAAACACGCCAGTTAACGAGCAGCCCGGGCGAGCTCCGCGCAGATGGGCATCTAAATCTAATAGAGACCCATTTGGAGCAATAACCCGAAGCTCTGAGCAGAATCATCGTCCTCCGGCTTCTCCAAGGGTCCATTTCTTCATCTCGGCACAAATATGGAAATGGTATCACACGCAGGGTCCCTGTAATTGTGTTCGAAATGGAGCGTGCGAAGCAGACCTGGGTCAAATACGTATTCGTTTTGGATTCAAATACTATTCTGGGCTCTGTTGATCTTGCCTGGTGTAACTGAGCCAGCCGATATGACCATGAAGGTGGGGTTAGCACTTTTTGAGAGTATTTCATTGGTTCCAATGCACCAGACAAGATCAGTAAAGCGTAGAAAAGTATTTGAATCAAAACAAATACGCATTTGACCCAGGTCTGGTGCGAAGACTGGGCGTGCTCGTGTGTGCACGTAATCCCCGCAATCAAAGAGGAGTTTTGGTAACAGGAGAAGCTCTCAAAGGTCACTGAGACCACGTCCCGTAGCCGTATCATATTAAGGGACACGGGGTGGGTGGGACTGTTAATGGGACCCGCCCTAAAAAGTGGCGAAACACTTGTCAGCTATCTTGCAAGCGTGAGAAGACCCAGCTAAGCGACAGCGAGGCGGTCTGCAGGTCTCTCAGGGACGGAGTCAGAGGCCTACCTTTCGCCGGAGGGGGAGCGCGGGCGAGCGGTCTCACGGTCTCCTTGGGAACAGGCTCCCGTTAGGCTCCTCCCCTTCAGCGGGACGTTCCCCCGCCGCCACACGGCGCCAGCCAGCGCTCCTCTGCAGAGGAGGAGTCCGAGGCCTTCTTCTTCGGGTCTAGACAGAACGACACATCACCACTTTCGACTTCATCATCATTTTTTCGTTCACATATTTGTATACATATTTGGAATGTAGTGCGTAGACGTATACAGTGCGCGCGCGTGCTATAATCTGGCAGGACAAGCGTATTCTTCTAGAGTTTTCTCTCTGAGATGTGGAAGCAGAAATAGCACGGAGGCAGCAGGCCTGCCGGCCTCTCCCGCAGCCTTACACTCCTCCGACGGCTTGGCGGGCGGGAGTCCCGTCGGGGGGCACGACTTGAGCGGGCGGGGCCGGGAGCCGCCCGCCCTCCTGCGCTGCAGAGGGTCGGGCGGGGGTCGCGGGAGGGCCGCCGGGCCGTCCGGGTCATCGTCTGGAGGCGCGGGCAGTTTGGGCTTCTGCTCCGAAAAAAAATAAGAAATAGAAATAAAAATACGTCATCAAGCAGAGGGATCACTGAGGCCAACGTCAGCCCTCCTTGCACGGCTGTGGAATCTGCACCAGCATAATAACCCAATAACCCAACACTGAAATAACCCAAGACTTTCACCATAAAGCCTGTGTTATAGCAGGGCTGGGTGAGTCAATGGACAGCACACGTCAAGTCAAAGTGAAGTCAACCTTATTTATAAAGGACATTTAAAAACAACTGACATTGACCACAGCTCTGTACTGTATGTGTGCAACTTGTTTATTAGGGAATGTGCCTTAATTTTTTTCAAATAAACTCAAGCTTGATTAACTAGGTCAGCAATGAGACTGAATAGGGCAAGAGGGTAACCAGGAGGAGGGTAGGGGGATGGGGGGGGCATTTAAATGGACAGCACATCTCTCTGTAATACATGTTCATAATGTACACTGGGCATGTTAAACATTACACCGGAGGACCAGCCAGCTGTAAGACGTGGGGCTCGGCAGAGGTCAGGTAGAGCGATGATGTCACGGGCGATGAGCGCGGTTCCTTTGTTGTTTTCGACGGCGCGAGCGCTCAGAACGGCAGGATTTCCGCGAATCGAACCCGAACGCGACCGCTTCCTGGGGTGGCCAGGGGGCCGTTACAGTAAGAAGCCGGCGTGTCACTTCCTTTTTTTCAGAGCGATGTGAGCGGTGTGGTCGAGCCTGCTCTCAGCAGGGTCCCTCTGCGTGAGCTTTCCGCAGACACGTCAACCCAACACCTGCCTTCTCAGCCTCGCTTCTACCTGGGAACATTCACAGACTATTTCCTTTTCATTTTTATTTATGTATTACTTACTTGTATTATTTATACATTTATTTATTTATCTATTGATCTGTTAGCTGTCTGTCATTCTTTTATCGCACTGTTGTATTGATTTTTATTGTTTTCATAGATTGTTTCCCATGTAAAATGCATTGCATTGCATTCAGTTTTATGAAATGAGCTATGCCAATAAAGATTGATTGATTGACAGATACCGGGGTACAGCATGAGGTCTGATCTCCGTCAGGATACTGAGTCAGTTTCTGCTCTGAATTATTTACCCACCAAAATGTTGGCTAGGTGACTGTTGATGTTGGTGAGATGACTAATCGTTGGCCACGAAGGTCGATATGACACTGATCAGTGGGGCGGAAATGAAAGTTCTTCTTATGTCGGTAAATTGATGGGCACAAAACACCGACCGGTTATAGGTAGAAAAGTGAAAGACAAATGTGTGTCCTTTAACATGCACACAGACAATCTGAAAATTGAAAACAGACAGCCAGCCAACATTTCGGGCGCAACGTGCGAATGATGTCATGAATGATGTCACTTGCTCTCTTTTCTAGGGGAGGCCTGTGGCAGCTGGGAATGCTGTTCTTTAATGGCAATTGTTACAAATCTGAAACGACTCCAGTTTAGTCGTCTAACAGACACTCCACTCAGAGCACATAACGGCAGTTGGCGCAAGAGCAAAGAGCGAGGCTATCTGACGTACGTGTTCCAGGGGCGAAAGCCGTTTCCCCGAGTTAGGCCTCGAGTCCGATTCTTCAAAATTACGAGCATAAAGGCTGAAACGACAAGAGTGGGTTATGATTAGCGTGCTGCAAAACCAAAGAACACAACGACACTTTTAACATATAAAACTACCAAAGTGATGTATCCTAATATAAACTACTGCACAGTACTGCTGGACAAACTTGCAAAATCAAGCCAATGAAATATTTCTATGATTTTGTGCCATGCAACTTCTCACCCCTTCATAGCAATAAATAAATGCATACGTTAAAAATCCACAGCAAATGTTAATGTTGGGCCCAAAACAAAAAGATTAAATATAAACTAAAAATCTAAAAAATAGCATTCATGAATTATGTGGTCATAAAAACGCAATATCATTACACAAAGGGTGAGACCAGCATGAACTAACTGAATGAGGGTTTTAGACACTATTACTAAATATGCACTTAAGTTTGAACGATATTAGGAGGAGGTTAATATCATCATTACAACTCCACACACCGTCTTGGGTACGTGTAACTAAGAACAACAATAGCAAAAAAGCCAACCGTTCTTTTTAGAAAGTACCCAGGTTATGCTTGGTGCAGTGGGGTATGCCCACACAGGTGAGCAGCGCTTTCCTCGTGACCAGGAGCGTGTCTCGTAACAATCACACCTGTCCTGAGGTCTCTCTGATTGCGCGTGGCAGCTGTATCATACAATCTAATGCAACCATGTAAACCCGCGGCACACCACGGCTCTATTCCCTAGTCTAGTTTCCAAGTTTAAATTTTGCCATAAAACTGGTAACGCCGCAGTTATGATAAGTGTCCTGACCTGAAAGTAGACGGCGGTCTGGCCTCAGAGGAGCGAGACGATGTCTGTCCGAATAGGTGCCTCTGGTCATCCTTCGGAGTGAAGGGCCTTCGCGTGCTGACCGCCCTGAGGGACCGCCGGGCTTCGTTTATAATCTCGGCGCTCGTCTTCCTCTTCGGACACGGGCTCAGGTAAAAAGGCTCGCGTTTGTCGCATTTTTTCTCCACAGAAGACATCGTCCACGATTTCCGAGGTTAACGGAGTTGGACGACGTTAAACGTATTCCATAATTTCTCGACCAAAAGCAGGCCCAGGTCTGCGTTCACTGCATTTGAAGAGAATAACACACAATCTGAGAAAGGAAGTTAAGAGAGAAAGAGATAAACATGTAGCTACATCTTGTTCACTTTATAGTTATTTTAATATACATGCTTCAATCCAGATTTCTTTGTAAATCACTGAATTTACACAGGACATGCATGTTATTATGATTAATTTTAGAATATATCCTTAGCATGGAATCGAATGAAACATTTATTATGATGACGTGTTGACAGTAACGTTACAGCTGCATGAACGCTAGCTATAGAAGACGGCTCATTCATTGGTGATACAAATACGTTCATTGAACATTATTTAATGGAGCTGCTATGCATGTTACCAAAAAGCTTCGCTCTTCAACGTAAGTTAGCATACAAATTAACGTTATAAATTGATAAACAGGAGTAACGTTGTTTGTTATAACCTAGAAAGGCTTTTTGTTGTTTTCATTATTTTGCTACTATTGCATCTCCTCTTAACTGAAAGACAATACAAAAATTGGTACACTACTTCTCGCTTGACCAGCCAACTAGAAAACATGAGGTTAATTTTAATGATTTTATTGCCGATGAAACATGATGGCTGTATTCTAGCAGGAGAGTCTAGTTGAGTACACTTTCCGTCACCATGGTAACCAAGCACACCGGTTGCAAGTGCACAACTGGTGATGTCAACAAACCATTGTGATAACGGTACACGCGAGGCAAATTAGCTAGTCAGCTAGATACTTACATTAATCTTAAATAATACTTCACACGTAAGTCTTGTGAAACAACTGTATAGACGGCTGGTTGCAACTGTGGATGAGACCAGGTTATCACCTCGCAAGGTAACTAACGCGAGTCTCTAATTAGACTAACGTATTGAAAAAACAGTCTAGCCAGTTAACCAAAGTGCACTTACCATCGCTTGGTAAACAGTATAAAGGCGGTTAACTTCCGATCGTAAAAAACTATCAATTCAAAACATTCGCTCAAGTTTAGAAACTTGCTTGCTATCTACACCTCACTATTACTACGGGAGGTAACGCTAGCTGTAGCTGGCTAGCTTGCTAACAGTGACAAAGAGGGACGCACCTCCCACCCGAAAGAAACACTCTTGTCACGTGACAAGACAGTCGATTACATCAGAAGGAATATGCTACGATGTTTGTGGGATATGTGTAATTTAGCATTGTATGGGATTGGTTTTATGATAGGCTTATCAAAATCCAGTTGACTATGCTGATCATACCCAGTAAATTTTTCCCAAACTGTTAATATGATATTTTCTCACCCCCCCCCCCCCAAAAAAAAACAAACAAACACAAAGCCAAATATGTGCACAACATGATCAATTATTTAGATTACAGTCAATGAACAGACCGTTTCTATCATGTATAACTTTTTTTTGCATTTTAAATTGTGATTTTTGCAAAGGTTTTCAACGTGAATACATACAATTATATTTTGTTGTCTTGTTGACCTCTTACAGGAATGAGTGAAACAGCAATAGTGGTAAGATCTTGGCAAAGCCCCTGATTTTAAGTGAAACTCGTATGATTCAGATCATTTCTGCTGGTAGAAACCTGAAATACCACACCAAAGCATCAGTGATCCTTTCAGATTTGTTGTCAGTCTACGTATCTCTCTCTGTGGCTATTGACAGAATCTCTAGGTTTAAAATTGTCCTTGTATCATGCATAAATATTGCCATCAATCAGGTAACTTTGCAGATTTCTGTAGCAAGGAGAATTGGTGTCAGTGTATCTAATTATGTAATCTGACTATTTACATGCACTGGTCGGTTTCTATGGCAGCAACAACTTTTGTTTTTATGAACTGATGAATTTTTACTGCCTCGTAATTATCTTAATTTTTCTGATCAATACAGGAATCTAGAGAGGAACAGTTGTTCCTTGGTTTTTGGGGTATGTTTCACATGTTCATGTTAGCAGTTGGGTTATAGTGAGTCAAATCTGTATATTTTAATCAGTAAAACCATGGAATTTTATTCATGCATATGGACATTCAACCCATCTGTATAAACAAAAATAATCTTCTAAGCTGTTGGTTTTTCGAACATAAGCACATGCCTCCATACCTGCATAGGCCTATTCAAAGGTGCGATCAGTCATTTCATGACGAAACAATTGCTGTCTGAACGCATTTCCATAATAATGGTAATAATAATGCTGTCATCATTATCAGGTTCTACGGTATGAATGTTTGTGGATCTGTTTCTCACAGAGCTTGTAAAGAGCAGGAGGAATGACTTGGTTTCTCCATCACAGTGGAAGGATTAAAAAATCTGCATTATTGCCTGCTTTTCACGAATCATATCCTCCTCTGCCATGCCCTTGCATAAAAGCGCTGATGCTTTCGCACATTAATTAAGAGCAAAATGTCCTGCACGGCTCGTGCAGAGGAGAGCCAGGGATTAGTCACCGAGCGGTATGAATGGAGGATTACAATGAAATTAATTGGATGTAATCAGAGGTTCCTCGCGGATTTATTGGCCAATCAGTATTCATTTCAAGAGCGAAATCAGGGCTCAAATGGCTTTTGCACAAAAGGGCTGTTTCTGAAGATGGTGCGTGTCCTCCGTGAGGTGGTGCATGTAGCTGTGTTTGGCATCTCTTCGACATAGATTATCTTGCCCCGTATATCAAATGGGGGATATTGAAAAATTTCCCCTTTATAATCTTTACAGTGACATGCAACAAAAAATGAGATGAGCAGAATATATTGATCATCGGTATATTTGTTTAAGCAGTTTATCCCCAAGAGAACAAATGGATAATGATGTATTGATTCAGTGTAGGACCAAGTGTAGTGAGGGGAACCTTTGTTGGTTTCATTCTCAGTCTGAAGTCTCAGGTTCCAAGTGAATTTTGCACGTTCCTTTGTGTTATTTGTAGACAGACGCATGACAGAGGAGGCCATTGTTTTGTGCAGCTGAGTACATCAGCAAGGCTGGTGGGAACTCTCTGCGGATGGATTGTTTCAGTGTATCCTCATGGTCCGTGTTCCTTCCTGGTTGTGTTGGAGACCATTTCCCATGATCCATTGTGCGTTGTCACGGTGGCACTGTTTGTGTTTTCCCCTCTCCGTTAGCTTATAATGTCCAGCGTCTTCAGTACAGGGAGCATAGTGCATAGGCTGCAGTTATAAATCACTGACACAGAGGCCTTTTGTTCCAGTCTGTGGTCTTAAACGTACATTAAAGCACACAGTTCACAGTAAAATGTGTGTTCGCCCAGCAGACTCCCTGATCCACAGTGACTTACACTCTGTTCGCGCGTCAGACTTGAAACCAGTTTAAACTGGTAAAGCCCCAGTTTGCATTCCTATTTGAAATCCTTAGCATGTAAGTTTCATGCCAGTTGTAAACTGGATGCACTGGATTCCAGTACTCCTGAATCGGTGGTTTCCAGTTTTTAAGAATGGGTCTGAGCTTAAAATAAATGCTCTTGCTGCTTCCATAATTTGTTAATTTAAAAATTTTTTTTTTTTTTTCCCTACACCTGCTCTGGGTTCCGAGGGCTCCTACACCTGCTTAGAGTTCTGCAGGTTCCTACACCTGTACACCTGCTCAGCGTGCAAACATACTGCCCTCTGTAGTTGACCTTTCACCATGGGCTATCGACTTGGTTGTGAATGCTTTACTGCTTTGCTTTGTTTATTTGTTGCTGTTTTTTTAAAATCCGGTTGTGGAGTTTTTCAGTCCTATTTCAAGTGATTGGCATGAAGACCGTGTTATACATAGATACATACCTGTATACAGGTAAAAATGTACAGCAGTGCAGAATAGCTGTTGCTTATGGTTACAACAGCGATGGCTCCTCTTGGGACTGCAGTTTGCAAACGTCAGGTTAAATAGCTTTCCCAAGGGTACCAATGGCAGTGCCCCACCTGGGAATGGAACCGCAGCCTTTCCCCTAACCATCATGCTGCACTGCACTGCCAATCCCATCATGCATTACGCATATTATGCCATCTGCAGACAATCACGCTTATCAAGCTGAACGCTGCACTGAAAAGAGTGCAGACAGCTATGGCCATACATACGTTCCAAAAACGCGTTCACATCCTAATTTCACTGGGCTAATGTGTATGTGCGAATCACAAAAATACACACGTGTGTTTGAATTTGGGAAATATGAAGACCTTGTATTACGGCATGACACAAACATCAGTGTGCAGTATTATCATAAAAAAATCTGGCTGTGGGTAAATTAACCAGCGTGCATAAACAAGGCGCTTTATGATTTCTGCGAACGTAGAGAACGGGCTGCCTTCCTTTTATTCGCAGTAATGCGTTTCCAGCCGCCTGCTCGCTCACAGTCGTCCTCGTCCGTGAAATGACACGTTGCTCGGCGCGCGTCCTCCGCCCGGGGGGGGGGTGAAGCGAGATTCGCCCACGCTCCGCTTTCTAAACGACGAAGCAGACGGATCGCGGCTCTCTCCGTTTGTCCCGGCGACCTTCGCTCAGACCGCAGTAACGAGGCTTTCAGACCGCGCGGTCTCGGCGGCGAACAGGGACCACTTAACCCCCGTCGCCACGGTTTCCCAGCCCGCTCTTTCACTCCCCGACGACAAGCGCTCACCGAGCCTCTGAAGACGTGGCTCTTCGTTTCACACGAAGCGAAACTCGGGTCTATTTATAAATATAAATAAATGGATGAATAAATAATGTGTGTTTGAGCTCCGGAGTTGGAGTCTGACTCATCCTAATTGTCCTTTCATAAGCTGGTCTTCGGTCGTCTCTCAAATTCATTACCCGGTCCTCTGTGAGCAGCCATTTCTTCACATTTGGATCAGGAAAATTCATAAATAGAAGCTCTCCGAACTAGTATTTGTCTGACATTAATTTTTTAAATCATGTGAAGCACAGACTGGGCTCATTAAAAAAGAATAGTGCAGAGTACTCGTGAGAGAGAAGCCAATATGAAATTATACATGAACTGTTTTTAATTTGACTTATTTGACACACACAATAATAAAATTAAAAGAAGGCAACCTGGGTCACAGTTAAATGGCAGTAAATGACTTCCCAAAAAGCAAGATTGACTACTACAAACAGATTAATGAAAACATGGGTCTGCATTACAAATGAGAGAAAATGGCCGTGCTCTCACTCTCACACAGTCTTTGTACTGTGAGATGTGCAGAAGCGCACTGCAGACTGATCTGAAGTGCCCCGACGCGGGAGAAATTTCTCAGACATCCAGCTTTACAACCGTCCACTCGATTTATCTGCAGCTGCTCAGTGTGAGGAGACACACATAATGCACGCGTGTGATATACAGTTTTATCAATACGTATAAACAACTCTGGACAGCCAAGATACGCTTATGCATTCAGAAAATTTTAAGTGAAGATTTCATCGAAGGTTTTCGCTTGACTATAGGTGGTCGGCTGCTTCATGGCTAGTGAAATCTGACAAGATTTTTCCGTTGGACCTTTTACTTATCAAACCACCCCCCTTTTATTAATGTGAAATATACATATAAGCAATCTTGTATTTTACTGGTTGGATTTAAATAGCTCTACATGCTTCATTCTCTTGGATACAGGGCACCTGATTGGTTTACAGCGTCAGCTGGCCCTGCCCAATCAGAGGACATCACCAAGGTGCTTCCCGCCAATGAGTGCGGCAGACGGTTTTCTGTAATTTCATTGTCACTAAGGGAGGGAAAACGTACAGCCAGGGCAGTTGGCTGTAGCCCAGAGCAGCAACACAACGTCGCTCCTTTAAAGCCACAGAGAGATTTTATGGCTGTAGATGTGCGTCTTCAATAAAAAACAGATTAAAAAAAAAAAAAAAAAAAAAAAAAAATCACTTCTCAGTGAATTGAATAAGGTGCCCACCCGTCTGACATTTTTGCGTTCGGTGTCGCGTCACGTGGACGTGTGCATGCACTCCGTTATCGTTCTACCTTAAAAGGTGTCGTGTCTCCCTAGCAACCGTCTCCGAGCGGGCAGCCTCTGGACATAAGCTCATTGATGTCGAGAATAAAACTGTCGTGGGGGTGGGGGTGGGGGACGGGGGACGGGGGACGGGGAGGGGGGGGGGGGGAGGGGGAGGGGGAGGGGGAGGAGGAGAGGGGAGGGGTGCAGAATCTGTGCGCTCTCTTCCCTGTTGCGCAGAAACCTGGCCATTCATGATTCCTCAGAAAGGGCCGGGGGGGGGGGGGGGGGGGGGGGGGGAAGAAAGGGTTCCTGCGTCACGCGGGTCCTCCGATTCATAACGTTTCGGCTCCCCCCCCCCCCCCCCCCCCCCCTACCCCCGCCCTTCAGCTGGAGAAATTGTTCCGCGGGACAATTCTCAGCGGTGCGATTTTCTATTACACGGAGGATTTATCAACACAATGGGTACAGGGTGATCGGGGGGGGTGGTTGGGGGGGAAATGGCCCAGAAGCAGACTATTCAGGGGTTCTTTTGTACAAACAAACGCCTTTTTTTTCTTTTTTTTTTTTTAAGCTGTGTTTCACCATGTTTTTGCTCCATTCAAAATAGTTTGAAAGAAATGAAATGAAGGTCTCCAGAGGCACTGTGGTGACATTATCTTTTTTTTTTTTTTTTACGACAATAACGAAAACAGATAATTTTCTGTCTCATTCAAGACAGACTTATTACATCTACCCTCACAGTTCTGATGGGTTTTTAGTAGAAGCCAGAATAACCAAAAAAAAAAAAAAAAAAAAAAAGGTCATTTACTTCACACGGTTTTTGTGCAATTTGTTTTTGGGATTTGTTTGTGGGATTTGTTTTTTTTTTTCTGTGGTTTGTCTTGAAGAGCTCAACCAGGCGCAGTCCACCAAAGCACATGCAATCAGCTGCTGCTGCTGCTGCATGCTCATCAGTCTGCAAATCCGGACGCTTTTTGTGCAGCTCTACGGGCATACCTGCAAGATGACTGGTCACCTGGGGCGGGGGGGGGGGGGGGCGGTCACTGGTGTGCGATTCCTCGCTTGCTGCCATCCCGACCGACTCGAGCTCTCCCTTCATTGGGTGATGCCAGCACCCGTTTTTCATCACCGGCTGCAACGCCTAAAAGGGAAATGAGTCGGCCAGAAAGCCCCCCGCGATCAGCCCGATCAGCGGATCCCCTCAGAGGATGCAGATCTGATCCGGTCCGATGGCAGCAGAACAGAACTTCGTTGTCCTGGGCGATAGCCGACACACCACCTGTTTCTCCCGTGGTGTTACCATGGCAACCGAGGAGGGAGGAGTTCGCACGTACTCCCACGGCTGCGAGTGAGTGAGTGAGTGAGTGAGGTCACTGGTGGAATCGTAGCAATACTGGAGAAATACTGTGTGGCTTCAGGACAAATAGACGATAACTGCACCATAGAATAAATTCACTCTAGGTTACTTAAAAGATTTAAGTACTGTCACCATACCACCCCCCTTCCAACCTTTTTTTGTAAGGCCTACAATAATGTATTGATGACAAATGATCTCAAAGTTCCCCAAAAATATGGATTGCCTTGCCTCGTTATATTACAGACGTACAGCTTCTTTGTTTGTGAAACAAGTCCTTTCAAAGACTCTTTGTTTTATCTTTGGAATTTCACAAAGTATTTTCCTCGTATCTTATTATGCGTGGCTTATTTCCGCATATTATGCCTTTTACCTGCTGCGTTTTGTGTATTCAGTTTTTATCACAATACTGGCATTCAGCAGATGCTCCTGTCGTATACAGCTGGATATACTCTGAAGCATTGGGGTTAAGTACGTTGTGCTCAAGGGCACAACGACGGTGTCCTACCTGCAGGGAATTGAACCTGCAACCTTTAAGTCGCAAGGCCACTTCCCTAGCCCATTATGCTACACTGCTGGCGTACATGCCGAGGCTGCTTTTGTTTCCTGTCAGCTGCGGGATCCTTTTTCCACTGGGCAGTCCATTCAGCGCCGTCATCGAGTGAGCTGCTGCTCTTACAGATAAAACCGAGACGAACAGAAATGCTTTCGCAGCAGAATAGGCTAATGCATTACTCGAGTGCTCAGAGGGATGAAGTGTATATTCACACGTTTACGCTGAAGACCGCTGCCTGTGGACAGAGAAAAAAAGAGCGGTCGGAATGACCCGGAATGAATAAGTGGCCTTCAGTGTAGCTCCGGTGAATAGCAACTCGATCAGTGATGTGCCAAGAAATCAGTTAAGCACCACTTCTCACCCTGCAACCACACAAAAGTACAAGATCCTAAATGCTAACGGGTGTATATCATCTTAGAAGTGGCATCTCAGATCAAAGGCAAAACAAAACCGAAACTGCATCGTCGCTTTTGAAGAAACGCTTCCAGACGAGCAGACATTATTTACGTTTGGGGTTCAAAATAATGATACAAAGTACAATACAAGTGCTGGATGGAGGCACATGCAACATGAAAGTGGCACAGGAGGTACATGTGTGACATGAAAGCGCTGTAGGAACAAAGCAGAGGATGGAGACCAGGGGTGTCCAACCTTATCCGAAAAGGGTCGGTGTGGGTGCAGGTTTTTGTTCTTGCCGAGCACGATGACACCTGGTTCTACTTTATCAAGGCCTTGATTGAAGACCATGATTAGTTAATTAGTTGATATCAGGTGTCGTAGTGCTGGGCTGAAACAAACACCTGCACCCACACCGGCCCTTTTTCGGATAAGATCGGCCCCCCCTGATGTAGAGGATCCAGAGGAAGGGTTCGTTTGAGTATGTAGGCAGGGCCTTGGCCCAGGTTCTGTGGTACAGAGTGCAGCAGAGGGAGAAGAGTCCTCCATGATCTCTCCATCTGCTCACTCACACTCTGCACCGTAAGCAAGACTGCTAGGGATGGAGAAGAGACCAGTTATAATGGCTGTGAAACGGTCACCTGTTTATATCCCAAGAAATATTACAAAAAACAATAACTCCATTATATAAAGAGAACAGGGGTGTAGTTGTTACTAAAATACTTGTTTGGACAAATGAGTGAAAAGTAAAAACATACAGACATGTTTATATTTGCAAATATTTATATTGGGCTTAATATCAGCGAAACAGCAGGAGGCAAGATTTGAAAATGTAGACTATGCGGTTCATGTTGCACACTGTGCGGCACTTTTGTCTTTTTTTTCCCCTCATAGTGACAAATTAATAAATAACAAGCTAATCAGAATGAGTGATCTTTGGGAGTAATGATCTAGAGAGAATCGCAGAGAGTCAAATGACTGATGCTTTTTAGAGCTCAACGGCCCGTTGAGCTGATCCCAGGATGCAGGTCAGTCCCGCTGCCAAAAAAACCCCTACTAACCCCTGACCTCGACTCCTCTGGACCGGCGTTGCGTGGGTGGCTTTGGAAAGGCTCTCCTTGCGTAACTGCTGAGTTTGCTTTTCGCAAGCTTGACACACCTATGCGTGCCAGAACACACAAAGCCTCCCAGGGGGTCGATAACGCGCGCGGTCACAAAACACAGCGTCCCGTTTTGGCTGGCGTTGTTTAAAAAAAAACATTATTTGTGGCAAGGAATCTTATGACAAAAAGGAAGCACTCTTAACCCCAAACTATTGAAACAATAGTTAAGAGCGTGCGCCGTTTGTGCAAATCCTGTGGGTGGTGGCGAATTGTTGGAACGGTAATTTGTCCTGTACGGGTTTCGCGGACCCCGGGATTTCGCGGTGCGATCTCAAACCTGCACCCCCCTTGAGAGTCGTTAAAATTTGTCTCGAATAGACTGGCCTCGTTACGTAGCGCACAGCGTTGCGTGCAGAGTGGACTCGACGATAAAAACGGAACTTCCCCGACCTACTGAATGAGTAAGCATTTTTAAAAATATAATCACCCTTCGTCTGTCTGATCTTTGGCGAAAGGGGAGGGCAAAGCTTACATGATTCAGACATCGGAATACCGAACTGCTAAACTGAAAGTACAGCCGTCGCCTTTTTAAGTTCAGTAACAGGCTGAACTACATTACGTTACAGCCATTTAGCAGACACTCTTATCCAGAGCGACTTATACAACGCATTTACACTGCATCCATTTATACAGCCGGATATGTACTGAAGAACCTGTGACCTTTAGGTTACAAGACCAGCTCCTTACTACACTGCTGCCTAGTTTTACCGGCCATGTTGGTGGTGTGCCTAAAACTGGGCCTAATTTGGAGTATTTAAAATTTTCCCATTAATTAGCATAATTTCTTAGTTATGGACAGACAAAGCCGAATGCGTCAGATACATTTGCCATTCTATAAATACACCCTCGTTGGTGGTGGAATTTTTTTTAAACACCCATTTGTCAACATCGTCTGCAAATACAAAATCCACTGTGGTCACCTCTAAACACAACTGCCTTACAAAAAAAAGATGCAAATGACTCACTTCCTCACAATGCAGTTCTGCAAGTACACTGCAATCCGGTGCACACGGCCCATGCAACGCCAGATAAAGTTTTGTTTTCTTTCTTTCTTTTCTTTGTTTGTCTTTGTCTGTGCAGTGTGTCATAAGGTCAGTGTCAGGTGAGCATGAGTGTGGGTTGATCTCCATGGGCGTGGGCTGGATTAGGGCCCGTGGCCTTGTCTGTCTGTGCAATGCCTCTCAGCCCCCCCCCCCCCCCCCCCCCCCCCCCCCCCCCCCCGGCCACCCTTTCGTGCATTGCTGTTGCGCAACCAGTGACTCTGCACTTCAGAGAAAGCAGCCAGCTGCTTCACCAAATGCGTAATGGCATCCTGCCCGTATGTACCGCCCCTGTCTGGATTCAGGCACCCAAGGATCCCGATGGCTGGCAAACTGAAGGCCCTCCGTTCAGCGGAGTCGTTCTGTCGGGCCTGAGAGCCTGTCTCTCTCTGCTGTATTTGTGTTACCGGGGCGATGATCGTACAGGAAATGGTTTTTTGGCTTAAGCCCCGTCGAGACGAAACTAACGCCACGCGTTCGTATACGAAGGAGTTGATTTTGACAGGGCCCGAAGGGAATCCGTTCCTGGAATTGCGCAACGCACACTTTGATATTCGCTTGGTGTTCCTTTTATGGGATTCTTGATTGTGTGAGGAAAAAAACATTTTTCCTTCCACTGAAAAAGTAATAAACTTTGAGATTTGTTGTCCTTAAATCACGATGACTGTGTTTTAAAAAGGAAACAGGAATGTGATGATAACTTTGCCCTGCACTAATAAAACTTTAACCTCTTTTGTGCAATAATTTATCCTTTGAATGAGAGAGAAGCACTGCATGATGGACACAATGGCCTGTACACGCTGTTCTCACACCCAGTTTAATAAGGTCAGCCTTCTTAAAACATTGGCACAGTAGTAGTTTAAGTCCCCATGTCTGCACCAAGCAATACTGAATGGGTCATCGGAACCGCTTAATTGATAAAGAAGGGTGAACAAGCATTGAATTTAGAATGAATACCAGATTAAGAAAATCGTAATCATTGGGGGTTAACATAATGAAAGTTGGTTATGCCTAAAGTCTGAACATTACCCAGAGCAGTACCATCTTCAGGAAGAGAAAACAATCACTGAGTATTTTGTAGTTCAATTGTTCGTGTTTTTTTTTTTTGTTTTCAGACAGACTTCCTTAAGTGCCTGTCAGCTCTTCTTACCCCTTTGCAGTCAGTATAGACTTCCTTGGAAGTGCCTGTGCTCTTCTTAAATTGAAAGTAGCTTTCTGGAAAGTGCTTTGTTGCTTTCAGTTACCAGTAGTGATTGTTACATCAGCATTAGAATGTTCAGTTACGAACATTCTAATCACATATTTGTGATCCTATGCCTTAAAGCCGGGGTCCCCAGTCTTATTCGAAAAAAGGGCCGGTGTGGGTGCAGGATTTTGTGTTAGCACCAAGACACCTGATTCTGCTTATCAAGGTTTTGATTGAAGGTCAGGATTAGTTAATCATAGTGTTGGGCTAAAACAAAAACCCGCACCCACACCAATCTTATCCACGTTTTTTGGATAAGACTGGGGACCCTTGCCTTAAAGGGTTATCTTCACTTCCTGTACCTGGATCTTCACTTCCTGTCTCGATACCTCCTGGCCAGCAAACGTCTTCTCCGTCACTCTACCGGTGCCCTGTTTCAGGCTGCGTGTCAAGATTTATGAGGCTCATTTCCGACGCTTTTGTTTACGTGGAGCCACCTCGTCATCCGACACTTCACTTCTGGGGGGGGGGGGGGGCTGAATCCTGCGTATACGTGTCTCAGGGCGAGACGCTGTCCTGCGCACGGGCCTTTAATAATGCATGACAATCGCATGAGCTCAGAACGTGTGATTGGCCTCGTTCACGCCCTGGATCTCTCAACAATGCGCAGGTCCAGCCGGGCCTGAAGGGCGGGGTTAATGGGGTGGAAACGTGCTCACCACCCACACCGGTCTGTGTAACCATGCCGACACGCACAGCTCTCCATGTTCTTAAAGTGACTCTGATCACAGCCACCATGTAGACCAGCAATCATATAGACCAGCCACTATGTAGACCAGCCACCTGTAGACCAGCCACCATGTAGACCCAGTTATTGTAATATTATTTAGCGTTTTTAAAATTTTTTATTGCTTGTGTTGTTGTTCATGGCAAGGGTTCATTTTGTCAGCTCCTTCAATAAATTTGTGGCTTGTGGCGTTGGCAGTCACTAAAATTGACAAAAAGTTGATTCATGTGTGTGGGCAGGTGTGGTGTGTGTGTGTGTGTGTGTGTGTGTGTGTGTGTGTGCGCTCATCATGCGCGCATTATTAAATGTGTTACACTAATAAAAACACACTCTAAATAAATTGAATGCTTAGTATTAACCGAGCATGCTCGGGCATGATCGTTTTATGTTGGCAAGCCCCCGTATTGGTGATTAGCATGTAGCGCGTCCCTGGAGGCTCGTTCTCACATGAGCTGGCGTTCAGCGAGTCCCTGCGGCATTTTCTACTGACGGAGGCGTGCGCCTGTCTGCGTTCTGATTATACGCTGGATCCATAGAGATCCCCACGAATGGCCGACAAGACAGATTTTGCAGTCCGGACTCGCTGGAGAAAAAAAAACGAAACCACAATTTCCCTTTTTTTTTTTTATATACCTCCGATCTCTCCGGTCCCGGTACTCACCAGCGAGATGATTTAGGTCGCTCTCCCCTCTTTGCCTGGTCGCTAACCATGATGGCCGTTTACCCGCTCGTTTTTCGCGGGGGGGGGGGGGGGGGGGGGGGGGGGAGAGAAATGAGCTGGCGCCCCTGGTAGCTTAATGGCGGGGACCGTAATTTACGTGGTGCGCAGGGAGGGGGGCGGCGGCTGTCTTCGCCCGCCCCCCGTGACCTCGGGCGGAGACGGCGAGCGTAAAATATACGGACCCGCGGGATAACCGCGACCTTGACGTTTCCACGTCCGTTCGGGGTGCCCGCCGCGGTGACGGAGTAGCGCTAGCCGGGGCTAATTCCGCTGGTCCTCCCGAAAAAAAAAAAAAAAAACAAAAAAAAAAAAAAACAGCTCGGCCAGCTCGGGCGCCTCTCTCCTGCGCTCGTCTGAATAATTTACGGCCGGGTCAGAGAACAAGTATCCGTGCGGTTCCGACAAATTGAGAGGCGAGCTGTATGCAAGATCGCCGGGCCGCTTGTGAGTCATCGACAGCCACGGCGGGGGTTAGTTATGGCGCTGGTCACAGAGGGCGCAGAGATAAGCCATCGCTGGTCTTTGCCTGACGACTCGCGCAGCGGAAGTCGCAGAAAGCGCATGATTTAATCTCAAATGCTGGTGGCTTCGCAATCGGGTGGATATTGCACTTTATGATGGTGAGAGAATTGGGAGGTTTATTTGTGACATGCAGCACTTCAAATGTAGGTCCACCAAATCGGGTCGGATTTATTTCGTTTTCAACACGTGCCCATTCACGGTTACGTGCTATCTCACGCCAGCTTATCTCCGGGATCTGAATTATGGCGCTGACATTTATTGTCAGCTGATTCAGACTCATTCAGTACGTGTAAGAAAAGCTGGAAATGGCATCACCCTGACGAACGGGAATGTGGAACAGTCGAGCGATCCAGAAACAAAGCAGGAGCTTTAGGCATCGCCGTCACATTAAAAACGAGCGCACGCCTTGTTTTTCTGCTGAAATTAAACGGGGAAACCGGGCAGACCGGTTTGGACGTAGAGGGTACTTTTTACTGCGTTAGTCACATACCCTGATTCCCACAATGGTGTGGGCGTGGGTATTGTGACACGGCAGTGCCTTTTTAAACGAGGGCTTAGCAGTGCCTGAGCTCCTTTGTACCTCTGTTTTCGGCCTCTGTCGATCGTGCATCCACCCAGTTATCGTTTATTTCCTTTAACTCAGCAGTTTCCAGCCCTGATCCCGGAGATATGCCGTTCTGTCGGTTTTCACTTCAACTCTTAATTTGGCACACCCGATTCTAATGGTTTGCAGTTCAGTGAAAACACCAGCTGTTGAATGAGGTGTGCTTGGTTAGGGTCAGAGTGGAAACCTACAGGACAGTACAGGTAGATCTCTAGGAACAAGGTTGGGAAATGCTGCTTTAACTTGTTGTACACTATGCATAGCAGAGTATTCCAATTGTGTGAAATATTTTTAGCCTTTTCAGCTTGTAAAACTGAATACTTTTTAAAATCAAACTGTCAGCGTATAATGAAGCCTGAGGGATATAAACTAAAAATTTGACTTTGAGTGTAAACTAAAATGATAGAGGTCATAGGTAGAATCAATTAAAAATATTTGCCAGAACTGGAGGATGAGTCCTTGCCCACCAAAATTTTCAGAGGATGTTGCAGTAGTGTAATAGGCCTGTAGTTGTAAATGGCATTTATAAATGGTAAAGGGCATCGGCAAATGTTTTCAAATGCAACTCGCTGCCAGGTTTACAAAGACCTTTTAATACCCTGCTAATTCTCTGATTAATCAAACAAAACTCAATGTTCGCTGGCTGCATGGATTGACATTACAGTAACTGTTCTGTAACCACTCCATGGTTTTTCATCCGTTTCTGCATGTGGCTTACATTTTTTAAAACAACCACTTCCTGGGAAGAGTTTTAACAGAAGTTGTAACATTCTGCTGTTTCCCTTTGATTTGGGCTGTTTTTTGTTCGTTCTGCGAACAATTTGCATTCATTACAGACAACACAACATTACCACAATCAAAACAACAAGCACAAACACAGAAGGGATTCTGGTTTTGTTTGGATACTTCAAATGTGACAGCAGCACACAGCGTTTAGCATCCTGTTTCCACTTACCAAAAAGCAACAATACTGTTTTATTTTGACATCTTCAAATATGATATCTACAATATAATGTTTCTTTTAACGTCAAAATGCGTCACGTATTACAAATACGTCCATCAGGGTAATAACTAATGAATGCGATTTAGTGTGAATATTGCAGCCTGTATTTCAAAATGTGCGTCATTTTCCATTAAGTGATAAAATGTTTCAGAGATCTGAAAGCGGTGACACTGACTGATAGATAGGCTGCTTTTGGAATAGATTAAAGCCATATGTTCAGGGATATGTTCCCTGTATTATTTGCTCATGTGTCAACATGGGTTTTTTTTTTCATAAAGGTAATATGTGTGTGTGTGTGTGTGTGTGTGTGTATACGGACAACAGAATAAATTGGTATGTCAAGTGAAATAAAGCTTCACTGGGAAATGACACGGAACCCTAGTGAATGGGGGCTCTAACCCTCTGTCACAGACACACGACACAGACACTGATGTGTAGTGCCTTTTAACACTCTGCTAGTGTTGAATTAACAATGATGATTGTCCTATGTGGCTTGTGAGTCGAAGGCGGTGAAATGTCTAAATGCTCATTATATTTGTAACATTATAGCACTTCAACTTTGCAAAGACAAGCCTAGGGTTTTTCCCTGTGATGATTGATGTCACTATAGTCGTGACTGTCGAAGTGGCGTGCGTGCGTTTCCTGGTCAGAATTGTGTAGCTTCATTGTTTAGGGTGTGTGTGTAAGTGTAGGCCCACTAAATATATTTACTAATGTACCTCGAAGGGTTAGATAATAGCCAGCAGGCATTACAGAAACCAAACAAAAACCAAACCGGAGGATTGTGTTGCTGAGAGGAAGACGCCATTGACCGCGTTGGAAATGTGACTCCATGTATTGGTTTAAATATTTTAAAACACAAGCCAAAAACTCTCGCCTTGGAACAGGAGATGTGTAACCATGGAGAACCTCTGGGACCTCATAAAGGACACCTATATTGAAAAACAACTGCAATACATTGAAAAAAGGCTTCAAATATATGTAGGCACCCATATATATTTTTGACGGTGATTCGTTTTTTAAAGAATGTATTCTATTGGATGTATATTTCGGTTGTATTCCAGTGAGAACAAATAGGAAATTAGTATATTTTTTATCCAAACATTTCTCAAAACAGCGATATACTTATAATATATTGCACAACTTTCAAGTAACAGATTCTGATTTCACACTGTCGAGGGTATGTATAGTTAAATATTGAAAATATTCAGAAAATTTCAATTTTGAAAATATTCCAAAGTGTCATTTCCTGCCCTCGAACAGGGATCACGTTCTCTATCCTAATAGAGCAGACTTGACGGATGCTGGGTTGCAGGGACGCAGTAGGGCTTATTTACTTATTTAGGGCTTCTCTACAGACACCTGCCCCCTCCGCCCACCTCCTCCACCAAGCCCATCAGCTGTGGGGAGCACAGAACCACAAGGCTGAGTGGCCTGTGTGCGTGGGATTGAAACAGAAGCGCATGTACAGTAGCTGATACTGATAGTCAGCCATACACCTCCTTTCATTCCCCCCCCCCCTCGTATAGAAACTGCCAGGAGGTACACAGCTCCAAAGTACAGTAAATACCCAAGTACCAGCACAGTCATTATACCATTATTTATAGCATTTGGCAGACAGTCTTATCCGGAGCAAGTCACACAGCATACATTCCTTTACATGCAGTCCGTTCATACGCCTGGATATTTTACTATAGCTGTCGACGTCAGGCGCCTTGCTCAAGGGTACACAGGCTACGCCCCAGCTGGTTGAGTTGAAGCCACAACCTTTGAGTTACAAGCCCTGTTCCCAAACAGTTACGCTGCACCGCTTGTTTGTGTTTGAGAAGGTGGCCTCCTGTGTCTCCCCAGTGGAACGCTAGGCCTCGTGACACTTGTAGGTTTGTAGGTGACCTACGTGGAGAAGGCTTGTTGTCGCTATCGGTTAATTAATCCGCGATGGTGTTTTTTGTCGTCGTTGTGCGTTCCAGGTGGAGAGCGAGCACGAGTAGCTGCGTGTGTCACGCGGTTCTTTTGCGGTGATGACATCACGGTGCAGCTCTTCCCGCCGTTTTTATGGGTGTGTGACCTTCCGGAACGGTCGAGCTTCGCAGACTTCAGCGCGTACAGCGGCAGCTCGTTCACGTGAAACAGCGGTAAGTGCGATGCCGTCTGAGACAGGAACCAGACTCACAGTTTGTGCCGAATTTGGGAAGCATGTAAAAATGGCAGCCATGTTCAACAACCCATCCGCAGATCTTGGTCTTCTATCTTTTTACCCCGAACACGCTGACAATACAGATTCCTACTTGTGTCACATGGTACGCGTGTGGTTGGAGGAATTTACTATAACCTGGGATTATGTCCAATGTTGTGACAAGAAGGGGCGTGAGGACACCACTATTTAAAAAACTCCATGGAAACGGCCCACAGTGATTCTTGGTGGATTGATTTGACATCTTTCACAAACGGTAGCGGGAATGGCGGAATAGTTGGCTGCAGCGCTGTTCATTTCTCGCGGTCGGGCTTTCTCTCGTCCCGGTGTATTCCTAGGTCACAATTTAGGATATGATGATGAGCTTCCTCTCTACTCTTCTCTCATTGGCTGAGCCCCACATGCTGCTAAGTCCTGTAACCCAAAATAAGCCAATCGGGCCCAGGGTCTGTCCAGACGTGGTCAACCTCTTAATGACCAGAGAGGCCGGGTCTCCTGCACGGGCCCCAGGGACCGTGGGGGGGTGGGGGGGGGGGCGGGGCGTGACCCCTCCCGACCCACAAACCCCTCTGATACTGGCGCTATCCGCCGCTGGGCCTCTGGTCTGGTAGAGAAACGCGTTCCAGATTGCGAAGCGCCCTCGAAGCTTCTTAGCAGAGGCTCTGCCCTCGACCATAAACTACTTCAAGAAAAAAAACTAAAAAAAGGCAGCGGCCACTTTGCCACTCGAACATGTCAGAGCATGTACATGCATGTGTGTGTGTGCGTGTGCGTGGGTGTGGGTGTGTGTGTGTGCGTTTGTGTGTGCGCGCGCGCATGTGCGTTTGTTCGTGTGGTGTGTGTGCGTGCGCGTGCGCGTGGGTGTGGGTGTGTGCCTGTGCGTGTGTGTGTGTGTGTGCGCCTGTGCGTGTGTGTGGGTGTGTGTATTTTTTGTGTGTGTGCGTGTGCGCGTGTGTGTGTGGGTGTGTGTGTGGGTGTGTGCGCATACGTGTGCGTGATCGCTCGTTGCCCTCTCTCTCACGCTCAGGGTTCTGGGTTTGTGTTTGGCTGTGTGCCGTGTCCCCTCTGCTGTGTGCAGTGGGCCCTGTCCTGCGTTTCACACGCATTTCTCAGCAAATGGAGCCTTTCCTCCCGAGGTCTGAAACGGCCTCCATCTGAAACAGGGCCACAGACGTGCGTGCGTTCTGTCTGCCCGGCCGGGTAAACAAACAGAACTGCACCCTGGGGAAGGGCTCTACCCAACAGCCTGAGAGCGTCACTGCTGTAGAGACCCTGTAGTGAGGATAACACTGCATCTGCTGTGTGTGTGTGCGTGTGTGCGTGTGTGCGTGCGTGTGTGTGTCTGTTTCTGTGTGTGCTTCTGCGATGCATGTGCATGCTTGTGTGAGTGTGTGTGTCTGTGTGTCTGTGTGTGTGTGTGTGTGTTTGCTACTGTGGTGTATGCGTGTGCTTGTATGTGTGTGTGTGTGTGTATGTGTTTGTCTGTTTCTGTGTGTGACCGTGGAGCCCAAAGATATACCCATGTAGAGATTACAGCAGCATCCAATCAGCTGACAGCTGAATGTGTGTCAGAGTGGCTTTATCTCCGGGGACACGAGCACACAGGCCAGTGGAGAGAGACAGAGAGAGACTGAGAGAGAGAGAAAGAGGGGGCGGGAGGAGAGAGAGAGAGAGAGAGAGAGAGAGAGAGAGAGAGCCGGAGGGAGCCAGTACATTGCATACTGTACAGTTACGCTGTACATAAATAAGTGTGACTGTATTCACAGAGCTCCATTTGTGATGCGGTGACAGATTCGTGACTGCTCTTGTGTGAGTAGTTTGCGCTCAGCTGTGACTAAGGTGTGCAGAGAGGATAGGATAACATGTGCGAGCATGCAAGCAGACAAAAACACACAGGTGCGTGCAGAAACACACGCATACTCTCTCTCACACACACACACACACACAGGCAAACACAGGTGTGCGTGCACACACACACACACACAAACACAGGTGTGTGCACGCACACACACATGCATGGGTGCACGCATGTATACACTGCACACCTGCACCCGTGCACAGATACACACACGCATGTGCCACAATGCATGAACACACGCATTTTCTGCTCAGTGCATGTCCATGCATTGATTCCAGAACATCACATTTGAAGCTGGTCGGTTACCTGGATTGCCTGTATCACACAAAGCCATGTGACACTGAGGAGAATATGAGCTCCGAGACGGGGAAAAGACTGGAGAGCATCTCAGTGTGACAGACAGACAGACGTCAGGAAAGTCCTTAGATTCTCTGAAAGAGGAAGTGATGAAAGAGGAAGTGATGGGAACAGCAGGGGGACGATTCCCGGTGAAAGCGGTGACGTTTTATCCGCCGTCACCCGAACGTTATCTGATCTGTGTGATCCTATGTGTCAGTCATCCTTCACAGCCAATGACTCACCAGCAATGTGGTCCAAAGTGGCCCCGCCTCACTGGCAATCTTTTTTGTCATATTTAGCAAAAAAAGGTGAGCGATCTAAATATTTTAAAAAAAGGTACAGTCTTGCGTATTGTTAGTTTTTTTTGCGGCGCATACGCCGCGGTATGGGTTAAACCGTCGAGGGAGTCGGAGCAGCGGCGAGAGAAACGCGTCAGGTATCCGCCGCGCTGCATCAGCTGGCGGGGGGGCGGAGGGGCGGAGGGGCGGGGGGGGGGTCACACAAGGACGCTCGGCTGAAGAACACGTGGGAGACGTGTGCGCGTCGGCTTAGCGCTCTGGGCCCACTGAATCCAGGGCAGACCTTTTCAAACTCGGGCTCTCTCTCTCTCTCTCTCTCTCTCTCTCAGCAAGATTTCATTTTCCAGAGATGTTATTATCAAAAAGCAGCGCTGTCAGAAATGGTCAAATACCAAGGGAGGACAGGACAGGACTGAAGTCCAAAGATTCTGATATATATATATATATAGAGGCCAGAAAATATATTGTAGATATAGTACATGTAATATTATATAATACATTATAAAGTGACTTCATACAGCAAGAATATTTTTAGTATGGCACAGCAGTGGGTTCGGTCTGCAGGCAGATGGGTTTAGTTCTTGCCAGTTACACTTTTACGCTTCAGCGTTTTGACTTCTAGTTCTGTGTTTATTTCCGACAGCCTGCTGCCGCAGCAGAGAATGCTGGGTAAATTACCTGTCCGGACATTTCTGAAAGGAAGTCTCTTTGCTTAGCTGGGCCGGGCTCGTCTGCAGATCGGCTCAGCAGATTTAAGTGGGCGTGGCGAAGGGTCCAGCTCTCCAGCTGCAGCGCTCCCCACGCACCTCTCTGTTCCTGCTCTGTTCCTGCTCGGGGGGGGGGGGGGGGGGGCGGGGACGAGGGAAGGGACGGGACATCTCCTGGAGGATGTCCACTCACTGTGTCACGCTGTTTATAACCGAAAGCAAAGGTTACTGTGAACTTTGCGCAACTCGAAACATTGCAGCGAGTAAATAAAATTGTGGGGAACATCATGATGAAACCTAAGAAGACGACTAAACAAAAGGCAAAAAAAATAGAAGGGGCAGGTAATGCCCTGCTCCTGGACTTTTTTTTTTTCCACTGGGGGCTCATCGATCAGCAAATAAATACAGACTGAATGGTGATACTCTACCACACAGTCACATAAACAATAATATAATCTAATAATTATTCCAATTCTGTGGTTATGGATTAGGACGGACCAACAACCAGAAACCTGTATGACCCTCCTGGAAAAGACTTGACTAAACCTGACAGAGTGAAAGCGAGGGAAAATGGCGTACGGACACTTTGCGTACAGTTCCACTGAAAGTCCTGCTGAGAATTCAGTCCATAAACCTGACTTTGATTTTCGACCAAAGCTGCCCAACCCTGTTCCTGGAGATCTAGCATTCCTGTAGGTTTTCATATCAACCCTAATTCGGCACACAGAATTAGAGCAGCACCGGTTTTTAAGATGATGATGATCATTTGGACACCGATGCTGAAACCGGCATGTACCCACAGTACTGAACTGGATGTGTTTGTGGATGGTTTTAGCGTTGTCTGACGCACTTGACCTTTATCCGAGGCTGTTGTATTTCACTGGGTGGAGAGTGGACAGAATGCCAGACGTGACTGGAGGCACTCGGTGTTCTGACCGTGAGAGGCTACATTTGTGCTGGTAGCGTAGGGGAGGGACTGCCTTCAAATAAGTACTGCCCCAAACAAGACCGCCTGCAAACGGGAACCACCCCAAACAGGACCGCCTTCAAACAGGACCGCCCCAAACAAGAACGCCCCAAACAAGGACCACCCCAAACAAGGACCACCCCAAACAGGACCGCCTTCAAACAGGACTGCCCCAAACAAGAACGCCCCAAACAAGGACCGCCCCAAACAAGAACGCCCCAAACAAGGACCGCCCCAAACAAGAACGCCCCAAACAAGGACCGCCCCAAACAAGGACCGCCCCAAACAGGACCACCTTCAAACAGGACCTCCCCAAACAAGAACGCCCCAAACAAGGACCGCCCCAAACAAGACCATCCCCAAACAGGAACGCCTTCAAACAGGACCGCCCCAAACAAGAACGCCCCTAACAAGACCGCCCCAAACACGACCGCCTTCAAACAGGGCCGCTTCAAATTAGACGGCTCCAAACGGAACAGCCCCAAATCATAGTACACCCCCCCCCCCCCTAATTCTGGGGCCTGTGCAGACTCTGTGTATGCTAGCAGAAACATGGTCCGCAATAGAAATAAGGTATACTGCAATGTTATGTTGTGTTGTATCGTGAACCAGTTTCTACAATTGCCGATATAATGCGAAGTGTCGCAGTGTCCTGGTTAATGCACTTTTATTTCGACATTATGTCCAGTATGTTCCGTCTGTGTAAGGGGGCGGCACACTCTCCTTTTCCTTCCTTACACATTCTTCCGGTATCAGTAACCTGACCTGCGCCAAACCCCAAAATTACACGTGTAGTCCTCTTGGCTTCAGGCTGTGCCGCCATGGCCAGTTCGGAGGGGGGAAGATGACAGACCAAAATAGTCCAGAGCCAGTGAGCCAGTGGAAAGAGGGGGGGGGGGAGAATGGGGAGCTGGGGGGTACATGGCCACAAAGTCATCCAAAGGTTAACAATCCAAACCACACTTTTTTCTCCCCCCCCCCCCCCCTTCCCGAAATTTTAGACCATATTCAAAGTTAAGCAATGCAAACGAGCAGAAAACATTGCAGGCGCACACGAAGACGTGACGTGAAGAAGAACGGAGGCCTCGAGTCCGACTGTAGAGCTTCACTGAGCTTTATTTACATGCTCACCATTTCTTATACAAACTAGATTACAATTCATAGTGGAATACACAGGAAAAGTACACACTAACATCAAGTAGAGAAGCAATTACTACGAGAGATTAAAAGGGGTGGGAGTGGTGGTGGTGGTGGGGGTTGGCGGGGGGGGGGGGGGGGGGGCAGTGAGAAAGGGTTTCAGATTAAGGTTTGACAAGACCGTTCCTTTATTAAGGTAGTAGCATATTTTTTCTGATTTCCACGTGGGTGCATAAGATGGGATTTGCAAAAAGGAAAGCACCATCGGGCAACGACTCTCAACCCTAAGTTTACAGTAACGAGCAGTCAGGCTGTTGAGCACCAGGTCGAGGGGGTGGTCTAAACCCAGGGTTTGTGTTTGCTCATGCCCTCCGTTTTGAGCAGCAAACATATGACCATGGGGGGGAGGGATCTGAATCAATCCAGCACCTTGATTGACATAAAAATGGCCCAGTGGAAGGCTTCTAATTAGACTATCTCCGCCTCCTTTCAGCAGTATAAGCAATGGAAATTGAACTGCAAGTATTCTCTCTCTCTCTGGGTTAGAATGTCTGGCTTGATGAGTTACAGAACTGCACACGCGTACACAAACACACGTGCGCACACACACACACATGCACACACACACCACACACAAACGCACTTCCACGTGGCTTGACCACTTGCCAATATCCCGTTTTCATCCCTTAGATCTTTGTTTATTGAGCTCCAATAAGAATTTTAAGATGTTTGTTGTTATTTGTTATTTTCCTTTGATTGATTATGCAATGACGTGTCTACGATTGAGCAACGAGGGCTTCTGGGCACATTAGCGGAGAATCCGTGGAGCTTCAGACACGGGCGCCAAATAAACTTTAATTTAGCCTTTAAAAAAAAAAAAAAAAAGAAATAAAAAATAAAAATTCTCTGACGATTACGTGACGCAAGTTCGATTGCGCGGCGTCTCCCGAATCCCCTTTGTGTGAACCGTAGCACATTGTTTCGGGCGGGGGCTGTGTTTCCACGAACGCTTTGTGCTACCAGAAAAAAAAAAAACAGAGAGAGAGAGAGGAAAAGAACGAAGAAAGAAAAAAAAAAAAGAGGGAAAAGTGCTGTGTGGCGCTCTGCCCGGTGAATGCACTCTTGTTGTGCGGTTTTAACAGGCAGTGATCCAGGTCTGCTGCTCTCTCACTGGTGGGATTTGGGGGCGCTGTCCTGGCAGGAAGGGGGGGGGGGGGCGTTGTATTTCACTCCAGGCCTGTGCCAAAATCTAATCTCCTCTCTCTCTCCTCCCCTGCCTTGAAGCTTTCCAGAAAACTTTCATTTAGGACAATAAATAACGGCTCCCCCCCCCCCCCCCCCAATAGTTTCCCCCTCAGCGTCATTTCAACAGTAATTTAAGGAGGCACACAATGTCAAAGCATTTCTGGCCATCCCTAGTTTCCCCAGTGTCTGTGAAATAGGAATCTGTGTATAATACTACCTTAATAAGAGACGAGGACCAAAAAAAAAAAAAAAAAAAAAAAAAAAAAAAAGTCTTCACCACTGTGTAATGCCTTAAAACAGTTGATATGCTATTATTCTACCCACACATTTTCACAAGGAGAAACACATTCAGTCGGTGAATGGCATTGTGGGTCTGAGGTGGTCGGGGCGGAGGGGGGCGGGAGGAGGGGAGGGCGGGGCGGACTTAGAGCGCTTAGAGCAGAACAGGTGGTCAAGGTTGCGACAGCTTTCTAAGGAAGATCTGACACGCTTGCATATGCTGCTCCAAAAGCTGCTGATTCACCTGGGGTGCAGGGGGGGGGGGGGGGGGTGGACACAGTGTGTGTGTGTGTGTCTGTGGGTGTGTGTGTGCGTGTGTGAATGTACGTGTGTGTGTGTGTGTGTGTGTGTGTGTGTACGAATGTATATGTGCGCATATGTGTGACTAGTAGATTTGGATTTCGTGATTTGTGCATGTGTGTGCGTGTGCGTGCGTGTGGCCAGAATGGAGAGGGATCATGCACTGAGCTTCAAGGTTGCACTGCTAGATGCATTCACCTACCAGCCATGCATAATAAGTCTTCCCCTGCTTCATGTTAAAGTACACAACACAATGCATCACACTATCTTACAAAAAACGGGAAACCTCCACTGTCTTCGCCCCCAAAGGGAGGGAAACGGGAGAGAGAGAGAGAGACTGTTCACAGCCGTCCTTACGGCTAAAGAGGCCGGGCCTATTTCCATCAGCCTTCTGTCTCTCATTAACTCAGCTTTGCCACTGTCTAATGTTACAGTGCTGTCATCACCTGTCCATCAGTGATGGGTACGCACTACATGAATCAACAAGGATGGATGGATCTATATATATATATATATATATATATATATATATATATAAATCAAGCGATGCAATGGCATGTACGCATAAACATATGTATACATAGAGAAACATGTAGGTGCTACACGGAACGATCGATAATGTATCTTAACTCGGGAGAGAAACAAGGAGAGAAGTTTTGGTTGGAGTCTGAAGCATTAGTGCTTCCGCGCGTGTACCAGCGTTCCGGAACGCTAACGGCAGGCTGGAAGAAAAGAAAGAAAAAGAAAAAAAAAAGCCCGTGTTGAAAGCAGAAAAGATTTACAAAAAAAAAAAGAAAAAAAAAGCAGATTTATGTTTCTCTTCTTCTAGGAGAAGACCACAGCTTAGATGATAACACCAGTGTCTTACAGGAAAATAAAAAAGCAAAAAGCCAGATTTGTGAAATAAAATCCATCTCTGGTTGTTAGGCAGGCCTTCTCGCACCCTGAGCAGTGGTTCGGTTGCATATATGAAATTCCCTCATTTCCACCAAACTGCAACAGCCTGAGCTAAACTAATTTCCCTGTTTGTGTTTTTTTTTTTTTTTTAAAATTTTTTTTGACGTTTTTGTTTCTTTTCTTTTTTTTTTTTTTTTTTTTTTTTTGGCTGCCAGCATCTCTCTCACGTGTTCAAGTAATTTGGCAATATACAAGATAGCTTATTTGTTTTCTCCATAAAATGGCTTTCAGGTGCCTAGTCACCCGGAATGCTGCCATATCATCTCTTTCACTATTAATTTTATTATTATTATTTTTAAAATCACAAGCACTTTATCTGTTAACTGGAAAACGCAAAGCCTGCAAGGACAGACTGAACACTGTTTATTTAGCACCCATTATGGCTTAGAAGTATACACAAATGCTAAAACATATTTTGGCTACATATACTTTTAGTCCTCATAAACCTTGCAAATGGGACTTTCCCCATTTCTTAGCACTTCATATTTACCACATAGAACCTTGACAGATGTTTATTAAATTCTTTTTTTGTTTTGTTTTACAGTTACGTATACACACAGTTACAATCTCTCCTATAATTGTAGATTGGGTTATGTTTCTCTTTTTTTGGGGGGGGGGCAGGGAAGGGGGGAATAATATGATTTAAAATTGGATAGGGGGTTAAAGCAATAAAAAAGTTTAGTAAGGCTATGAAAAAGAACTAACAACAAACAAACTGGAGTACACCGAATTACATACAATTTATACCCCTTTTCTTGGGTTCCAGTCTAGAAATGAGGCGATTCCTCATTAAATTTTCCAGACTGAGGCCACTCTGCTTTCAAAAAACAAAACTGTGGCAGCAGGATATAGTGGGGGGTGGGAGAAAATAAGGTCAGAGTTCAAATGTGAAACAGTGACAACATTAAAACATTAAAAGCGTGGAGGAAAAAATAGGAAGATATTCAAATGATGAAAACATCCCAGAAAACCACTGTATGAGAGAACACCACATCACGTCTTTACAGAAACTACTGTACTGTAAAAGGCTACACTATACTCACAAGCTTTTTTTTTTTTTTCCTCTTTTCTTTTTTTAAAGAACACTATAACTTTCCGATACCTATGCGTGGTTTATTACATGTTATTTCTGAAAACAAGATTGCATAATTTTCAAACGAGTTCATTCTTGTCGTTTTCTTTTTTTTTTTGTGTGTGTCGTGTTTGTTTTGCTGCTGTCTGTCAGTGGGGAACTCCAGGAAAGCTGAAGCGAATGTTCTTGGATCTGTGCCCGTCAGTTCTGCGGTGACGCTGTGTGTGTGCGGTTCTCGGGGAGGTTCTCCGGCTGTAAGCGGGGCCGTCGGTCCGCGCGTCATGCTGCGTTCGCTGGTTTTGGCAAAGGACGTCGTGGTGGGTCTTGCATCACAGTTGGGATCTGTCAAAAGCGAGAAGAAAGACAAAACACATCTATTTAGAGACGTTTAAAATGTTTGTTTTTTTTTTTTTTAAATGTCCAGATCCAGCAGAACCAGAGTCCAGAGTCGGCTCGTTACGAAAGACTTGGGCGTTCCTAAAAAGTCTGTGTTCCTTCCTGGCCGGACCCCTTGCTTCCAGAGCCTGATTTTTTATGAACAATAGAGGGGCCATTTTCAACATAAAGTACAGGCAGTCTGCCACCTTGCTTAACCTCATTTAACCTCATTAAGCGGTAAGATCACAAACATGCGATTAGAATGTTCTTAACTCAGAACATTCTAATGCTGATGTAACAATCGCCGCCGGTAACCGAAAGCAACGCAGTTCTAGAACACTGAGCTAAGAAAAAAACATTCCAAAAAAAACCCTACTCTTCAAAGGGTTAATTGCCTTTGATGCAGGCAAGGCTTGCAGGAATATGGCAAAACCGGAAAGCAGGAGCCCGACGTTCACGCCAGTGGAGACATGACCTAGTGCCCTTCCAACGCGCTTATTCACACGTCCGATACGGTCACGTTAACCCAACTGGACAGGTGTGGTGTACGGTCAGGATTTATCAAGGATGTTCTGCAGTCGCTGACCATGCCTCCACCCCCCCCCTCCCCAAAAAAAAACTGAAGGTCACCTTCCCCGTTTCCCTCAGCTTGTGTCTAAAGGTGGACGCGCACAAAGGGGCCTTCCTCCCGTTTCGGAAGCCACGCCAATCCTCAAACCGTTTCCGTGAAGGTTAACGAGGGTCATCGTTAAGGCACTGGCTCACTCGCCGTCAGACCCGCCCCAAAGACGCACCTGCGTACGTTCAGGTGTAGTGGCATGTAAAATCGCGTGTAAGAGAGGACGCGGATCATGGTAACGGCATGCAAATGTCAACTAAGCCCCATCTGACCCACGGGTGACGCTGCAGCCACAAGCTACATCTGGGCTTGGTTGCCCGAGAGACCGGATCAGCCAATCAGGTTCAGCAAAAAAAAAAAAAAAAGAGGGTGAGGAATGGCAGTTTTTTTTTTTTCTAACCTTAAAAACGATATACTTCACCAGCCATTATCAAATAACACCCGATTAGATGTCCGCGACTTGATCAACGTTGGTCCTTAACTTTAACGAATGAAGTCATCAGGGTGTGGAATGTTAATTTGGGGATTGCTGAACTCGTCCGATTGTTTGTTTTAAAAAAAAAAATTTTTTTTAAATAGCGGTTTATTTAGCTTAACGACAAGTGCCTGTTCACTTTTGTCTTCCTTCGTCTTCTGAGACACCAGTACACAAATAATAACAGTGAAGTCAATAATATTAATAGTAATAGTAATAATAATAATAATAATAATAATAAAATAATAATAAAGTCAGCACTGTGAGTGCGTTCCTCCTTCAGCTCGTTGACCTTTGACCCCAGGAAGTAGACACGTTTGCCTTGTGGGAGGGGTGAGCCTCCGGGCAGAACCCCTTCGGCCCCCCGTGCCCCTCCGTCACCCCCAGCCCCCCCTCACCGCCAGCCCCCCCTCAATCACCCATCGCTGGTGCTGGCCGCTGTTGACAAAACTCTGCCAGCTTCATCAAATCTTCCTGAGGCCTACTTTGCACCGGTACCAAATGAACACCGTGTGTACGTGTGGTTTTTTTTTTTTTTTCTTCCTCCCTCCATCTGAATCGAGAGAGGAGGAAAATATGACAGAGCCATGCTGAACCCTTCACCAGCACTTAGCAGTTCTGCAGTAGGTTGTGCACTGGTACATTGACCTCATATTACAAGTACACAAGAGGCTGAGAAAACATAGTTCATAAGTACATATAAAACATTTTATGCAGATATAGAGGTCATATATTCATATGTTGGTAAGAAGGATGATTACTATATGCGATTTATATAATGTATGGCTATTTATTCCATTCATATTTTCCTTGATGAAATTTATCTTTTTTGTCATTTGTCTTCTCATTTGTCATACATCTGCGTGAATCTGACCTGTTTATATAGGCATCTGTGACTCATGAACATAAAGGCATGCGAAACTTTCCATCCTTTTCATCATTTAAATTTGAAGTATTTTGCAGATGCTCTTATAGGCAGCGAGTTACAGAGTTTGCATGTTTTTTTTTGCATACCATCTAATTATAGGGCTGGATATTTTACTGAAGAAATTCGGGTTGAGTTCCTCGCTCAAGGGTACAACGGCAGTGCCCCACCTGGGACTTGAATCCAAGAATTCCAAATTGTTTACCAACTGCCTGCCTGAAATTCCACCAATCAGAGGTCCTTCCAACTCTCAAGATTAAAGTAAATGGCTCGGCCTGAGCACTGTGTTGTACACCAGGAATAATAAACTACAGATAGGATGTTGGCTTGATTTTCACATAGAAACCAGATGGGAGCTCTCCTCCAACCGCATGGAGAACATTGTTAAAAACAAATGGAGCAAAGCCATCTGTAATTGGTGGAAACATTACAGCTGTGCTCCTCCCTTCATCGCTGAAAGTCTCCCAGAAGTGCAACCGGAAAGTATGAACCAGCCACCACAGGCGTTATTGTTTCTTCTTTTCATGGAAGCACTCTGTGATTGGTGGAGCTCCTATCCTGCCTTGGCATTGTCCTCCCCCAAACTTGTTGTTGTGCGCTTAGCGAGTTCACCCAGCTGCTAGCTCTTGACCTGGGCCGCCACCCCTGGCATTTCCAAAAGCCCGGTCCAAACACCGACCCCCAAGGCAACGCTGTAGAGGTCAGCGTACACCTGCAGGCCTTCGGGACGGGGCACCTGCGTCTTTGCCTGAGGCAAAATGGCATTCCCTAGACCCTGCTAAAAGCCAATTTATACATGACACAGAGGCCCTACACACACACACACACACACACACACACACAGTCTGTTGGTTCACGACTTGCTAGCACACCTCACAGAATGTATGCTAATACTATTTTTTTGTAGAAGTTCACTGTACACACACACACACACACACACACACACCCTGTAGTACAAGTGTACCTACAACAAACTTACATTAATTGAGGTGCTAGCTAGCAAGTCTGAAACCAGCACAATAGCTGTCGAGTAACAGCTATGAAGTATTCTTCAAATAAGGCTGATCTTTAAGACCTGGGACACTACAAGCTTATGTCCTTGAATCATATGCAAATGCGTTTCCGTTTTCACAAATCTGCGGTAAAGGCGTTCGAGCTCACCTGCTTTGCCCCTCCCTCTCTGCGCCCCACCCCCTCCCCCAGCTCTCAGCCGGGCACCCAGCTCTGGGAGGTCTGCTTGGGGTTGGCGAAGCTGCCCACGTTGAGGTTGACCACGTTCTGCGCGGAGATGAGGGTGTCGAAGTTGAAGTCCAGGCCGTCGGCGTCCATCAGCTCGCTGCGGATGATGGAGTCCATGTCGCACTCCAGGCTCCCGTTGAACATGTCCAGGTCCAGGTCGCTGGGGAACTTGTCCTGGCCCCCGTTGAGGCCGGAGTACAGCGACGAGTCCGAGGAGCCCACCTGCATGGCCGAGTTCCCGCCGGAGGACTGCAGCTGGCTCTTGACGGAGACCAGGTTGTTGGAGTCGTTGGCCAGTCCCAGAGCCCCGTTGATGGAGGCGGACAGGCCCGTCCTCCCCCCGGTCAGCAGGGAGTTCTGGGCCTGGTGCAGGAGGAGGCTCCCGTGGCCCGGGCTGCCCTGGTTGGACTGGGCGGCGGTGAAGGACATCATGGGGTCGTTGCGGAGGATGAGGTTCCGGCGGGAGTTCTGGGAGGAGACGGAGGCGCTGGCCTGGGACATGAGCGGGTCCGACTGCGTCATCATGACGTCGGCGTGGCTGGGCGCCTCCGAGTTGAGCAGGTCCTGCAGGGTCTGGTTGCCGAAGTGGGAGATGCAGGAGAAGGTGGCCGCCTTGTTCTCCTGGATGGTCTGCATGGGCGACTGCGCATGCCCGTCAGCGAGGGCGGCCCGAAGATGGAGTTGCCGTAGCTGCCTGAGGGGGAGCCCAGCCCCCCGCCCTTGGATCCGAAAGTGAAGCTGGAGCTGCGCTGCATGGGGCCCCCCCGGCCCCCGGGGCCCCGGGCGCAACCCCCGCCCCGTTCCCTCCCCCGGGGGAGGGCTGCTGGGACGTGGTCAGGTTGATGTTGTTGAGGAGGTCGTCCATGAGGTTCTCGGAGAGCCCGTCGTTGAGGTTCATGGTGCCGGCCAGGTCGGCCAGGCGGGGCAGCTCGGCGGGACAGGGCTTGCCCCCCCCCGCGGGGGACAGGCTGCTGGGGCTGGAGTAGAGCATGGGGGAGAGGGGAGGCTCGTCGTCAGGCACCTCGTCCAGCTCGGGGTTGGCCAGGATGGGCGAGAGGCGGCCGCTGACGGTGCTGGCGTTGGAGTTGGTGCGCGAGCGGAAGTCGGTCCAGGCGTCCAGCTCGTCGCTGCTCCGGGACGTGGGGCTGCCGGGCCACTTGGACAGGCCCGACGGGCTCTCGGCGCCCCCCTCCTGGGCGGCCTGCAGGGCGGCCTTCTTCTTGGCCGCCCGGCCCCGGCTCTTGGCGTACTTGTTGCTGTTGTCCATGGAGACGGCCCGTCGCCGCGGAGCTTTCCCGCCTTTCCCGCCGTCGGGGTTGATCATCCACCAGGAGCTCTTTCCTGTCCCCTCGTTCTGGACCCGGATGAACCGGCTGTGGAGGGAGAGGTTGTGCCGGATGGAGTTCTGCACAAAGACAACAAAAAAAAAGATGGAGGTGTTACATCCCGCATATCCATTTCAACCAATCAGGAGAATTTACAGAAGATGCTCCATTGCATTAGTCATACTTTTTAGCCATCAATACTTGTGAAATCAATTTTTGATTTTGCATAGCCTTTCCCCTCTCCTACCCTTTACAAACGCCTAGGCTACACTTTTGTGAAATCTTATGCTTTCATGTTTTTTTTTACCCACTTTGAGCCAAGACAGCCGTTATGGGGGGAGGGGACGGGCACTTCAGATACAGTCTAATGACCCCTTGTTGCCAAGGTTACCCAGCAAAGTAATTGCAGTCCTCCAAGTTCATATAATAACTAATGTCATAATTGAACATATTAATGATGGGGAAACAAAAGGGCACACCCTGTACCACGTTACATAATTTTGCAAAGCTGACAATGGGGAATCCTTTTCTTTTTTTTGACACAAGGTGGAGTTCAGTGTCACCAGATAAATATCACCCATTGTTTATGCAAGTACCGGTGAAGAACTATTAATGTTATGAACAAAACCTCAGGAAACTGCATCATAAAAAAAAAAAATAGGTCTTTAAAATTCAACACACCCTTGTTCTGTTACAAGGTTCAAAACATTACTGGAATCCTTACTTCCTTATACAATCATCTGACGCAATGCTTTACCAATAGCAATGCACGGATATCTACAAATGGCAGATGCTTAAGCAGGTCCAGATACCGTAAACTCACAACAAAACAAAGTACATTTAATTCACCATCTGGAATGCAGAACTCACTGCTAAATCTAGTCAGGGTTTATTGTCTGTCAACAAAAAGCATTTAAAAAATGCTCATTTGATGCGAATGTGCTGATTTGATCAGGGTGCATACTGATCAATGCGTGTACTCAGTTCTCTAAACATTCAGTGTTGATAATTGTACTGAGAGATCAAAAAGTGTTGTTCAGGTTTTTTTAAAAAGATAATAACAAATAGCACGCTTTTGCCTGGAAGCCTTTAAATTGCCGTCGGAGTGTTGCGGATAAACGGAACTTACGCCCCCTTGCGAGCGTGCAAATGTTTTTAAAAAAAACTAAAGCAAAAATTTCTTCAACAGCGCAGCGGATTTTAGACGAGAGCGAGGAGCGCACGCAGAGCCGCCGATCTGATTGTTTTACGAGCGCCGTGTCGCGTGGCCTGCGCGCGCGCGCGAACGACTTGGCCGCGAACGGCGACGCCGCTGGCAGAGGCTACCGCCAACGCTTCCGAGGCCTGATTCAGACCGCCGCTCCGGGCCCGCGGGCGAGCGTCGCGTGATGGCGGGGCAGAGTCCGCTCGCCGCTGAGGTCATTCTTGAATGTTGATGAGGAGGGAGGGAGGGAGGGAGGGAGCGGGGAGGGCTGCCCCCCCCCCCCCCCTTAATTAAATTCATCCCTTGTGAGTCTGCTGTACAATGCGGGCATAGCAGAACAAGAAGTGAGGAACTGTAGCTGACACGCATTTGCCTAAGATTTATATTTCTTTTAAAAAATTTTTTTTTTAAACGGAATAGCTTTTTTTCTATTAGCAAATGAAAACATGTGGGCGGGTGGGAGGGGCCTGCGATCTAGCGACCCAAAGAAGCAGCCTGCCGATTCGGATTAAAGGCCAAAGCCATAAACACACATATAAAAATCCATACTGGTTCAACGCCAGGGCAGCAGGAAAAGTTTCTGATACTCATACGGACCCTGACGTTGTAAACGCCCCCCCCCCCCCCCAGGACGGTTGTTTCAAGTGTGAACTGGTGCTGTACCCTTGGTGATCCCCACCCCCCAAGTGCCCCCCCCCCCCTTTTTTTTTTTTTGCCTGGAGTTGCTTGGAGGCACCTGGCTAACTCAGAACTCGCTCTGTATTGGGGTTGTATTTGCAGGAAAACTCTTTAAATACGCGATAAGGCCTTAAATGCCATTTTACAAAAAGAACGCACATTAAATCCCCGTGGGGCGTTCTTCTCACCCATCACATCTCCACACCAAAAAACAAAAAAAAAAAGGGAAAAAAAGAAAAGAAAAAAAAATTATTTTTTTCCTGGAACGACCACATTCTCGCAGATATAATTTATCACCTGACGTTTTTTTTTTTTGCCACGCGGACTGGTTTCCCCCCCCCCCCCCCCCCCCCGAACCCCCCCCCCCCCCCCCGGGTTCTACCGATTGCAAAACCGCCGTGCCGAGGCAGTCGTGGTTTACCGCCGCTACCGCGCGCCTCTCTGTACATTCTGTACAGAGCTGGGGGGGGGGAGGGGAGGGGAGGGGGGGGGGGGGGGGGCGCGTGTTGGCGTGCGAACTCCCGTCTTTTCACCGCGCGTCCAGGAGCATGAGTCACGCCACACAAAGCCGACTCCGAGCGCCAGCGCCGACTAGAATTTTTTTTTTTTTTTTGCAAAAGGGAACAGAGTGTAACCAAAAAGCGAAACAAAAACAAAAGGGCAAATATTACTGTGAAAGAACAGCACTTCTCATTTGTTTCTTTTCGGTTGTAATGCGTACACAATGTCTATTGCTGACATCTGTACAGTGAAGGAGGTTGAAGCAGGGGTTCTAAATATTGGGGTTGTGTGGTTGCGAGCTAAACTTTTTTTTAGTTAAGTTTAGTTTCTTTTTTAAATTTTGTGCGAGTATTAAAAATATTGTCAGTCTGCCTCAGACAATATCAAATATTTGTGATGTATGACTATGCCAGAGTGCTTTGGGGGTTATGTTCAAATGCTACTGTTTAACTGCAGGATGTAACTGCAGAATTGAGATGAGAGCTGTATTGGGATGATGTTGCAACTCCACCCACCCCTTTGATGCGAGTGATTCCGTGCAGAGATTGGCTCTGGTCAGTGCACGTAACCGTGACACGGGGTTGTTTTCCCACAAACATTCGGGGACCCCCCTGAGGTGCAGGTACAGGTAACAGGTACGCCCCTCTGCACGGAACAGTGCTCCCATTTCATTCCCCTGTATTTCTGCATTAAAAAAAGATCCCGATTCATTTCACACCAGTCAAAAGATTTCAGTGTAAAATCGACTCCGATGGGAGTCGTTTTTTATTCCCGATGATCGTTCTCAGGCGCTCCGTTAGCCATAAAAGAAACACAAAGCATTTTACTGCGTGCACACCGCAACACAAAAAACACTTCTTTTGATTTACTGCGCCGTTCAACCGGTGACATTTCAAGATGTTCTTGTTTTTTTTAATTTTATTTATTTTATTTTTAACCACAACCATCTCGCTCTTCATTCCGTTCCGTTCCGTCGCCACCTAACGTTCCCTTGTTTTCAAACAAAAGGAACAGGCCCCGAGAGAAACGAGACACCGTTTTGGAAATAAATCAGTTTTCAGAGGAGGAGGAGGAGGAGGCGGCGGCGGCGGCGCGATCCGATCGCTAACTCGGAGGCCACCACCTCGGAGACTCTCTCCGGGAGCGAGTCTCGTGACCTTGAGAGAGAGAGAGAGAGAGAGAGAGTGCGTGCGTGTGCGTACGTTCCGAGCTTATAACGAAGAGAGATGTCAAGGAAACCGCTGTTTACATAAGCTGGCATCTCACGAGGAATGACGCCGGGTGTTTTACGACGATTTTTTGACAAACACCAGCTCGACAAAACACGCCCAAGTGTTCCCAGCTGCCGCTGCTGTTTCTCAAAAACAAAAAGACGCTTAAAGACCTTAATTAGTTTAAATACAGAGCAAATGTTGCAAGTACAGGGTTAGACTAATGCATTTATTAAAAAAAAAAAAACCAACTTTGATGTTGAAAATACAACAGGAACAGAGGAGGAGGAGTCGCTGTGTGGACTGGGGTCGTGCTCTTCAAGCATCCTTCCAATGCCGTGACGAACGGCGCACCTGCCCGCCAGCGTGCGTGTGAGAAAATGTCTGTGCGTACGCGAAAAAGCCCCAGCGTGCAATGCGAACGCAGCACAGGGGAGTATATTTACTGCGCTGGCTCCTCTCGTGCATATTCTCATGCCCATTAAGAAAAAGAAAAAAAAAAAAACCACTCGACTGAGCCAGGAGCTCTGATTCATAAACTGTGCATTTCTCTGCAGAGAGCAGACTAGGCTCTGCAAGCTTTTCAAAGTTAGCGCCCGCCCCCCCCCCCCCCCCCCTTCTCCCTCCCAGGGATGACAAAATTGTTATTTCTCTTCACCTGGCCTGTAGCTAATGTGTAGCTGACAGATCCTTGAGCACGCTTGCCTTTTTTTTTTTAACTTTGCGTGCTATCCACCTTGCTTGTGTATCAGACACCAAAATGCCTTTTTAAAACCTCAGTTTCTCTCTCTCTCTCTCTCTCTCGCTCACAACATTAACAGAGACACCAGCTGCAAGGGTCTACACAAGAACACAGAGCTCTTTTTGTCTGACAGCAACATGTGGTAACAATTAATCACTGTCAGCTACACAAGTAGGAATCCACTGACTTTCTTTTCCTTTCCTTTTTTTTTTTAGGGGGGGGGGGGGGGGTGCAGGGGGACAGGGGGGCAGGGGGGCAGAGGGGCAGAGGAATTGTGTAACTGGACGCTGCAGTCCTTGGCCTGGCTCTAGAGTTTGGCAGGACAGACAGCAGCTGTCTCTATCAGCCAACATCCTAGTCCAAAAAAAAAAAAAAAAAACACTTTCAGAGAATCAGTTCTCCCTTTCAGTGAGCTAACTCCGCCCACCAGGACCCTGAGGACCAATCAAGCGAAAACAACGTCCTCAGGCACTGTCCAAGGGAGCTTCCCATTAAAGAGGACCACAGGACCAAACAAACCAGGGACCACTGCAGTGCCATCATGGCCTTCCATACAGCTGGCTCAGGATTGTAGAAATAAGGCCCCTGTCAAGTTCACATTCACACCTGTCAAGATTTTCCTTCTGATTCTACTTCTTTATTCTTTTGTAGTCATGGATCAAGGCTCCTGTATTCCTCGGCTGAATGTGTGCATTGTTACTTGGCCACTGTAGTGTGTTTCCGTTGATGGACAGGTTCAGCAAGAGGTCAGAGTTCAACTCTTTGTGTTTAAAATTTTTTTTTAAGTGGGTGTGGCCTGGCTCAAAGCCCCGCCCCCCACGGTTGTGACCGAGCCCCTTTTCTCCACCCCCCCCCCCCCCCCCCCCCCCCCGAGCCGCTCCCACCCTGCCCTCTACCTCTCCAGCGCAAAGCAGCCTGGGGGGGGGTTTCCTGCGCCCGTCCCACAGCGAGGCCCTAAATCGGCCCGCCGGTGACGGGGTTATGCAACTGTAAACACGGAGACCTCCCTCTCGCTCCGGGAATGGGCGGGGCCAAGCGGGACGGGACGGGACGGGGCGGGGTGGGGTGGGGAGCAGACACCCATTTAGAGAGCCGACTGAAGGGCGGGTCAAAACAAGCTTAAGGTCATCTGTCTTCCTCTCTCTCTCTCTCTCTCTCTCAGACCGGTCGAGAGGGGGTGTCATTTTCACCCCTCCGCGCAGCTGTGCAGCGGCTGAATTTTCTCACTCCGCAGTCAAAAATGGCCTCTAAGAGTACGTCTGCATGCAGAACCCCTTCGTGTTATATAAATCTGGAGAAGGGTGAAGCCAACGCACCTCAAAACTCATTCTTATGCTCCCCCCCCCCTTTCCCATTTTTCAACCAGAGAATTTTTCATGTTTTCATTTATTTCCCTAAAAAGCACTGGGGGGGGGGGTGTCTCGCCTCTATCTGACCCTAACCCTATGCCACAACAAAAATCAATATGGCTGTTTCATCTACAGAGTTCCCCCCTCCTGTTTCCAGTAGAAACACACGTTTCTGCAGCACACAGAACACAAACCTTTTTATTACATAACATCAGCCCTCCGTAACCTGTGTGAAATGTCAATACTTAATGCTTGCGGGGAAGCACGTCTCCAGATTTAAAAAAAAAAAAAGATGTTCTGTGAGCTTGAAACTAAATGCCTAAATATAAATCCTATACTCGGTAAATAAAACACAATACGGGTCAGGAGTTCACCGAATAGACGCTACTAGAGACTGTTCTCATGTACGGGATCCTGGTTTCTGCTATGTCTCGGTCTTACTTACTTAATTGGTTCAATTATTTCCTGTATTTAGTTTATTTTTTTTTGTACATTTCTAATGCTTAACAGCTGCAAAATATTTTTGGGACTTCTGCAGCAGCAAATGTACGTGCTAATTAAGAGACTAAACTACTGTAATTATAGGGGGAAAAAAACAGGGAATTGTTTAAACAAATTTAACGTGCCAATATGCGCACACAGACGAACACGCGAATGCACGCACGTACACACAGACACACAAAAGGAAGTTTTTGACACCCAGATTCTGAATTTGAGTACATATTGAAAGCTGAGAGGCGAGGCCGGATTGTTAAGTGACGTCCTGCTGGTGGAGTGATGTCACGTCGCCGGACACGCCCCCTCACCACCCCGCCTCCCACCAATCAAAACCAGCCCCACTCCCGCTTTCCGTGCAGGGTCACAAAGTGTCCGTCCACAAGATCCACTTATTCACACTTCACTTTTATTTGACTCCAAAAAAAAAAAAAAAAAAAACTACAAAAAAGTGCTTGCTGGGTCCAGTACAGCAGCCGCACTCCCCACCTCTCGCCATTGAGATACAGCTCTGTATCACCACCCGCCTACCAGAGCCACTCGCTCTGCAGTCAAACGCAAATGGAAAAATACAGGTCCCTGAGCGGCAGAGGCAGCCCTGTGGGAGCAGACGCAACGGAGATTCCTCTCGCTGCTTGGAGACAACAGGCTTATTTACCATAAAGGTGCTCCGCTTGGCCAGCACAGGAAGGCAAACTTGAGCTTAAGCAATTGTGTCTCAAAAGCTTTAAAGATCGTGAGCGTGTAGCACCAACGGCCTTCTTTTCCTTTATTTTAAAAATAAAGAGAGAATTTATGACCACAGTAAAAGGGAAAGAACTTTCTGGAACTTCCAGGAATCGTTTCTGTGTGTGTGTTCAATTCCAACGCCTTGAACAGGCCAATGGGGGGAAAAAGGAAAAAAAAAAAGTGGTGAAGTTTAATCGGACCGGTTTTTTTACGACAAGAAAGGGGTTAAATATTTACCTCACCAGTCAGATGTAGGGCGACCTGTTGCCATACGTGACGTACGTGCGCGTACATACAGTACAGACACGGGCCCGTATATATAATAATAATTAAAAAAAAAACTTTTGGACGCAGCGGCGGGCCCTGTGCGCGGCGAGCTGCTACTGTCCACGCGTAGCGCGGGGTTTATAAATAAACCGCGGCGGGGCAGCGATACGTCGGGGAGGGGGGGGGTCGGGGGGGCGAAGTTATTTTTACGGTGACCCTACTCTCTCTCCTCATTCCCAGCTGTCGTGGAGGGCTGGAGGAGAACATTCCATTCCCTGAAACCCAAATGATGATGTGCCTCCCCGGGCCGAGCGCTGGCCGCCCCTCTCCCCACCGCCGTCCCGTGCAGGACTCGGGGTGGGGCCCCGGGGAAAGGGGGGGGGGGGGGAATCGGGCGCTGTCGGCCGTGGCCTTCTCAAGTCACACCCTGCCCCCCCCCCCCCCCCACCCCCCTCTACACACACATACTAGCTGTCCCACCCATCGGAATGCTACTCTGTTGCATTCCACGGTCACCCTTGTTGACAAACACACGCGCAGGCACACACACACACACACACACATAAACAAATATAAACAGATCACCACACACACGTGTAAACACACCAACGCACACACGCAGACTGGCAGACAGACAGACACACACACACACTAACACACGTGCTGACACACACCACACACACACACACACACACACACACACACACAGGCCTGAAGATCCACTCTAACGGCCCCAGACACAGCCTCTGGCAGCTGAAAACCACTGCCTGAAAGCCTGCCTTGTCCGTGCCAACGCTCCCAGATGAAGTATGCACACAGCAGTTATCCCGCCCTGTCCTCGCCATCAAGGAGGAAAAGCCTTTCATCGCCATACACCCTTCAGCTCTCGCACTTTCGCTCCCCAAACTTCCGGGAGCAAAATCTAATACCCACACGCGCATTCATTTACACCATGCGTGACACCTGTTTCTCTTTTCTTTTTTTCTTCTTTTTTTTTGGCACAGGGCAGTTTGACGCTCAGCGGAGAGCACAGACAGCTACGCGGAGCGACCGGACACACACTAAACTGCGGGAGACGAAAAGAACACGCTGTACGGGACAGCGTTTTATCACACGGTTCCTGTACGGAATGTCTGAGCTTCGCGCAGCACCAGTACACACATGCAGACGCCGGACACGGCCCGCCCCGCCCCCACCCCGCCCCTTCGCGAGGAAGAGCGTCCTCGGACTCTCGTCACAAAAGGGGGTAAACTCAAGAAGCCACCACTCGCATTCAGTAAAAAAAATTTTTTTTTTAAAGTTTTTAAAAGTAGAACGGTTTTCAACATGTCAAATAGTGCCTTTGATGACCTACATGACAAAAACTTCGGAAATCTTCCCCGTGTCATTACGTAGGCATGCTCACCTTGTAGGCCTGAATGTTCAATATGTAGCCTACATATTTTATTTTCGCACAACGGGAAAAACAGCCTTAAGACGTCTCCTTTACGGTCAACAGTTCAGGAAGTTAAAGCATCTTCAGTGTGAGGGAGCAGCAGGGCAGACGCGGTGGCCTGTGTCTGCCAGCGTGTGTGTGTGTGTGTGTGTGTGTGCGTGTGTGTGTCCTGACCCACAATGCATAGCTCACGTTTTCTCTGCCCACACTTCGCTCGTAAATCTACAGCAAACATTTCAATTAGCACGGTCGCATGACAAAGAATCCTCTCTTATGGCGGGAGATTCCACTTTCAGTTCCTGGAGGGGTATGACACGTCCCACTCCACTCAGTCATACAGCATATTCTGCATATCCTACTAAAGTAGATTATTATTATTATTATTATTATTATTATTATTATCATCATTATTATCATTATTATTGTCCATTCTTCAGCACACAAACAAGAAACAGAAATAAGCCTATTATTTACAGAAACTACACTGAGACAAACAACAACAACAACAATGATACTAATAATAATAATAATAATAATAATAATAATAATAATAATAATGTGTGTTAACCTTGGCAATGTTTGCTGGTTGTAATAGCTCATTTCTGTCCTCTGTACATTCAGTATGCGAGGAAGAATGTCACGCAAACAGCTTTGTCTCTTCGCAGCTCTGTACCGCGCCAGAGTAAAAACGCGAAAACAATGGCGGTGACCTACATTCCATCACATAAAATATTAATTTCACACTCGCGGGTGGGTTTATCCAGACCTTTCCCCCGCGCTTTACGAGAGAGTGCGCGTGCACTGTCAGACACGCACGGTTTCGCGCATGTCTGGTCCGGAGGCCACACACGCGCGCGAGGTCCTGCATGGGTATTTAACCGTCATTATAATCCGAGCCCGCAATTTGCCATTAAAGCCATTGTCGTCATTGTCGTCCTCGCTCGGCAAACTTGATTAGGCGCGTGCACAAAACGTAATCATCCGTTATACCGAAAGGTAGCCGTCTGTAACACTAAAACTGGCAGAAGACGAAGGTTCCTTTAAAAAAAAGGCTGTCCGTTTGAATGGGTGGATCCATGATCTGAAAATGTATTTACATAATTAAAGGCTTATATATATATTTCACCCTCATCAACAGCTGCCCAGATAAATAACACTGGACAATTCACTCAAGCTGAAGAATCATAATTATGAGGAAAAGGTATAATTTGTGATTTTATCCCACACATTATCAGAACTGGTTTCAGTACTGACATTGGTCCAAAAAAATGTATTTGCATTTTTACAATAGGCTGTTACTCTGAGAATATTAATGCTTGTGATAGTAAAAACTTACTTTCCATATCAAAGGACAGGATATTGCTAAAACCACCCACACAGAGTATAAAGAATACATTTCAAATTTTCCATAGTGGGCATACTGTACACTGTAATCTGTATTACTCAGCATTATTCTGGGCAAAAAACATACCCGTTTAGTTAATACTCAGTTTTGTAAACTGTAGCCCACATCAACTTTATTTCCTTGCGAATATGACAGACATTACTTTTTTCTGAATGAGCAATGTACGACGCCAGCTGCTACTGCGTTTAATAAATTTGCCCCCATACAGTATTTGTTAGTTCCCCCCCTCCCTGCTTTTCCTAAAATAAAATGAAGTGGTACAGTACAGTACTGTACAGTCAGACTGCCCCTGGACGCATAGTCAGCACGACGCCCCCGCACCTGTGCCACAGGTATGGCCGCCACGTGCACCGCAATCGCGCGAGAATCGGCTCGCCGAGCCCGACGGATCAGCCGAGGGAACACCGCTGCTCAGCGGAGCTTCTCTGTGACCCGCGGCGGCGCGGGCATGGGGGCACGAGTGCTGAGCAAGACTGGCACATTTTCCTCTCTCTGAAGCGGCGGGTTTATTCCACAGCCTACACACACACACACACACGCACACACACACCTTACACACTGGAGTGTAAAGGTTTTTCCACAGCCTACACCGCTCAGTCAGTCGAGTCCTGTGTGCCACTGGCCTGAGAAACCACGGCAGGTTTTAAACTGTCAGCGTGATTGTTACACTTATTTCTCTGTGTGCTTAGGAGGGTGGGGAGGGTTAAATGCGTCATTGTTGCGAATTATTGTCTGCAGTTAGTTTGAAGAAAGAACGTAACACACACACACACACTTACGCACACACGCACTGGAGGCTTTTCCACGGGCAGCACAGTGGCGTTTGTGTGACATTACGGTTTGCAGAGGGAGAGAGAGTACGCGCCCACGCCATGTCATATTCCCTGACCCCCCCCCCGCTGCCATCGTCCAGCCCCCCCCACGTCGACGCCTCTGCGTTAACATCGCTAGCCGGCGGGCATGGGGAAAACGCTACAGTCATTTGTTGTGCGCCCAGTGAAACTTTCTTTTTTGGGGGGGGGTGGGGGGGTGGGAGCAGTCGTTGGTGTATTTTGAGGTCAAGTCGAGTTTAATCCCAGATAAAAGTTCCTCAGAAATAAATAGCTGCGAGCATCCAGCCCCCTGCAGACGCCACCGCACACCAACAACCCACAGCAGCACGGAGCATAGCGCACTTTCCTGGAACGGAAAATTAATTATTATTATTTTTTTTTTTTTAAAAAAAAAAAAAGAGGCGCAGAAGTCGTTTTCTCATCGGTGAGCTCCCCCCCTTGCGAGACGCAGCGCAGGAGCGCGTGAGTTAATTAAAACGCACGAAGGCTGTCTGGACCGCGTCGCCTCGCTCAGGGTAGAGGCTGGGAAAACTACAGGTGACACAGAGCAGTCCCTAGCCTCAGGTTAAATACGTCGTTTTTTTTTTTTTTTTTGCATTTTTTTTTTTTTCTTTCTTATTGGACGTTTCCCAGTGGCAGCTGCGGTCCAGCAGCTTTGGAGGGAAAGGCGTAAGCGAGGCTGGCAGCTCCGCTCAAGATAACTTAACCTGAGCGCAAAATAAATAAATATATCACAACATGCCGTAATTATTTGAGCTATTTATCTTAACATGTTCTTTTTTTTTTTTTTTTTAAGTAAAGTGTTCTTCATTGTTTTTCTTACTAGGAGAGAAAGATAAATAAATGTATGGATTCTTCAAGGCTTGAAAGGTAAATAACTAGATACATCTAATGCTAATACTTGACTTACGCATTCTAGTGTTTTCACATTGTTGACTCATCTATTTATAATTACCCGCTTCAGTCTGAGGCAAGAAGTTTCACTAGCAAGCGCTATCCCACAATTCCCCTGGTGGGACATCTCGACGTTCCTTTCACCCCTCTGATATGCGATTAACGATCCCTGGAGCCCACATCTGGCTGGCTTTGAAAACCCCGAGGCCGATAACGCTCGCACGAGTACGAGAGGCGGCGTTTTAGGAACGGGGGGGAGGTAGCGGGCAGTTTAACCACCACCGCGCCCGTGCGCCCTCGAAAGGCTGTCCCGCTTCTGAAACACACCCCCGTTTTCAGAAACCCTGCGCACCTCTTTTTGCACTTGTGTGGGTTTTTCAGAATCGCTTTACAAAAAAAAACGCCACCCCCTGCCCCATCCCATCCCCCCTTGCCTATACCACCATCTCCCAGCCCCCCAAAGCCCTTCCCACCAACCCCCGGCACAGAACCCCCCACCCCCCAGGGATGAGAAAATTTACGAGCAGCAGTCTGACGTTTGTCCCCGGCCTTGGCGGTCACCCACACACACACACACGCACACACACACACACACACACACACACACCACACACACACCCACACACACACACACATGCACACACACACACACATACACACACACACACACACACCAGCGAGCGCATACCTAGGGTCCGGGGGCTGTAAACAGAGCGCTTCACTGCGCCCGAAGGCTCCGCCTGCGGGAGGATGGAGTCCGCAAGCCCCACACAAAAGAGCCATTGAAAAGCATAATACCCAGCCCTGGGTGGGCACTGCCCGAGAGAGGGGGGAGAGGGGGAGAGAAGGAGAGGGGGAGAGGGGGAGCCAAAGAAGAGGGGGCAGAGGAAAGGAGGGGAGCTCAAGCTGGATGAAAAGATGAACAGATCCGTCTTTCTCACAGGGGCTTCCAACTTCTTTTTTTCCTTTTTCTTTTTCTCTCTTTTTTTTTTGTTCAATGGATTTTATATTTCTCCCTGAACTGGAAAGCGAGGAACGAACGGTGGTGAGAAGCGGCTAACACCTACGCCTGCTTTTTCTTTTAAAAAAATAAAGGAAAGAAAAAAAGACCCTTATGCAGTTCACTTAGTGCCATTGTACGAGCTTAACCCACGGATATATATAAAAACCACAGCAAGAAGCAATGAACTGAATTCCTTGGCCGGTATGACTGCAGCAGAACCTTCTGCCGGGTGGTTCTAGGAAACGCTTTAAAATGAAGGCTAATAATATAAACAAGCACCTTCATTACTCAAGCACAACAAAAACCACCGTCAACCCGTTCTCCACCCCTCATCTTCCCAAGCATCATGGGATGTTTTTTTTTCTCTCTAATCCTACCCAAATTTGTAATGTCCAAATTTTTGCGAACTATGCACAGGTGTGCTCACATACGACCCCCTGCAGCCTGACTTGGCAGAGTGCAGACGACTCGTGGTCAACAAAACACACGGTGCCAGCCAGATGCTTCTTTTCACACCGCAGCCACAGGCCAGAGACATGCGCAGTGGCAGAGGAGACCCAATCATACGCGTGCAGAGCAAGCCACAGGCGCCTGGACGTCCAAACGACTGAGTCCCCTCCCATATATCCCTTGGGCGATGCAAGGTCAATTCTGTGCCACCCCTGAAGGGCTCCCAGGCATAGCTGCCACTGGATTAGATCTGAGACCCTGACGCTCACGTGTGCCACAAGCGGAGCTTTTACAGAGTGAGCTATCCAGCAGCCCCAGAATCAGAGAATTTTTGTTCTGAATTCTGGGTAATAAATAAATCACAGCAGCGGGTGAAGGCTGCCACAGTATGTGCTGCTGAGAGTTCCTTGACCTTTCCCGCCCCGGCCGGAACACCGGCGGACGGCCCATTGTGATGTCATAAGCCCTGATTTACCCGTGTCCTGAAGAAGGGCGACGGAGGTGTCAGCGGAAGGCACGGCCCACAATCCTCTGTTTCCACAACACACGCTCCGTCACCCTCTCTGCCAATTCCGGAGGGGGGCGGAGACGGGAACCTCCCAGAAAAAGCCCTCAGCTTGACCCCCCCCCACCCCCCCCCCCCCCCACGATACCCCCAAACGTCGCAGCGGTGCGCAAACGGACTTGCCGCCGCGTCCCCGCCAGAACCGCTCCCGAGAACGATCGGTTCTGGCGGGCGGGAGGAGGTGGCACTTCCGGCGGGAACCGCGAGAGCTAACCGGTCACGCGTAGCGTCGCCGCTCGCCCACACGACGCAGAATTGCGTGATGTCACACGCCCCACGGGCACAGCACAGCCTGCGGACGGCCGCGGTCTCTGCGCTGCTGATAAAGCCTGCGCCTTTCAGACGCTCAGCATCGCTATCTTTCCGCGTCGAGTCAAACGATTTCCCTGGTCAAGCGCCGCCTTCCCCCCCGCTCCGTCTCGGACGCGTCCTCTGGAGGTAATCTCGCCGTGACATCTGGGAGCTGGCAGGGGCGGTTTCTCCTTCACGCAACGGGTAGCTAGAAATCTGCCCGCGTGAAAAAAAACGCAGTAGATCTGCTTTTAATTTTTTTTTTTTTGGCTCTCGGGCTGCGCTGGACAGACTCAAGGCGGATTACTGTCAGAAGCACCGTGCCGCTCGCCAACCGCAGAGAGACAAATCGATCAATCGTCCGATATGGGGCCGACGTCGGTCGAGCGAACGTAGTTGGAGTGGGAATAACGGAGCAGAGAGCGATGCAAAATGAGAGGGCGGCAATGAGACAGATGGAGGCACGGTGGCGGTGGTGAGTGGGTGGGACAGGAGATGGAGGAGGAAAAAGCCAAAAAGAAAAAAAAAAAAACAGGCCAGAGACAGAAACGTCTAACACAGATAAGCGTTTGAACACTGAACACAAAGCAGTCACCCTTCACTGAACCCAGGGGTTCACGTGAATCGGTCTGAACACACAGTTCCACACACAGTCAGCGTGGCGTGCAGGCCCTTGGATGCCCTATGACTCTCTACCCATCCTATCGGGCTGAACAATGCAGGCAGGCCTGTACTAAAATCTGCAGCTGTACACCCCCCCCGTCCCCCGCCCCGCCACCCCCCAGTCAAAACAACAGCTGAACGGACGGGACAAGTGATTAATGTAATCACCCAAATGCTGATTTCACACAACTCTTACACAGGCCTGCTGATTCCAGCACTTTATCTTTGTGGTGCAAGAGAGAGTGTGGAACAGATCCACGATCTTGGTAAAAAACAATGTGCGTGCACACACATGCACTCACACACACACACACTTGTTCACACACACACACACACACACACACACACTCTCTCTCTCTCATAACTCTCTGTCACACTCACACGCACCCTGACGCACACACACACACACACACACACACACACGCAGTTCCATCCCTTCCTTCCTGCACATTTAACAGTCCTAACCTAAAATCTCCTGAAGTTCGTAAAGACTTTGGGCTTTAGCCCAAGCAGTGAGCGAGAATGCTGACGGTTAGAACCTGAAATCAGCTCTCTGCAGGAAACACCCCACACTTAACTCCAAGGGGGGGGGGGGGGGGGGGGTCAGAAAGATACCAACAGCAGCTCAGACATCGACAAACGTACGGAGAACCATTACAAAAAGGGGAAAATAGGGAGATCTGCTGTGGATACAGTTTAAAGGCAGCCTTGTCTTCTCTTTCAGTATTTTCTTTTTCTTTTTCTTTTTTTGTTTGTCTTGGGAGTATTTTTTTTCTCCAGCGAGCACGCTTCTAAATCAAGGCGCTGGATCGCCGCGGCCCTGTTAATTTAGCTGTAATACAGATTTTTAACCGGGTCCGCCATGGGACCGAAATGTCCCTCTATCAGAGTTGATTTAACGCTCGGCGGTGTGTGTGTGTGTGTGTGCTGCTTTCCAGTGGGGTTTTCTAGGAAAACGGAGTTCAGAGAAGGGCACCTCTTTCCAGCAACCTCTCCAGGCTACAAGCAAAGAGGGGGAAAAAAAGTTTTAAAAAAAAAAAAAAAAACGTTCCTTTCAAACGTGGCAGCAGCAGGGAACTCAAACAGCCCTCGGGTTGTGTAAAATCGGGGGGTGGGGGGGTGGGGGGGCTCCGGGGGTCTCTCTCCGACCCGCGTTCTCGTGCCGCGGATTTAAACGTCCCGCCCGCACGCCCCACACGCCCCGGAGTGCGTTTTGAAAAGCGCAGGAGGGGCCCCCTTTTCGGCAGCGGAGCGTAGGCGAGGGGGGGGGGGGGGGGGGGGGGGGGGGGGGGGCGGTTTTTTCGAACGGGCCCCCGCTCCGACCGTCCCGCTCGCTTCCTCACATTCCTCTCTGAGCCGCGGCCCACATCTGGGACGGGTTAGAGGCAGCGGGGCCCCCTCGTCGAATATTTCTGTATTTATGTCTTTAAAAATAAACTTCCAGCGAGAGGTCTTTCGTGTGTGGGGATTAGGGGGAAGGGGAGGGCCGGGGGGGGGGGGGGGGGGGGGGCAGGGGGCTCTGAAATGATAATCCGAGTACCGGGACGGAATAAAAACAGTGGACGTCTTAAAAAAGTTTCTTCGACAGTTTTCTTCTTAAAGATTGAGGGGGGGGGGGGGGAAGGGGATGTTTGGTTAAAAAAAAATTTTTTTTTAAAAAAGAGTCAGATTTAATCTGTTTTATGATTCCTACGGGGTAGTTACATGCGTGACTTGAGCACCCGAAACTACCCTGGGAGCCGGGGACCCGGCCCCTGTCCTCAACCGGCCGATGGCACGGCCTACCGCCTGCACTCGCCAGAACTTTTCACAGCAGGAAATGGCCGAAATACAAACCGTGTAAAAGAAATCAGCTTTTTATTGTCCACAGAGAGGCCTCTCCCAGCACTCAAAGATGCCAGTTCCATGCGCAAAAACATCTTGTGAACATATTAAATGGTGCACGACGGCCATGTTTTTTTTTTGTTTTTTTTTTTAAACAAAAATATTTTGAATGGAAAGAACAATAAGTACCGCTGAACTAGTCCAGAACCAGGAGAGGCCCAGAGCCAATCCCAAATCCAGCAAATCACGGGGAAGCCAATCAGGAATCGGGTGGGACCAATCACAAAGCTGCATTTGGTCACAGCCCATTAAAGGGATGGAGGGGGGGGGAGGAGGGGGGGGGGGGGGCTGTCTCTTCTAGTTTTATAATCTAACTTCCTCTTTAACACCCTGTCTGCATGCAGAGATCCTGCTGAGATGTATTTCAGCACAAATTGTTCTCTCGTGATCAACTCGGGGGGGGGGGGGGGGGGAGGGGGGGGGGGGGGGGGGGGGGTTGGGTGGTTTGTTAAAAACGCGACGTTCAAAAATAGGGGAGCGATCGCACTGAACCCCAGAGCGGAGAAACGGGTACTCGAAAACGGTGATGGTCACGAATCACCTCTTAAGAAAACAAAGATGGAGCCCAGAAAAAAGAGGTGGTGGGCGGGGGGGGCGTCTGGAAGTTTACCAGCTGCGTTGGAGCTGCGTTGGAGCTACACGCTCCGCTGCGATCAGGAAGCAGAGGTGAAGAGCCCCACCGCCCCCCCCCCCGCCCCACCTGGGTTACACATCTCACAATCTTTCTTTGATAATATAGCGAAAACAGCTGTGCACCGTTACTTCCTGCGCTGGTCTTTCAGCACGAAGAGGAACCAACGCGACAGCAAGGACAGAAAAAACTACAGCTCCCACACTGCATTTACCTATTTACCTTGGGGAGGGGGGGGGGGGGGGGGGGGGGGGGGGGGGGGAACTGCGGCCTTAAACTCTGTAAACTCACCTGACTTGCATGTGACCCAAAATCAGGGGTAGCGTGCTAACCCTAGAGCTCCACACTGGAGCGGGTGATTTTTAAGAAAGGGTCTACAGATTTGTTGAACTCCAGTGGGAGATTTGTTTCACGCCATCACACATTTTTTTTCACACAAGTTTTTTTTTTTTCTCGTCTCACAGAATGTGGTGCACAGAAACTGACTTTATTCAGCAGCTGCAGACAGTAAAAAAACAGACTTTATCCCCTCTTTATAGAACCATTATCTGTCTGGGTTAACTTTATATTGGAGTAATCGCTGATTTTGTGGACATCCACGTGGAGAACAGGGAAGTGTTTTATCAAGAACGATTTACATTTTACAAGCCCTCCGTTTGCACAGAACGTACTAATGCAGTCAGAGTTGCGTAACTTGGGCGAGACAGCGGCTGCACCTCACCCAGGTCTTGAACCTGCAACCTCTAGCGAATCTAGTCTCCTGAGCTCCACACCTCTCAGGTGTCCATTGCCCTCGCCCCGAGACAGCTTGCTTTGCATTGTGGGCCGGTGCCTTTCCACGTCAGTGACTGCCCTTCGCGCTGCCCGTCGATTTAACTGGAGAAGAGCACCACGGCTTTTGAAAGGGGAAAGACCGTCGCCATTCCAGCTTTTCTTCGATGGCGTCAACAGGAACAGACAAAATGTCACTCATTTTTCGTGGAGGCGTTCGCCTCGGTTACGGGGTTTTCAAAAAGGCGGCGCGTCAAAAGTCAGAAACCCCCCACATGGACGTCGATCGCTTCCCCAGACCGAACGGCTCGCCTCTCGCCGGGGCGAACCCGCTGACCCGCGCGGCGCGGCGTTCCAAGAGCGGCCGATTTTTCACAAAAATACGAGACGACCTCAGAGCCCTCCTCGTTTCGAGGACGAAAACCCATTAAAATGAGTAACCATGGTAATTCGCCGAGGCCCTGTTTATTTTTATTCCTCTCTCTCTCTCTCTCTCTCTCTCTCTCTCTCTCTCTCCGCGCTCCATAATGGCCGTGCAGAGAAGGGAGAGAGCGCACGACAACAATTTTTAAATAAAAAAAAAAAAAAAAAAGTAGAACGGCAGTGATAAAAGCGTGTCTCTCTCTCTCTCTCTCTCTCTCTCTCTCTCTCTCGCTCCCGTTGGGAGTGAGGACGTGCGGTTTCAGGCCCGGCCCAAAACGTGCGCGGGTCAGGCCCGGCTTTGAGAAAGGCCTTCCGTACCCCAGCGGAGAGGAGACGTTCCCGCCCCTTCCCAGGGGGCCGAGCGTTAAGCCCTTCCTGCCGCGGAGTCCGCCGCGCACCCGCCGTGCCGTGCGGAGAAGGGAGGGCGCGGCCGAGGGGGTCATTCTAGGGCCGGGGGGGGGGGGGGGGGGTCTGTGTGTGTGACCCTTAAAAAGCCCCGTTACCACGGCGAGCAGCGGTTCCAGGAACAGCGCTGCCTGGAAGTCCCCGTGTCCTGTCCCAGCAGCGCCGAGCGCCCTTATATTTATTTATATAAGCACACCGCCACCGCCTTGTGACCTGGCATCCGCGGCAGACATCTCACAGTGCCAAAAAAAAGAGGGGTGGAGGGGAGGTGTTGGGATGGCTGGGATGAAGCGTCTATGGTTACACCCCCACCCCCCCCCCACACCCACCAAAAAAAAAGGTGTTCAGCAATATTACACTTGTACTTGGGGGGAAAACCCCACCACCTCTTCCAGACGCGGCGTCCAGTGAGGTTACACTCGACCGGGAATAACTTCCCCCCCCCCTCCTTGAATGCTGTCCTTCCAGCTCGGTGTCGGCTTAATTACCAGAATCTTCCGTTTCGCCACCCCGGCACGCCGAGACGCCTGGTGATCTGAGCGCGTGAGCTCCAAGCCGCTGGCTTTAATCGGTCCAGCGTCGGTTCGCATTTTTAAAAAAACCAACACACACCTTCTGCACCCGTCTGGCCCAAGGCCACTGCTACACTCCTGCGCTGTTCTGCTGTTGTTAAAATTTTTTTTTAAGTAAAATAAAAAAAGGCCAGATGACCATGACTTTGTCTTCCTATTACCTGTAAGGTCCCCTGTAAACACAGGCAGAGGTGGCAGTGTGCACACACACACACACACACACACGCTCTAACCATCTTCACAAGCGCTGAGCGGCCCGCCTGACCAGAGGGCATCTGCACATCTCCGGCCCACTCTTTGTCATCTGGTCGTTACCGTGTCATGTGACCTGCCCTTTGCCACAGTGGCCCTTCCGTTTTTTTTGTTTTCGTTGTTTTTTTTTTTTTTTTTTTTTTTTTGCAGCGCGCTGGAAAACGCACGTCTCTCTGTCCCCTGGCGACTCGGCCACGTTGCAGGACGCTCGTCTTCAGACAGCAGGACAGAAGTCACCGGATTTGCCTGCTGAGCTCAGCGATTTTTTTTTTTTTTCGGCCGCCCCTCCGTCCTCCCTGCCCTGATGCGGTCTGAAAAACCAGGCTGCCGAACGAGCTTTTTGTTTCTAATTTTAAACCTGCATGCGAGAGTGTGACAGTGTGCAGATTTTTTATTATTTTTTTCTTCTCTTAAACCCTATCCACTGTTGCCCAACACGGTCGTTTGTGTGAACCTCAGTCTTTCTGGAAACCACTTGGCTTGCAGAACGGCGAGGTGAATCACACGTGTCCCGCTGCTGAGGAAGCTCCTGGCCTCCTCTGCCATCGCCACAGTTCTGTTCTCCACCTTAAACACGGGGCAGACCTCATCTCCAAAATTTCACGTGGACCCCCCCCACCCACCCCCAGTCATGTAGATGTTCTCACCAAGATAATAAGAAAATAAGTCTACATCAAAGCTCAATTTATTTTTTTTTTCCCCTCCTCCGTTTTATAAAGTGTGAATTCCTAAGGGTGTGACCTATTTTTCCCACCGATGAGCGGTCCGAGGACTCCCCAGGGACCGACTGACCGACCGACCGCGTACCAATTTAAAGATCATCTGCGGCGACTCTCCTTCAGCACACCAAGCTCCCCCCCCCCCCCCCCCCAAAGTGAGAGAACGGCCACTGCAGCCCCCCTCAAACATACATCATTAGTAGTTCATAGATATGTACCTTTTTTGACACTTTTAAGGACATTCTGTGCTTTCCCCTTGGATAACAGTTGGTATTAGTGAGTTTGACAGGACACAGATGTGTTTCCACAGCTATTTGGCTATTTTGTAATACAGTGAAAATCAGTCAAAGGTGTGGAAAGAATAGCACGGAACAACAAGTTGGGTAATACTTTGGGTGGCAGTTATGAAGCATTTATAAAGCCTTTATGACCATTAATATGCATTACATAAGGGTTCGTAGCACTTTTCAGATGCATAAGTGCAAGTTTATAATGAGACTAGTTGTGCTTGTGCTTATAAACAAAACCAGGAACCAAATACACATCTTAAGAAATCTGAAATCAGAGTTGAATTTTAAATCTTTGGGATTTAAGCTATTGCAGAGAAAGGAATATTGTTGGTCTGGTTTGTAACAACCCATGACACGGGATTCACAGGTAAGGTCAGGAAATCCCCATCGTATGGGTGTGAACATTTAAAAATAGCCATCAAGGTGACATTCTCAAAGTAATTGGCATTGCAATCATAAAAAGACGATGGAAACAATAACAGAAACGATGACGTTTCGCACTCTCGCGTGCGCAAGCAAGCAAGCCAGCGCTCGCGCAAACGATTTAAGGAGAGGGACAGCCCCAGCTTCTATTCGCGCGGCTATCCTTGCCTTCCACTTTCCCGGCCGCTCTTTGAAATGCACTCTGAAAAGCAGCTTGCGCCCTCGCTAAAACCAAATGCCTTAAGACCATTAATCACGTCCACATGACACCAGATAAGGTGACGCGTCCCACCCCCCCACCCCCCACCCCCCACCCCGGCTCCCCCCACTGTCCACACAAGTGCTAAGTCAGCTTAAATCTGCCCGCTTCAGCGCGGTACAGGCCGAGGCCCCGGAGAGAAGCAGCAGCGGGGTTTCAATCAGAACAATACCGCCGACCGTTAGCATTAGCATTAGCGTACCGCCCGACGGCACGCTAACCGCCGATTAATTAATTAATTAATTAATTAATTAATTACCGCGATCCGCCGAACGACGGCCGTTTAAACGACTCGATTCGAACGTCTCGGGCGCCATTTTGAGCGCGTTTTATTTACGCCCTCGCAGTGAACCGCCAGACGTGTTCACTCTGTTGATGCGAATTAAAAGCGGTACGAGCGAACGAATGTTTCTGTCGGACGGTCGAGGCTCTCCGTTCTCTTCGGTACCGCGTAGGTACAGCGCGCCAGTGTGGAGGACAACTCTAAAATCTGATGCGTACGCTTGAAAGGATTTTCTTTCTGTGCGCTCATCCTTGAGAAATGATTACGTTTTTGGTAAATAGTAAATGGACTGCATTTATATAGCGCTTTTATCCAAAGCGCTTTACAATTGATGCCTCTCATTCGCCAGAGCAGTTAGAGGTTAGGGGTTAGGTGTCTTGCTCAAGGACACTTCGACATGCCCAGGGCGGGGTTTGAACCGGCAACCCTCCGACTGCTAGACAATTGGTCTTACCTCCTGAGCTACGTCGCCCCAGTTTTTCACTTTGATTCTCATTGGCCGTACCAGCGGGACTTTCCTGCACCCGTTATTGCTCGTTCCCGTTGTCCCCCTTGACAGGGACAAACAACAGATTGTTTATTTTGGGGGGGGGAGGGCCAAGAGGATGCTTGTTTCACTCCTCTGGGCGCTGGTGCTTTACAATATTTTGAAGCCTTGGCTTTGCTGCAATTCATTTTGTCGCTCCTACCATTGAACACGGTACAGGATATCCCAATACCCGACTGAGTGGGATCACACACAAACACACACACGCACACACACTCACACACAGACACACATGCACACACACAGGCACATATGCACACACACACACACACGCACGCACAGTAAAGCAGACGTACACACACTCACACTCACACACACACACACGCACAGTAAAGCAGACGTACACACACGCACACACACACGCACACACACACGCACACACACGCACACGAACACACTCTCCCCTTCCCACAGCCTCCGCGTGAGCAAATGGCGTCTGCGGAGGTGTTATCTTTCACATTCCTCCGGCCCTCTGCGCCTCCGTCAGACGCTAATCTTCGCTTGTCACCGAGCTTTCAGAAAGCGCCCGGCCGTAATCAGTCAAGTGGAAAGGACTGGGGGGGGCGGGGGGGGGGGCAAACACATTCAGGCTCAACAAGGGCATCGGCACAGGCCGGGCCGGGCCGCCCCCATCGCCCAGACAAAAAAAAAAGAAAAGAAGAAAAAATTAAAATCCTGATCTGTGCGAGTGGCCCCTGGGGCCCGTATTGGTCTCAGAGCTGGAGTGGGGGGGCCCGTATTGGTCTCAGAGCTGGAGTGGGGGGGGCCGTATTGGTCTCAGAGCCAGAGTGCTGATGCAGACCATTATGGCCTGTAGGGAAAAACTGACCCCAGAACAGGAACAAGGGCCTTCAGCGTTTCTGAAGCCGGGGTGTCAAACTAGCCTCCCCGCGGGCTACTGGGTTTTTTGTGGCTTCGTTTCAATCGGCTGCCGGTTAAGGCCTTGAGGACAAGGTGTGTGGACGCTTTCGCCAAATCAATTACTCAAATCCCTGTCACTCAAATCACGGTCCTCAAGGGCCAAGAAAACTGCAGGTTTTCCACCCTTCCGTTACCTGGGACTGGCCAATCGGTAGCACAAACTGTTCAGTTAATTACTTGGCAGAAAAGAAAAACCTGGGCCGGATTTGGATTTGAGGGCCAGATTTGACTTCAATGGACCGCGGGTGCTGAGAAGACCCAGGAAACCGGCAGACGCTGCAGCCCTCCTGGACTGAAGTTTGACACCTGTGGTCTAACGCCTCTTGGAGCAGGAGCGCTGGTCTGGGATGAGGAGGCCGCTGCCCCCATCCCATCCTTATCTTTTATGGGTAGGAAAGCAAAACCTCGTCTTACATCAGCAGTCCTTTACCCTGAGATCCTCTTCTGAATACGACCCAAAACACGACCCCGCATACTAACCCCAACCCCAACCCCGATCTCCCCCCCTTCTGTTCAGTCGCTCTGATAATTGGGAGCCTTTGATGAAAGCGTGTCACCGTTTGATCTGGGACGTCCCACGCCAGGGCTGAACCGGTGAGGTTACCGCCAAGCCAAAAGCTGCCCTGTCTGGTCTGGTCGGCGCAAATCAATCAGGGGCTGACTAGTCTCGATTACATCACGGGTGGCGAGCCAATCGCAGCAGCCGAAGCGAGGAATAACAACAAACAAAACAACAACAAAAACAGCCAATCACATGTGAGGCGTTTTTTTCCTGCTGGTGTTGCCATGGACGTCACTCCTCCTTCGCTAACGTAACGACCTGAGTACGGGGGGGGGGGGGAGGGTGGGGGGGGGGGTGTCTTAAGACAAAGGTCTTCATTCAAGTCACCGGGACGCAGACACGTAACGCTCGTCCGTGGTGTGATCCCATTTGACCACCCGTCGTAAAACCAGGTCCTTGGTAAACACCTTGAGGCCAGTGTGTGTGTGTGTGTGTGGTTTGTGTGTGCGCGTGTGTGCGCGTGTGTATGTGTGTGTGTGTGCGTGCGTGTGTGTGTGCCTGTGTATGTGTATGTGTGTGTGTGTGTGTGTGTGTGTGTGTGTGTGCATGTGTGCGTGTGTGGGAAAGGGAATGGAGGTCAGCCTGGCACAGTCAGGTTCAGTCAGATGCTGCGTTCGCCATGTCATGTGACTGTGGAGATGCCCACTTAAGTCTTTTGTGCCGCTGCTGTTCTCTGAAACCCGCTCCAAGGGGGAGAGTCGGGCCGCACAAGGTAACAGTGGCTCATTTTATGTTTCGACTCTCTGATATTAGGATGAATGGAAGATGGCCTAGAGCGGCTACATGAATTCTCTTTCTCTTTCTCACTCTCACTCTCTCTCTTTCTCTCCCTCTCTCTCGCTCTCTCTCCTCCCTCTCTCTCTCCCTGCCTCTCTCTGTTTCTCCCTCACCCTCTCTCTCTCTCCCTCTCTGTCTCTCTCTCTCTCCCTCTCTCTCTCTCTCTCTCCCTCTCTCTCACCCTCTCTCTCTCTCTCTCTGTTTCTCCCTCACCCCCTCTCTATCTCTCTCTCTCTCTCCCTCTCTCTGTTTCTCCCTCACTCTCTCTCTCCCTCTCTTTCTCTCTCTCTTTAGCTGTCTCTACCGCTCCCTCCCTCTCTCTCTCTCTCTCCCCCTGTGCTTTTCAGAGTGTCTTTGTCACAGTGCCTCTGAGCCCTTTGCGGCAGAATGAATGGCTCACAATAGCAGCGGCTTACGGCTAAGCCGCTAACCGGGCTCACCTGGGACGGCGTTACCCGTCCCGTCCCGTCCCGTCCCCGTGCCGTGAGCCGGGTGACCCGCTCACCTCTGACTGTACCGCGGGGGGGGGTCATCGTTTTGATTGACACGGTGACATCACCGTCATTCCGGTAACCTCTCCGCCCAAGCCCATTACTGGATTAAAACCCGCAGGCTTATTTCCATTGGCCCATTGGAAAGAGCTGGTCATTTAGGCCACGCCCCCCCTGAGAAGGACACCCGCTTTATTGGTAAAAAATTTTTTTATAATTTTGTAGTAAATGTCACCAGATACCATTCCTCATTAAGCACACGCAAGTGTGTGTATTTCGGTATTCTACCAATAAGCTGCGTCAGAAACTATGAAACTAAAAACTGTGGTGTGTTACCAAGTCATTTCAAAACTGGAAGTGTCCTGGATATTGAGACAGTGAGCTCCCCGTTGGCTGTGGCATAACGAGCACTCAGAGATATTTATACACGATTTCAGCTTTTCGGCGACAGAACCGCGGGCGTACGGGTAAAATCCCCAGAGCGCGCGCTAAGCCGTAAACTTTAAATGAACTCTTTACTTCTGCGCGCGTTCCCCCACGGTGTGACGCCACAAGCGCCGCAGCTCCAGCGCAGCCGCACCAGCGCAGCTGAGTCAGTGCAGCCGCACCAATGCAGCCGCACCAACACCAGCGCAGCCGCACCAGCGCAGCCGCACCAACACCAGCGCAGCCGCACCAGCGCAGCCGCACCAACACCAGCGCAGCCGCACCAGCGCAGCCGCACCGACACCAGCGCAGCCGCACCAGCGCAGCCGCACCAGCGCAGCCGCACCAACACAGCCGCACCAGCGCCGCAGCACCAACGCAGCCGCACCAGCGCAGCCGCACCAGCGCAGCCGCACCAGCGCAGCCGCACCAGCGCAGCCGCACCAACACAGCCGCACCAGCGCCGCAGCACCAACGCAGCCGCACCAGCGCAGCCGCACCAGCGCAGCCGCACCAACGCAGCCGCACCAGCGCCGCAGCACCAACGCAGCCGCACCAGCGCAGCCGCACCAGCGCAGACGCACCAGCGCAGCGCTGCGGAGGGAACACACGGTGGCGGTTGGGCCCGCGCGGCTCAGCTGCAGCGACTCTCTGGCTGCGCATCGCACCGTTCAGCGGTGACGGTTCGGCGCGGTTAACGTGACGCAGCAAATGCGCGCACACGAAAGGAAACATCTGCAAAGAGGCAGAACAGGAGGGTGAGATGTTAGCAGGGGGGGGTGGGGGGGTAACCCATAAACATTATGTAAAAGTCAAATAACTCACCGAAGAAATCATTCACTGCTGCCTTCTCAACCATCACCTACTCCCCCCCCCCCCCCCCCCCCCCCCCCCCTCCTTCCCTTCCCCCCTGTTTGCAAGCTCTTCTCTCTGTGAGATCACGTAACAAAGGCCGGCAGTGTATTTCGTGCGAGTGCTGCTGGAAGCCGTCCAACCGCCTGGCGCTCCAGCACACCGCCGCTGCTGCGGCTCCGACAACGCAGGGCCTATTACAGCGCGCGGCCGGCCCGCACGGACCCCCCCCTGCCCAACGACCCCCCCCCCCCCCTGCCCAACCACCCCCCAGGCCCAAAGGCCCACCCCGCTCCAGCAAACAATGAACCCAGAAATCATTTCGAAATAAATAAATAAAATAAATAAATAGCCAGCCCAAAGAAATTTACACACACAGACACACACATAAACACACACTCATTGTGTGGGTGCACACATACACGCACACACACACACACACTCATTGTGTGGACACACACACTCTTATTGTGTGGACACACACACACACACTCATTGTGTGGACACACATACACACACACACACACACACACACACACACTCATTGTGTGGACACACACACACACACACACACACACACTATTGTGTGGACACACATACACACACACACACACACACACACACACACACACTCATTGTGTGGACACACATACACACACACACACACACACACACACTCATTGTGTGGACACACACACACACACTCATTGTGTGGACACACACACACACACACACACACTCGTACTGTGTGGCTGCGTATCTCGGGAGCAGAGAGAGAGCCCTCTGGGTGCGCTGTCTGCGCTAGGCGACAGCGCGAGGCAGCGCGAGCCGGCGCACTGAGAGGAAGGCCGCTCTCTGCGGCCATATTCCACTTTCCTTCAGCCGCAAGGAGCGGATCCCCTCTCTCCCTCCTTACCAGCTGTGTGAGCGCCCTCTCTGTGACACGCAGGCCAGGATTTAAGAAACACTCCTATAGACACCGAAAACTCCCGTTTTTGTACAGTCCAGAAAACAGCACCCCTCCAATATCCCCCCAACCCCCCCCCCCCCCAAAAAAACCTCTATTTAATGACCACCCCCTCCCCCCCTTAATGAAACATGGAGTGAGATACGTTTACTTAAGATCATTTATGTGTTCAGTTTTGTTAGCATATTGAATTGTCAAAGGAAGTTCTCAGACGCTGTGACCTTCACGTACACTGTGCACATGTAAACTAAGGCTCTGTTTAGTCTGGTGCGGATCTGAAAAGTGCAGCTATAATGTGTATGCACTGTAAATCTGTTCCCCCCCCCCCCCCAACGCGTAACTTTATCAGCGACATCACGCCCCCAAACCCTCTCAGGACCAACCTCAGTCCCAATCATTGGTCCCAGCGCCCCCCCCCCCCCCCCCCCCCCGGGGGCCGATGTGCATGCTGGTTTTTATTCCAACCAATTACCTTAGTTTTAGTTTCTTGACAACTCTATAAACTAGGCTGGTTAACTCCTGGACTTGAGCACAGAAGTAAACTCTTTAGGATGTGCCTGCAGTGTGCAGCTGAATCTGGCGCTTATGCCAGATACGACTGAGCTGACTGAATAATCAAGAAGAGAAGTTGGCACAAAATCGTGAAGACGGATGGGCCCTCGTTGTTGCACCCCTGCGACGCCCTGTCAGGTTCCCAGCGTGTCGGAACGCTGAGGGCCCCTGACAGCAATGTTCCGACTCATGTAGCGCAAACGGTCCGGGTCCGATGGAACCGCGGGCGCCGTGCGCCGCGTAGCGTAACCGGGCAACAAGCAGGCGGACGCGGCACCGCCGGCTAACGAGTCGCCACGACGACGCTCTTCCGTAACGGTGTGGTGAAGAAATAAAAAATAAAAAAACAGAGAGAGAGGCAAACATCACGGCTTTGCAAAACACCAAGCTTTTTTTTTTTTACAAAAGCGCGCGCGCATCGCCTGTGGTTGGGCGCTGACCGGAAAACTTCTCCCCACTTTGACCGGACAAAGAACGCCGCTAACATTTCAGCTAACCTAGTCAGCCATAAAACTTATCCTGTGTTCCAAAAAAAAAAAAAACTAATTCTGAATCAGGCCACAGCATTTTGATCTGAGTATCGTGTGTGTTTTTTTTTTTTTTTTTTGAGGGTTCATTAAAAAACAGAGTCTTCGGGGGTGGCGTGTGGATGACTAGACTGCTTTAAAAAAAAAAGAAGCATTGACACACTGAAGTGCTTTTCGGCAGCCTGCAGGGTTTTCTGCCTGAACGCTCCAAACCAGCCGGACCGGTAGCACAGCCTGCTCTCTCTCTCTCTCTCTCGCTCTCTCTCTTTCCTCTCTCTCTCTCTCTCTCTGCCTCTCTTTCCCTCTCTCTCTCTCTGCCTCTCTTTCCCTCTCTCTCTCTCTCTTGCTCTCTGTGTCCCTCTCTCTCTCTTTCTCCCCCCTCTCCTCTTTCTGTCTCATTGCCTCTCTCTCTCTCACCCTCTCTTTCTCTCCCTCTAACCTCTTTCTCTCTCTCTTTCTTTCCCTCTCTCCTCCTCTCTCCCTCTCTCTTTCTCTCTCTCTCTCTCGGGTTCATGTGCCTTTCAAAAGCATCTTTTCAGAAGCGAAGTCCCGAGTTTCAACAGCCTGCGTTACCGCGCCAACGGCAGTTCATATCGCAGGTTACAGCAGCGCAGATTGTGTGTGTGTGTGTGTGTGTGTGCGTGCATGGGGGGGGGGGGGGCCTGATAGTGGAACTGACTACCCAGGGACCCAAGCAGGGAGGGGGGGGGGGGGGGCCCCTCAAAATACCTGAACTAAAAAGAGGAAGAGGCCCAGTGACTGCATTTCAGAAGGGCCCAGAAGTTTCATGCTACACCCCAGTGTATGTGCGTGTGTGTGTGTGTGTGCATTTATGCATGCGTGCATGCGTGTGTGCATGTGTGTGTGCAGGCTGGTGGGAATCTATGTGGAATTCTAAATCATCCACACATGCATTTTCATTAACACTATTTTTTTTTTTGAAAAAAATAAATAAAAAACTGACAGAAAATCCTCCAGTCTGTTAGCAGTGCGCTGGGCTACAGGCGAATGGAGAATGGAGGCAAGGCTGTGCTTTAAACCACCGAACAGCCACAAACTCTCGGTTTCCAAAGGCCCGGCCTTTTCTCTTTTCTCTCTCTCAGCTTGTTCAGGTACATAAAGGGAAGATTTAGCAGCCGTCAGCCACGCAGAGACCGGGGCTATTGACACAGGCGCTGCGGAGTCAAAGAACGCCTGTTTGTTCAGCGACCTGTGTTCTCCCGCGTTCCGCACGCACACACACACACCAAATGTCAGAATTCTTACAGGAACGGGGGGTTTCCCCAGAGACCGGCCGGTCCACTTCTAGTCCGTGCGTGTCTTCGTCTCATTGCATGAACAAAGCGGCCCTAGCTGCACACCCCTCAGAGCGCTAATACATTGTTTTTTTTTTTGTGTGAATAATAATCGATTTGGGAGGCGACTGCCTAGCACACCCCCCCCCCCCCCCCCACCCCCCCACAACCCCCTCACCCCGGTGACAAAGAAATGACACAGTTACAACAAAACCGAGAAAAAAATGAAACGCCATGAAGAGGCTGAACCACGTGCCCTTGTGAAACTATCGCTCACTTCCTACGTCACATTCTTTTTTTCCCCTCTGAAAAGAAAACATTGAAACTCATGACGAGAGAACATTTGGAGGAAAAGAAAGGGGGGGGAGGAAGGGGGGGGGGTGATCGCAGCCGTCAGCCAATCGGGGACCGGCATTCAATGACACATAAACTTGTTTGGTGACGGGGGGGGGGGGGGGAGTTTATCGGGACAATATGAGAGAATTTTTAACAGCAGGCAGCAAGTCTTTAATTTGCAAGGAAAGCACCAGGGGAACACAACTTGGGAGTCAGACAGAAAACGTTGCCCCTCCCCCCCTTCCCCCAGCAACGCTGCTCTCTCTCTCTCTTTCTCTTTCTCTCTCTCTCTCTCTCTCTCTCGCTCGCTTTCAGAGCAGTTAACAGTGGCTGGAACGCAGCCAATCTACACAACGCCGGTTCAGAGAGTAAAGGAGCTGCTAGCTAGCGGCTTTCACATTGCTACACACTGACCTACATACGCTTCCAGTCAGCCGATTGATTCCTCCGCTGCGGCCGTCGGCCAATCGGGCGCGGGGGTGGAGTGCGCGGCAGCCAATGGCAGCGGCCGCCGTCAAAACCAAGCCCACAGTTTCCATACAGTTTTCAATAATCACCAGGAGCTGCACAGTCAAATAAGCTCAAGAGCTGTGTATCTCACCCAGGGGAGGGGGGGAGGGGGGGGGGTTGTAATCTAAATTGATAGCTCCTTTCCTCGTGAAAAAAAGACAAATACAGCTGGAAAAGGACGGTTAAATATTGACTGCATTCAGCCAGATTAAACGGCGAGTTCTGCTTCTGCCGTTTCTCTGCCGTTGCTGTGCTTTTTCAGGAGACGCGCACACGCACACACACACGTACGCACGCACATATATACACACACACACACACACATATACACGCACACGCACACACACACGTACGCACACATACACACACACACGCACACATACAGACACACACATACACACACACACGCACACATACACACGCATGCACACGCACACGTACACACACACCACGCACACACACAAGCACACACAAATTCTAGTCTTTCCCATGATAGTGCGAAGTATGCAAATACCAGTAACTGGCTTGACTCATTTTTCAGGCACCGTTTAAAAGTACCCTGATTGCCTAGTTCTCTTATATTAAAAAAAAAAAAAAATTGGAAAATTAGAAACTGATTTAAAAATTTTATTATTTTCAATTATCAGGTTAGGCTTGAGGACAGTTGGTGGGGATAATCTGACTCATTTCCATGTATATTTGATCCTGGCCTTGATGATAGATAATAACGCGACTTTGGAAATCGTCTATATACAGGCCCAGTGAGGGAGTAAAAAAAAAGGCACTATTTCTCCATGAAGGCTGTGCTAACCTTCCTGCAGCCAGTGGCTAAGCGCCTTACTGAGTATCACTGTCACCAGCCACATTCATCCTGAGCCATCGGATTAGGAGCACTTAACCTCTGACTCACTCCCAGCGCCATCAAAGACACCGTGGCCCCAACACAGTGCCCCCAATAGGGTGCCCCAACACAGTGCTCCCAACAGGGTGCCCCAACACCGTGCCCCCAACAGGGTGCCCCCCGACACCGTGCCCCCAACAGGGTGCCCCCAGCACCGTGCCCCCAACAGGGTGCCCCCCAACACAGTGCCCCCAACAGGGTGCCCCCGACACAGTGCCCCCAACAGGGTGCCCCCAGCACCGTGCCCCCAACAGGGTGCCCCCCAACACAGTGCCCCCAACAGGGTGCCCCCAGCACCGTGCCCCCAACAGGGTGCCCCCCAACACAGTGCCCCCAACAGGGTGCCCCCAGCACCGTGCCCCCAACAGGGTGCCCCCCAACACAGTGCCCCCAACAGGGTGCCCCCCGACACCGTGCCCCCAACAGGGTGCCCCCGACACAGTGCCCCCAACAGGGTGCCCCCCAACACAGTGCCCCCAACAGGGTGCCCCCAGCACCGTGCCCCCAACGGGGTGCCCCCAGCACCGTGCCGCCAACAGGGTGCCCCCCAACACACTGCCCCCAACAGGGTGCCCCAGCACCGTGCCGCCAACAGGGTGCCCCCCAACACACTGCCCCCAACAGGGTGCCCCCAACACAGTGCCCCCAACAGGGTGCCCCAACATAGTGCCCCCAACGGGGTGCCTCCGACACCGTGCCCCCAACGGGGTGCCCCCAACAGGGTGCCCCTGACAACACTCCTGCACGATGGCCCTCCATACACAACGCGACATCATCACAGCATCCGAGGCCCACAGATAAAGACTGCAAAACTATGACATTACGAGCACCGTCCTCAACCCATTCGATACTTCAATTACAGCAAGTTATCCTCTGCATTTCATTTTGTAACTGCAGCCTGTTTGGAGTGGCAGCGTAGCGTAGCGATTAGGGAACTGGGCTTGTGCGGGTTTGATTCCCGGTCGAGACATAGCCTGGAACAAGGTTGCTAACCTGGAATTGTTTCAAACAGCAGTTTTTTTTTAATGTAAAGGAAACAAGATGGATCCGTGAACGTTGTGATTAATGACCTTTCCTTGGTCATGTGAGAACGCTTGTCACCTTTCCAAAGCGCTTGACCACACCTGACACGTGTGTAATTAAGGTCTGCTCTGCATTCCAGCTGTATGGTCAATGGAACAATAAACAGAGTATTTACCCTTTATTTGACTTTTTTTTGTACCTGGAACTCTGCCTTTCCTGCAGTAAAATAAAATAAAAACAGGCCATTTTTTTGGCTGTTCTTCCTTGCTCTGGGCCAATGAAAACATCCCGAGCCTTCGTTTCGCGTTACAGCGGACACAGCTACCGCCGCTGGGCCCGGCCTGGGTACGCTGGGGACGGTTACGGGAGAGCGAGCCCAGAGAAAGCGGTCTCGAACCCCGGGTCGATGCGTGACCGGAGGGTGTGCGTAACGCGCAGCGGCGTAGCCCGTGCCCGGCGCTAACGTAAACACGCCGCTAGCTCTGCGGTCTCCTCCTCCGGGCCAGAAAAGAGCGGAACTTTTGTTTTACGAAGGCATTCCGCTCTCCCCGAACATTCTCTCCGCTACCAGCGCGAAGGGAATTCGAAAAACCCCAGGCCGTTAGGTTAAACGCGCCATCACGAGCAGCTACGCCGCGGCGCCCGGCGGAACGTTCCGGTGGTCTGTCCGTCCGTCCGTCCATGGCGCCTTCCGCGTAATCAACAAAGAGCTCCAGGGGGGGGGGGGGGGGGGGGGGGGGGGGGAGTCGAGGGGAACGCAGTCAAATTCAGGGCTGGAGCGGGGAGCCACGGCTGGACCCCTACTCCCCAAACCATCGCTGCCTGCCTATTCCTGCTCGTTCCTGCTCTGGTTGGTGTTTGTAGTCTTAGCCTTAGCATCTAAGTGTGTCAGTGTAGCGTTTGCGAGCATAGCCGTAGCAGAGCTGGGAACACAAAATCCCAGAATGCTTAGCGGATAAAATGGCTGGGAAGAACAAAGGCAGGTGAAGCAAAAACCTTTTCCTTGCCCTTCCTCCTTCCCCCTTCCCCCTTCCTCACCACTACAGACCCCCCCCCCCCCCTTTTTTTTTGCGATATCGACGGTACGGGTCCCAGCATATTCCCAGATGTCTGAATTATGCATGACTCCCATTTGGTAAATAAAATATTAACTGCCGTGTGATTAAATTGATTCATGTAGGTGTCATTACTTATGGCAGTCACCAGTAGGAAATCTGAGGTGTGGTCAGCAAGGACATTTCCCCCCACACACACACACACACACACACACACACACACACGCACACGCACACACACGCAAAGCGTATCATTCAGCACCGTAGATAAAGACGGAAAAATTATGACTGGGTATCCTCCTCGACCCATTCGATACTTCGTTACAGCCGAATATAACAATAACAATATTAACAGCGTTTTAGCAGATTTCAGACCGTTAACGGCAAAAAAAAAAAAAGGTTACTTGTGGGTCACATCAGCACAGACTGGCCAATCAATGGCTTTACTGCTGACCCACACAACCCTGTTCCTCCACAGATAAAACGAACAAAGGATTTCCTAATGGCTCTCTCTCTATCCCTCCCTCTCTTCTACACACACTCTCTCTCTCTCTCTCTCTCTCTCTCTCTCTCTCTGTGTAGACGTGCTAGATGTCGGTGCCGTCATTAACCCGAAGACAAAGGCAGCAGTGACGAAACGGGCGATCGAGGAGCCCTTCGACCGCAGCCGTGCGAAGCTGCGCGGGAAACGGGATTCTGGGGGATGAGGACATTCAGTCGCTCAATCCTGCAAACGGATCACTGTGTGAGTAAAACCAGCCCGGCACGGCTCTCTCCCTGGAAGACACGCAGTACAGCACGGTGAGCGAGCTGAAGCCAGCCCAGTTTGAACACTTACTTATTTTTTTTTTTTTTTTTAAGTCCGTTTTCAGTGAGGTTGGTTGTCTGTCTGAGTATGCTAAATATTTTTTAATTTAGGCTAGTTAATATATGCTCTCAACCTTAAGGCCCAATTCCCCAACAGAACATGGACGCATTATTTTTCAACCATCATGGCTTTATGGGCCAATGCGTATTATCTGAGAATATGAAAGGAAACACAACACTCTCATTTCTGGCATGCGCCCCCCCCCCCCCCCACCCCCACCACACACACACACACACATACACACAGACACACACAGACACACACAGGCTTATGTCATTACCTATTATGAAATAAGGAACTCAAATGAGTCATAGTCACACAAGTGAGCGGAGCTGAGCTTTGGAAAAAAAAAGGTGTCAAAGAACTAAGAGAATCCGAGAAAGAAGACAGAGGCTGACTATTCCCGCACCAGACCCATTATAGTGTAACAGAACCGGGCTGACTATTCCCGCACCAGACCCATTATAGTGTAACAGAACCAGACTGACTATTCCCGCACCAGACCCATTATAGTGTAACAGAACCGGACTGACTATTCCCGCACCAGACCCATTATAGTGTAACAGAACCGGACTGACTATTCCCACACCAGACCCATTATAGTGTAACAGAACCAGACTGACTATTCCCACACCAGACCCATTATAGTGTAACAGAACCAGACTGACTATTCCCGCACCAGACCCATTATAGTGTAACAGAACCAGACTGACTATTCCCACACCAGACCCATTATAGTGTAACAGAACCAGACTGACTATTCCCGCACCAGATCCATTAAAGTGTAACAGAACCAGACTGACTATTCCCGCACCAGACCCATTATAGTGTAACAGAACCAGGCTGACTATTCCCGCACCAGATCCATTAAGTGTAACAGAACCAGACTGACTATTCCCGCACCAGACCCATTATAGTGACCGAACCGGACTGACTATTATCAGACCCATTATAGTGTAACAGAACCGGACTGACTATTCCCGCACCAGATCCATTAAAGTGTAACAGAACCGGACTGACTATTCCCGCACCAGACCCATTATAGTGTAACAGAACCAGGCTGACTATTCCCGCACCAGACCCATTATAGTGTAACAGAACCAGACTGACTATTCCCGCACCAGACCCATTATAGTGTAACAGAACCGGACTGACTATTCCCGCACCAGACCCATTATAGTGTAACAGAACCGGACTGACTATTCCCACACCAGACCCATTATAGTGTAACAGAACCGGACTGACTATTCCCACACCAGACCCATTATAGTGTAACAGAACCGGACTGACTATTCCCACACCAGACCCATTATAGTGTAACAGAACCGGACTGACTATTCCCACACCAGACCCATTATAGTGTAATAGAACCGGACTGACTATTCCCACACCAGACCCATTATAGTGTAATAGAACTGGACTGACTATTCCCACACCAGACCCATTATAGTGTAACAGAACCAGGCTGACTATTCCCGCACCAGACCCATTAAAGTGTAACAGAACCGGACTGACTATTCCCGCACCAGACCCATTATAGTGTAACAGAACCAGGCTGACTATTCCCGCATCAGATCCATTAAAGTGTAACAGAACCAGACTGACTATTCCCGCACCAGACCCATTATAGTGTAACAGAACCGGACTGACTATTCCCACATCAGACCCATTATAGTGTAACAGAACCAGGCTGACTATTGCAGCACCAGACCCATTATAGTGTAACAGAACCGGGCTGACTATTCCCACACCAGACCCATTATAGTGTAACAGAACCAGACTGACTATTCCCGCACCAGACCCATTATAGTGTAACAGAACCAGACTGACTATTCCCGCACCAGACCCATTATAGTGTAACAGAACCAGACTGACTATTGCAGCACCAGACCCATTACAGTGTAACAGAACCGGACTGACTATTCCCACACCAGACCGATTATAGTGTAATAGAACCGGACTGACTATTCCCACACCAGACCCATTATAGTGTAACAGAACCAAGTACTTGAGCGAGCTCTGAAATCAGCTCTCCAAACAGCTGTCTTCTGGTTGTAAACAAAACATCGCCCTCCCCCCACCCCTCTCCAAGGAATGAAATCAATTCATTCATGCACACTTGACAACAAACAATAAAGAAAAGGCCACGTGTGTATTACCAGAAAGGCCGTAAATGTGTTTGTGGAAAAATGAAAAACGTTGTTCTGTAGGGCAGCTTTGCATCCGGGCTCTCTCACACCGGTGTCCCAAAATCACAAATCCATCTTTCTCTTTCAAACGAAGAAGAAAATTGAAGGTAAATGCGGAAGACAAGTAAGGTAACATGTTTTAGTTATGCTAACAGATCGGTTGGTGAGCGGGTAGGTCGGCATCTGTGGGGGGCGGGGGTGGGTGGGGGACTGGGGGACGGGTTAGGGGTTGGGGTGGGCAAAATGATCCAATTTAGGACTGCAACAAAACAAAAATGCTAGGACAGGCATCCCGGTGCTCTGTCACACCTTAAGCAGCTCATCCATTAAAGAAAATGAATGTGTTAAAACGATCCATTGCACAACCAAAAAAAAAAAAAGATCTCACATTTGAACAGCTGCAGAAGTTCTTATGGAAAACGGCAAATTCAGCTGCAGCCATTAAAAAAAAAACCCTTGGTGTGACTTTTTTTTCCCTTTCCTCTTTTGGACGAAACAGCAGCAGCACGCAACGCCATTTTTTTTTTTTTAGCGGAAACGAACGTGAATTTTCGTGGTCACGGCCCGCGTGCGAGAGACACACGAAGGCCCCCGCTTGCCGTGCCAAAGACCCAAAATCTCTGTTTATTTTCAGAGCCACGCAGCTCCCCCCCCCCACCCCCCGACCCCCCCCCCCCCCGTCGTAGATTAATCAGGCTAAAAGCCTTTCAGTGTTCCTGTGATGTCACCACTGAGCAATAATCAACAATCCAGCCCCACAGGGACCAATGCTATGATGGCACTTTGCAAGGCGTATCAGTAGCAGGCTAAAACCTTTTGGGGGGGGGGGGGGGGGGGGGAGTGTTAGAGAGAAGGGAGGCCCACCATGAATTATGCATTGTTTTACTAAAGTGCTTTGTATGACAATAATTTTTGACCATTACCGACCTAACTACTCCCCGAATATCACTTATGGTAAGTAGCTCCCTTTGAATGGACTGAAATCATTGCATTATCGCCCAAAAAAAAAAAAAAAAAAAAAGGTTAAAGTATAAAGTATTGTAATTTCCTTGTCAAAACGGATGATTAATGTCTCCTTATCACGAGAGGCAGCGGGGGCGTGGGGTGAGGCCACTTCAGTCACCGTGCAATAGAGCGAACCGTAACCAGCCCAAATGTGACACCTCAGAATGTGATTTTTATTCACACGGACTCAGAAAGTGGGCGCACACATGCACAACACCTTCACGGGCAAAGCTTGACTCTCCTCACATCAGTGCTCACATCTTACTTTCGCCTGCGTTAGTCCTGCCTTCTGTCGGTAAAATAACAGCATAACTGTCCTGCCTCCCCCCCCTGACAACAGGTCCATGCACACACACACACACCCCCCCACACACACACACGCACAACATACACGCACACATACACAAACATGCGCACACACGTCTGCACACACACGCACATGCCACAATGCACACACACGCGCACCCACACGCTTGGCTCCCACTCTCAAAGAGTGACACGGGATTAGAACCTTTTTTATTTATTTATTATTTATTTATTTTTTTTAAACATCGGGGCAGCTGGGGTTCCAGGCTTGACCCGGGGGCCTGCAGAACCAGCTCTGTTCTGAAATCGGCGCCACGTCGATCGCTTCCTGGTCAGCAGGCCCAGCGGCCTTCTGGGAAAACGACCGCGGGGGAAGCCGCACCGGAGGTCCGCCTGGTAACCAGGGCAGCGCTGCAAACAAACGCGCAAACAAACGCGAGCGCCACCCCGGAGCGAGAGGGCCCGGCGAGCAGACGTCCCGGGACACGGACACGTCCCTAAAAAGCCTCCCCGCTGTCAGAGGAAAAAAAAAAACAAAGAAAAACAAATAAAAGCGAAGGAAAGTGGAGAGAGAGAGATCTTCTCCGTTCCGTCCTGGCGTGCGGCGGGAGGACGGAATGTATTGAGAACTGTTTCTGAACGTTCTGCATCATTGTCCTTCTGTAACCCGAATTTACATGCCGGTTTGGCGCACAAAAGCGTGTCCTTAAAGCCCTCGTGGCTGGTTCGCGTTTCGTCCGTCCCCCCCTCCTCCTTGCCCCCCCCCCCCCCCCCCCCCCCTTCCTCTGTCAGAGAGGGGCCCCAGCACTGTAACCTCACATCACTGGGAGCTTCAGACAGCGGGAAAAAAAAAAAAAGAAAACAGGAAGAGAGTGTAGAGGGAAACTGCGGTCGAACGAGGGGCCTCCCACCCTGCCCCCACCCCCGTCCCGCACTGGTCGGGGGGGGGGGGGGGGGGGGGGTTGTGGGGGTGGTGGGGGGCCCAAGTTGAAACGTGTTGGCGTGCGGTCCGGAACGCCCGTCCAGCCCGAAGGAGCTGAAGCTCGCCCATGTGGGGCTCAGATGGATCCGCATTCACCACGAAAAACAAAACAAACCCAAGCGCCTTTAAAGCCCCGAGCCGGGGCCCTTCCCTCGGCGGCTCAAACCGACTTTCACCGCCAAACAAAACCCTTTCTTTCAGACCCCCGGGTCGCTCTACGGGGGGGCTACGGCGGCTACGCGCGGTTTCTGGGCGTCTGGGGGGCCTCAACGGGTCCCTCAAATGCAGTAGATTAGCCGTTTTTTTTCATCCGGCTCGGTGAATAGGAGTCGTTTTTACCGCCTCCAAAAAAAAACGCCATTATGCGCCGTCATTATAGATGCGGTAACTAATTCCTTTTTGTCCCGGGAAAGTCGCTGAAGTCCACTCAGTTTACGGTTTGTTGAGCAAGTGAATAACAGATTTGAATAACAGAAGTTTTACTTGAATTTTTTTCCAGAATGTTTTATAAATAATCGTTTTTGTTTTTTTTTAATGCTGAAATGAAACAGGCAGTGTGGGAGGTCTCTGGACAGACTCTGTGGAGAGCTACCGTGTTGCGATTTATCAATCTTATGAGCCTTCTGTCCACTCTTAAAATTCCGCTGAGTTGAAGTTCCGCTATTAACGCCATCTATCTTCCGCGGTCCTCGCCGCTCCGAAATCGAGGCCCGGTCACCCCCCTCGCTGAGGCTGGGGTCTTCGCGCACCCCGCGGCGCTAGCCGAGTGGCTAATTTGAGCTCTCGCCACCGGCCGGCCGTCCTCAGCAGTCTGTCCAAACACGTTTTAAAAGGAGTCGCAGCGAGAGCGAATCAGCAGCTGAGCGCCTCGACAGGCTGGAGAGGGTCTTTAAAAGGCACGTAAGGGGGGGGGGGGGGGGGGGGGGGGGGGAATTCGGGAGCCAAGAAACTCCGCAGAGCATCACGTTACAAAACACGCCTCTCAATTTCATCAGCTGAGCCCATGCCTCATATCACTGAAATACCCCCCCCCCCCCCGACACCCCCTCAACCCACCCCACCCCCCCGACACCCCCCCTCAACTCTACCCATACCTCCTCCCTTAAACTCCCTGCTTTTCCTACTCTGAGGGAGAGCTGGTGATTTGGAAGGTTGAACATTGCATAAAAAAGAGCATGTCTGGGATTGGTGAGAGCGTCCTACCGTCGGGGGACTCTGCACCAATCAGGGACTCCCGTTCACTCCCCAGTCCATGCTGGCGCTTTGGCAATGGAGGCTGTCTTTTTATAGTCCAAACAATAACAAAGACCTGGTATTCCTCAGAAACTCCACCGCCCCCCCCCCCCCCCCCCCCCCCCCCCAAGTGATGTACACATCACAACATTCCACCCACCCCCTCCCCTCTTACGTGATCATTGTCTCCACCAAAAGCGGCGGCACAACGCTTCTTGTGTTGATGCTAACTTAATTTAGGAACAAACAAGATTTTACGAGGAACGTTCTCGTTTTCGCGCGGGACCGCCCCCCCCCCCCCCCCCCCCCCCCCCCCCCCCCCCCCCCCCCCCCCCCCCCCCCCCCCCGCCGCACAATCGGACCTTTCTGTCGCCGCCGTTGCTGTTGACGTCGTCCCCGTGTCCTGTTCCAGTCTGTTTACTGGCAACTGGCACAGGCCAGCACGGTTTACAGCCCGACTGCAGCCAATCGGTGACCTTTACTCTGGGATGCCCTTTAGACAGGTGAGCAGGGACTCAAACGGGACCGCACCCTCAGGACTCAGAGACGGGACTCAGAGACAGGGCTCTGAGACATGATTCAGGACTGGGCTCAGAGATAGGATTCAAAGACAAGATTCAGACACAGGACTCAGAGAAGGGATTCAGAGATAGGATTCAAAGACAAGATTCAGACACAGGACTCAGAGACGGGATTCAGAGACGAGATTCAGAGATGGGATTCATAGAGACAGGACTCAGAGACAGGATTCAGAGATGGGATTCATAGAGACAGGACTCAGAGACAGGATTCAGAGACGGGATTCAGAGATGGGATTCATAGAGACAGGACTCAGAGACAGGATTCAGAGATGGGATTCAGAGACGAGACTCAGAGACAAGATTCAGAGACGGGATTCAGCGACAGGGCTCGGAGATGAGATTCAGAGACAGGATTCAGGACAGCAGTTAGAGACAGGACTCAGGGACAGCCCAGTGAGACAGGCTCAGACAGACAGAACGCACACGCTGGGTTCGGGGGTAAAAGTGCAGTCCTATGCCTCAGAGCACTGGAGCGATTTCATGCCCTCATAAGCACTGAGGCACACACGCGTCTGACATGAAGAGCAGGAGTCAGCTCCCCCACATACACGCACACACACACACACACACACACACACGCGCGCGCGCGCGCACGTCTGACATGAAGAGCAGGAGTCAGCACCCCCACATACACACACACACACACATCTGACGTGAAGAGCAGGAGTCAGCTCCCCCACACACGCACACACACACACACACAGACAAGCACACACACACACACACATACTCACACACACTCACACAGACAAGCACACACACACTCACACACATACTCACACACACTCACACACAGACATGCAGACACACACACATGACTCCCTGTCGGTTTCGTATCGCATGTCAGTGTGGAGTAATGCCACAGAGAGGGAGGTATGTGTAAATAAAGCAATATATTACAATCATCTGCACAAAGGCAGCTGTTGTCCATATATGTATGTACATGTGGTTGTCAGCTTTAAGAAAAAGAGGAAAAGGTCCTTGAGGTGAATCGGAATTATTCAAGCGGCAAGCTCATTATTTCAAATAGCCTACTTGCTATATTACAGGTTTGCAATGGTAGCTCGCCAAGAGCATTTGATCCTTATTTCAGTAAAAAATAAATGGAAGAAATAGCTGCTAGCTGCTAGCAGCTAGCTGCCGTGCTACCTGTGTTCCAAGGTGAGGGAAAGCCACGTCGCTGTGATCTGGCCAGTTCCGTTAGCTGAGTAAATGTGTGGTGCCACATGAGACCTACTTCTAGCTGGCAGCCTTCCTCATACCCTGGGCAGATTTTCGACTCTATAAAGAGAACGGATTACCAATGGAAAGCCACTTCTGTATCTCTCCCTCTCTCACCTCTCTCTCTCTCTCTCCTCTCTCTCTCTCTATCTCACCTCTCTCTCTCTCTCTCTCTCACACTCTCTCACCTCTCTCTCACCTCTCTCTCTCTCTCACCTCTCTCTCTCTCTCTCACTCTCTCTCTCACCTCTCTCCTGAGCCAATAAGCTCACCCCGTGCCACTCAGTCCACCGCACGCCCTTCGCACGCCCATCTCGGCAGAAACCGGAGGCCGTGCTAACCGAGCACTAGCCGGCCAAGAGCGCAGCCGGGCCAAAATCCCAAAGTGACCCAACGGGCCCTTCTCCGTCTTACCAGCGGGACGCGAGTCTCGGGTTACCGACCTTTCGGGCAGCGCACGTCCTGACTTGGACCCCGCGTGTCTACTTCGTTTTCACTCACGAGCGGGAGGCAGGCAGGCAGGCCGGCAGGCCAGCGGCCCGCTTGAAGCACAGGCCACACTCCGTCCACGTTTCGGTTCATCAGAGAGAACCTCGGTCTGTCTGCAGGGCTTACGCTGGCCCGGTAGATAGTGCGGACGGTACCGGCATGCTTAAATCTGTTGTTATTCTCAAATGATTTTCAGAGGGCGAACTCCTATTAAGTACTGTAAAAATGGAACACCGTGTTGCAGCAATACTGTGCTGTAGGAGCTATACTATCGTCATTGAAATTGCTTGTTAATTTTTAAAAAATTCCTGGTTGGGGTTTCTGTACAGTTGACACTGTGACCACATTCACAATCTAAAGTAATAAAGCTCAATCTGATGCTGTTGAGATAAAAACAAAAAGAGAGGAAGTAGATGTATTCCTTCCTGTATTATTATTATTAAAAATGAGTCATAATGGTGTAAACCAAACAATAAATTAAAATAAACCAAATAATAGTGCACTTTTACTTTTGTGTATAACAAAAAAGAGCCCTTTTTTACAAAGAGGTGTTCATTATGTTTCCTGATGTCACACTGTTACAGAATCTTGTCATCTTTAATTATCAGTTCATCTTGGGTCCAGACTCCTGACACAGAAAGCCAGCCGTATTTTAGTCGATTAAAATTTAATCAAGAACAATTTAGCTCCGCCCGCCAAGAGAGCGGTGCGGGACTGGAGTGGCGTAACGAAAAGAGACAGCTTTTGGGGGAGGGGGTAGGTTTAAAAAAAAAAAAAAAAAAAAAAAAAAAAAAAAAAGCCTGGTCAGAGCAGCAGGTGACCTTCAAAACAAACTGTCTCGGCGGCGAAGGTGGGCGTGTGGGGGGCCTAAGGCTCGCACTGCGGAGCCTCAGCACACGAGCTGCTAAGCCCTGGCTTTCCTGTGGACGCGCCAGACTCACCCCGCTACACGTGCTGGACCGCAGTGCCTTTGACTGATCGCAAAGATGTGCGCATTGGCCTGGCGGGGAGGTGGCCCGTGGCAAAGCGTGGGGGGGGGGGGGGGGGGGGGTGTTGGCCTGGGTTGTTGGCCTGGGGGGGAGGGGGGCGATGGCTTGGCGATGGTGGGGGGGGGGGAAAGCGCAAGGGCGTTTTTTATCAGGCGACGCCCAGCCCTCGCCTTACGTTATCTGAGCCGTGGGACTGCCGAGCTGAAGGGGGCACCCTTTTATCACACGGCCTCCACGTGCCGCTAACTCTCCGTCTGCTCATCGAGCACAGAAAACTCTGCTGCGTAGCCTTGCCCCTCCCCCCCTCCCGTCCTATTAACCCCCACCCCCCCCCCCCTTTCCCCGATGACCCGACTCCTGGCTCGCAGACCTGGGTCAAATACGCATTTGTTTTTGTTTTTCAAATGCTTCTCTACGCTTTACTGATCTTGTCTAGTGTGTATTGGAACCAATGAAATGCTGTAAAAAAAAAAAGTGCAAAAAAAACCCCGCCTCTTCTGGTCATATTGGCACACTCAATTACATCAGGCGAGATCAACAGAGCACAGAAAAAAGTATTTGAATCCAAAATAAATGCGTATTTGACCCAGGTCTGCCGGCGGGACCCTCCCAGCCGCGTACCAGGCGGTGGGGAGTGCGGCCTACCGCACACGGTCGCGTGACACCGGCCGGGCCGGGGGGGGGGGGGCGCCGTACCCATCACGCGGTGGGGGCGTGGCCTAAATGACACGTTCGGCTCCATCGCCGCGGCGCCACCGACGATGACTCATCTGCCGACACGACGCTGGTACAGCACAGCGCGGCTGTGGCACCGAGGGGGAGATCGCAACTGCAGACAAGGCCCAGGAAAGGGCAGGAGGGGCTGGAAAGGTAGCAATTTGAGGGTAATTAGAGGAGGGTTTTTTTCCCCCCCTCAATCTGATGCTCCAAAATAGCCACTTCCTGCTTGTATGTAAACGCACGCACCCCCAGCTTGTCCATTTACACACATTTATTTTCCTCTTCTGCACTAGTTTTTTTATTCTTCATCTCCTTCTTCTGCAAACATGCTAGTTTCTCGCATATGAAGCACCAAACTGGAAATTTGCATTGGACGATTTACACTGGTGTGACCTGACTCCCGCTTTGTACTTTTGGCTGTACTTTTAAAATGACAGAGCATGATTGATAAGGAGACCGGAGGCTTCAAAAGTGAATCTGTAACTCCTCCTGTGTGAATGATTTATTCTCCATTGCTATCCACTCAAACATCAGGCTGCTTCAGTTAGAGTATGATAAATTTTAAAAAACCCAGAAAAAAAAAACCAAAACGTTTTATCAGGAAATGATATCCACGTTTATTGGTCCCTCACCTCTGACATCACTTGCATGAGACCAAATTATGATACAGTCTCCTACTTTGCAGTCACTTAAAATAAAGGAATAAGGACACTGTCTTTTTTAGCGCACCGTTTCTGTTTGGCTTTCCGCCCCTCAGAATGTACACTGAAAACACCGGCCGTTGCCACCCGCTGGTGCCTCGGAAACAAAGTCGGAAAACACCGCCGTCCTCCGCGGAAAGAAAGACGAACAGTGCCCAAGGCCTCCTGCCATCTTGTTTAGGACATTCTGTATTTCAGAGAGCCGAGAAGGAGAAGTGGAGACGAAAAAGATCCAGCAGCGCTCTCAAACGCAGGCTTTTTTTTTTTGCCCACGAGCAGTCTCTTAAAAATTAATCTGAAGGAGCTGGATTAATACTGAAAGCACTGAATAATTAAAAAGTCGGCTGCACGCGCCGATGAAGAGGGAAGAGCGCAGAGAGGAGAGAGGTGTGGATTGACGGGAACACGAAATCGAATGAAGTACCTCACCTTCACACCAGTCAACCCGGCCAAATTATTTGCGAGGTCTTAATGCGGATAACTCAACATCCTGCGTCCTTAAAACTGGTCTGTTCTCATCACACACCGCTTTCAGAGTTACGAGCGTTCTGCCTTTCCTAATGTGTTCCCACCTCAGGGGTTCTGCTGTGTGATGAAGGTTGACTGTACGCGACAGGAACCTCAACAGGCAGATTCGTATTTCTTTACGCGTCACGCAAGACAAGCTCGCGTGGCTGTGGTACACCAAATGCCCCCCCCCCCCCCACCCCCCCACCCCCCCTGTAGATAATACCTTGGCTTCATCGCGTCGCCTGGTCGGCCTCGTTAAAGAACAAAGAGCTTCAGACCGCCATTTCGACCAATATGCCGTGACCTTTTCTGTGACGGAAGTCATCTATCTGTGCCGCTGTTAAGTTTTCCTCCTGCCATTTTCAATATCTATCTATCTATCTATCCAGGATGTTTCCATGCACAGGGTTGCCAGATAGTACAAATTATCCCTCTATGACTTACTTGCTGGTCGACAAAACCTCATCCAGTGTCTCTGCAGATCCTACTGTGTCCTACCTGACGCTACAGTCTGAGGACATAAGCAGGTTGAAAGGTCATTATGACAAAATGGGGGCAAGAGGAGGGGGGGGGGGTGGACAGCAGTCAATCCTGCAATAATCACTGTAAACAGAACAGAGCCTCAAATAAACTTGAGCCATTACGCTTATCGGCTTCAGACGTGATTATGATAAATGTTCAAGTAAGCAACACAAAGTTCCGGAGTGTTGGTACACTGTGTGTGTGTGTGTGTGTGTGTGTGTGTGTGTGTACACACCAAATAGATAAGCAAAGCAGCACCGTTCAGGTGGTTCAGGTGAACCGCATCCCACGTACACCTGGTTGAAATTCACCTTTTTAAAAAAAAAATAACCATGGGCTTAAAATACAAAAAAAAAAAAAAAAAAAAAAAGTCAAGGAGACAGGTGGTTAAAAGTTAGAGTTTGTATTTGGGGCATGGCATCCTATAAGGGGCTTTACCCCACTCTTATGTGGCTACATTTGAAGCCTTATTGCTTTATAAATAGCTATTTTTTCATGACCCACAATGCACTGGGTTTAAGCGTGTCACACATCTTTGCAGCAGCTCTCTCCTCTGCGTCCAAATTCTACTGAGGTTCCAGTGGCACTATTGGCCTGTTCATAGCATGCATGCTCAAAAGCAGCAGTGCTCACTAGCTGAGAGTTACAGCTAGTGAGGAACGCACCAGGCTGTGTAACACCCCAGACTGAAGCCGAGCTGTTTATTTGGCACTTTTATATTGTGCTTCCGTGCTAAAAGGACAGACCCCCCCCGCTGTTCCCCTCGCTGTTCCCTGGGGGGAGGGGGAGGGGAAACGCAGGAACGGAGGCGGGCCACTCTGAATTTCTCTCAGAGAGGTCCCAGGCCTGCTTCGACGTTGACTTCTTCAAAAAATTCTCATAAACCTGACGGCTGCGGTGGTGCAGATTTTTGGGGGGAGGGGTTGTTTGGGGGGGGCGGGGGCATTATGGGTGAACCCTCCATAATCGGTCAGGTGTGACAGCTGCCCCTGAAATAACCCGCTGTTCCCATGTGTCGGTAGTCCATTTGTTTTTGAACGAGGCCTCACTGTTGGATAGGGAACGATGGCAGCTCGGCTGGCCTGGATGTTCCGTGAGGAAGACGAAGGCTCCAGACCTTTCGTCTGTTATCGTAGCAACCGCTAGCCTCACTGCGCGCCAGCCAGGTACAGCTGGCGCGCACTGCAATGGGGCGTCCGAGCGAGGGGAACGCATAGCCGGAATACTCCTGGCCAAACTGACATTTTTCAGACAACCGCTCGGGGAGATGTTGAGTGGATGCACAGGACTGTGCTCCGCTGTGCCAGGAACTTCCTCAAGGTTCCGCCGGCCATCAGTCCAGACCCGAAAACCTGACCAATGAACCCAAACGCTAGGCAAAGAGTTGACCATTTGAAGATTTTTTTTTCTTCAAAATGATAAGTCAGTGTTCTAGAACTCCACTGCTTTCAACTGCCAGCAGTGATTGTTACATCAGCATTAGAATGTTCAGATAAGAACACTCTAATCACACATTTGTGATCTTGCACCTTACACAAATGGTTAACAACAGTTACAATGAATGTATTACAGCTCATACAGAGAAGACTAACCTCTGCTTTGAGGTTCATGATATGAAATTCTCCTCATCGCATATATGTAACATGGTCCCTAACCACCACTACATCACAATGTTCTGCTATGGCCGTATGACACACACCAATGTGTTGTACCCTAACCTAGGCATGTGCAACCATTTACAAGGTATACTTTGTGTTTTTTAAAGTACATTTTACATTTCAAAAGTCAAATATACTATCAGCATTTGCTGTGTATCAAACGGTGGAAAACTGGCACCTCCCTATCTTGTTAGCCATTGACCTTTGACCTCTGTGTCAACAGTGCTGGTGTGATATCCATGCAGTGTGGCCTGTGGCAAAGTCATTTATTATTAAGGATCAAATGGAGTGAATGGAGGATGATGGGTAAAATTTAAACTTATCTGACATGAGTGAATTACAGAAGTGCATAGAGAAATGGGCACATATGACTGCATTTTATAACTTCAAAGAACTGAGTCTCCAAACTGACGGAGTTCTCAGCCATGTATTGGTTGTTTGCTTTTTATTGTTGTAAGCAGAGACGGTAAAAGTCCTGTAGACCGTATCAGAGCATCTATTATTCATTGTTTTTTTGTTGAGGTGAAAGTGGTCCGCAATCTAATGACCTCTCTCCTTCAAATCATTCGTCAGAAACACAGTGCGGGGAAAATGTTTGCAGGGCATACCTGCATGATACCCGCAGTGTACCGGCAATATGAAGAGGCAGTTCGTTTGGATTCGGTCCATAATCCAATCAGAGTGCGAGTTTCAAATGGAACTGAATCTAAATTATTATTGCATGAACGATTTTTAAAAATGTCACGTAAGCAGCAGCAGTTCTGCTAAATGGATTATCTTCTGGAGTTACTTTCATATTCTGCCCATAGCTATTACAGGAACAGCGACTATTTCTTTCAAAGCCAGCTGTTGTCTACACTTTACAGAACACATATATGCTGCTAATGTATAAGCGTCTTCCTACTCTATTCCACAACAGGTTTCTCTTTTCATTTCTGATTTCCATTTCAATTGGCTTCCCTTGGTTCTCAAGGTTGTAAAGAGAAAGTGGACAGAATCAAGTGAAATCCAGACACCCATTCTGACTGTCTAATCGGCTTCGATCGTCTCAGGGATGACATAAAGGGTTGCTTTTTCAACAGCCTTGCTATGCGTGCGCTATCGTTTTACAAAGCACGCGCGATTCAGGCGCATAGGGAACATAGGAAGGCAGCGATATAGTGCCCTGCGTTCCCCCAGAGCTGGCCCTGCTGCTGCAGAGGGCGGGAATCCGTGCAAAGTTACGCAGGGTTAAGTAACAGGAGGTGCAAAGTTCACTGGAACAAGCCCAGGCAGGTTTTCGACACTGTAGAATACATTGCAAGGAATGTTTACAGGAATCCCTTGTTGGTAAACGTCTTCCACTGAGGCAATATTGCGCCTTTGCTTTCTGTATATTGGCAGTACACCGGGAACCTACCTGGCCTGTGCCAGTCAGCTGGGGCGAAACCAGGAAATGTTTGATGGTCTATTTTTAACCTCGGCGAGCTACTGCATTTATAACAGACAGTCCTTTCACCACGGAGTTCGGATGGGGTTTTCTCCTTCATCGATCGTTGCGGTTTATATAAAATATGCTTTGTGGATACAACACCTTGTCACAATGTTCAGTACAGTAGATAAATGACACTTTATAAAGTAAGTATATGTACAATCAGTCCGCCTCCTCCCCACAATAAAATATACGGCTGACGTCATACAGAGATAAGGTAGGATAAGGAACCTAGATAGTGGTGTTAACGCACAAACTGCGGGCTCGTGAGGAGTAGCCTACCGATCGTTTAAAAAAAATGTTCTAGCCAACATGTGGACGCCGCAGCATTTTGAGGTCTGTGAAGCCTTCAGCATCTTGCTAAATGCGTAACGAAAACACAAGCTCGTGTACAAAGGCTAAATTTAGAGTGACGCGATAGCAGCGTGTTGTCGCGGCCTGCAGAAGCTTAACCAGCGACCGAAACCTAATCTTTCATACGTTGCATTCCTCGGGCGTCAGAGTAGTGTCGAAGTATGGTCTAATATACTCTGCGTGGCCGTCAGAATGGATTACTCTCCTAGCTTGACAATTTTCCACCGTTCAGACCAGCGCAACAATTCACGAGACCGCTTGCTGGTTTCCAAACTTTTCCGTATTCAGATACGACTTAAGCTCCACGTGTCTTTATTTTCTGACTTAAAGCAGAGGGCTATTTACCTTTGAAGGTAATTTTTTTGTCGTCCTCAGATCTTTCCTGCATTTAAGCCATTATGTAATCGGAATACCGATATCAACACGGTTGCACGTACAATCGACGCACTGGGGTTGTCATGTTGCCAAGTGACTTTAAAGACCTTGAACAGGTAGTGCTGCAAATGCAAACATTTGGGCTATTTACATCTAGGATTTGTTTTACTATTGATAAAGGCTCAGAAGCTATATATTGGTATAGCCAAATGTCATCTTCTAAAAATAAACAAATAAATTAAACTCGCTACAGAACTCAATCGTCAACCAGTTATAGCAGCTGTCAAGCCTTGAACATTTCAAAGTAACGGTCGCCCTTAAAAAATACGCTTTGCTTGCATTTTTCTAACTGCTTCAGCTGGAACCACAAACACTTGCAATACACGGAAACGAGCGTGCGAGCTCCAGACAGCTACATGTGTTTCTTGTTATTGTTTTGATGGGCGACAGAAGCGCGTGCTTACCTTCCACCCAGCGGAGCTGTTGCTGTCTCCTTTGTCCTTGAAGTAAGGTACACATCTGACCATCCAGTCGTAGATTTGGGACAAGGTCAGTCTTTTATCGGGCGTGCTCTGTATGGCTTTGGTTATAAGGTCTGCGTACGAGAGGTTCCCCCAAGCGTTCCTGCGCGAGGAGGACTTCCTCGGCTGCTGGGAGCCCAGGCCATTGCTGCTCGCGCCGCTGCCAGTGGTGGCTGGGGACTGGGTGGAGAGCGGGGAACCCGCGCTGTCCTGGCCGAGGGACGATGCATGTATGTCCGAGGCTATGCCATTTGGACTGTTTTGGTCTTCCCCCGCGATGCTGGTGTTGCTTAGTGTGCCGCTGGCGTTGATGGTCATCGAACCGGCCGTTTCTTCTTCATCGTCCTCTTCCTCGGGGATAATGTCCGCGTCGCTGGGTTCGGGTTTCCCCGCGCTGGACTCGGGTCGGGGTAAAGGCCAGGTGCACGATCTCGGTCTTTTTTGTGGTTCAAACTCTGGATCAATTTCGACGTCTAATTGAGACAGCGGGTCTGGCGATAGTACCTCTGCCATCTCTACGCTCGGTATTCGTCCCTGCTACACACCAATCAGTCAACAAACAAGTAGAGAATACCTGTCAAAGTCGCATTCCATCAATGCGTCTCAATTGGTTTTAGCCTAAGTTGGTACCCAGTCCAATGCTCCCAAAAGAGATTCACACGACGCAATGTTTTGCAGCCTAAATTAGGCTAAACGCTTTAGTCTGTGTTATAGGCTATATTTTTCTTCTTCTTCACAACGAGCTTTGCAGCTATAATAAAACAATTTCCATTAGCTGGTTGTATTCCAGTAACATGTAGCCTCTCTTCCACACCATGTCCTCACCAAATGATCTCTAGCTACCTAGCTAACTAATTAGCTATCGTTATAGAAGGTAACTTGTATACGGATACATCACTAAATATTTTTGGTTGTTTGTTTACCTTGTTTGATGCTGATCAATATTAACAGGTTATTCACAAATCGAACGCCGAATCAAAGGCTTTGAAAACAAAAGCGTGAATTAAGTTCGGTGCGTGCGTAGATCCAACGGTGCTGTGATGCAATGCGAATAAGCTTGCTAAGACGCTACAAATATTGAGAGTAGGCTACCTGAAAAATCAGAAGAAAACTGCACTGACGTTGTAAATTATAAAAACATGTACGTCCACCTCCAGTAGCCTACCCCTCCGTCGGAATATTCCTGTTGGCTGATCAGCTTTTCAAAATAACTTCGAGGAATAATAATAATAAAAATAAAAAAACAAACAAACCAAGAACAATATAACGGCTGCAGCAGAAACTTCAGCTAGCTCGCTACAGAAGAAACGATTAATGTCCGCAAATTCATATTCCTCTCGCCGCTGCCATCTTGACAGTTTTCCTTTCACTCTCTGGTCCTTTTAATAACTGGACAGGAGAGAGACGCCAGCTTCTCTGTCAGCTCTGCGTGTAAAAAAAAACCCCAGCGTAAATAGTAGACACCAGCCTGGGTTTTCTTGTCTCAGTTTTTATAGCTACAAAAATCGCAAAGCAATTTGCAAAAAAAATAAAATAAGTTATTAAAAGGAACAAACGCGACTTTACTGTGACAGTACCTTGCACAACCTAGCTAATGCGTTATCCTAGTTCACATTCCGTCTCCTGTCAGCGAGCAGCAAGCAGAAACTTATACAGTACTGTATTCCGAGACTCAGCCTAACCCCAGTTAAAAGACCTGCCCCCTGGATTCCGCGTGCGGGATCGCCTTTTAAAGAGACAACATCCGAATATACTGTAGTGGGTCTATTACAGGACATGTCGAGGCAAGTGTCTTTTTGGTAGCCTAATACGCACAAATCACCGCGTAGCAGCGGCCAGCCGATTTAAATACATGCAATCAACATAAGACTCGGAAGCTTGGAAGTAAGCCACCCTAACATTAGTCTTACAGTTGTTTCAAGAGTGACACCTGGAAACTAATGTTTTCACCTGTCGTGGCACTTTCCCTGTAAGTCATCTATACTTATGAGAGTTTCGATACACACCTTATGAGTTTTTACTCCCTTCGTCCGAGTTTCATTTTTAAGTTTTTGTGTAATTATGTGGAAGTTAATTTAGGAGTTTAAGGGAGTTCATTTTAAGAGCCCTTTCACAGGATTCCATGTCTGAACGATTAAAAGATCTGAATCATAATTATCTAATTGTGGTAGGTAGTGTGGACTACGGCCCATTGCGCATCTGGTAAGTAATTAGCATACACACATTTTATAGGTTATTTGTGTGTGCGTACGCACGCACACGCGGAGATATAAGCGTCCAGATAGCGACTAGGTCAATTAATACATTACTGTTTCTCTCGGCGTTTTGCAATACCTGCTTTAAAATGTCCAATATGTTTGCCCAGTAATTTCTGTAAAGGCCCGTCCATCAAGTTCGTCAGAACGGAGAGGACACGCCCACTTCAAGCTAGTTCGACTCCCTCAAACGCATGACGTCATTTCATTTATAATCAAGAGACAGGAGGAATCGACTCGGTGCTGCCCAGTTCCATCCTGTAAGTGATGCATCAGTTCACCCCACCCCCACCTTATTTTTCTTACTGTACCGAGACGACAGTGCCTTTGTTTCGCAAGGCAGAGACGGTCCTTTTCGGGGACGAAAGGAATGACCGATCTGGTCCGATGTATGTAACGGAATGCGCTGCTTCGTCGGTGCTGATCAATAGCAAATGTTCGTCACAGTGATCTTAAACGATGAAATGCATCATTAGGTGTGGAGGAGGAAGTGTACACTAAAGGATGTTTTTAAACACAAGTCACGGCATATAATATATTATACTGAACTGCATTTACCCGAGGTAGTACTCTGAATAGTCCTCACTACAGAGTATTTAATTAGATGAAATAGGGAGTTGAATATTGCCAAAACATTACATCATTTTGCACAGTGATCTGTTTATATTTCATGATCCCTGTCCTCTGGAAACAGATATACAGAGTTGGCATTTTGTGTAATGTATTGTGGTGTAGTTCTATTCTGTGTCTTTGTTTCTAAAGTCATACACCAGTCTTATTGACATCAGCAGCATACATGCATTTTTAATACTAGTTACATTGCTTTTCATAGTGTTCTACAATGCAGTGCATATTCTTCAACTGCAGCCACAAGCTGAGAAAAAGGCAGCTTCTCACTTTCAGTTTCTGATCTGGATTTGGCTCAATCATGTTTAGTTCCCTCTGCCAGACAACACCACCCCCCCCCCCCCCCCCCCCCCTTGTAGGAGAATGCTTAGTTCAGCATTTTTGCATTGTGAGCTTCAGCTGCTCCAGACAAAGGAGAAGGGACTTGTGTCACCCTGTCTGATTTACCTGGAGGATATCTGTAGGCTGGGTGATGCCCAGGAACCCCCTATATCCTGGGAGTTAAGGGGGGTGGAGGAGGTGGGGGGGTTGGTAGGGGGGAGGTGGGTTTGGGGGGGGGGGGGTGGTACCTGGAGTCTTCCCCCGTGGAGCACCTGCCTCGCTGGCTGTACAGACCAGATGTCCCTCTGCGCAGTCGAACCACTGGATATGTTCTATGGGGGGGGGGTATGTTCAGCTGGCCGGCTGCTCTGCGCAGGCAGACTGCGCCCTCTTCAGCTCATGCGGTCAGCCCGGTCTGCGCAGACAGACTGCGCAGTCAGCGGCCTGCCCCCGTCCGGCCGCAGCCGAGGTCCCGGAGCGCGAAAGGACAGCGGGGGGGCAGGGTGTCAGCGCGCCTGTTTCCCTTCCTCACCGCGCCTCCCCGCGGCGAGCGCTATATTTAGCCCCCGCCGCCGCCGCCGTCCCTTTACCGCCAATCCGCCTGCGCTCCGCCCGCGGCTTCCCCTTACCCCGCGAGCGCGTCGCCCGCCCGCCCGCCCGCCCGCCGTCGCTCCGGCAACCGTCGCCACGGCGCAGGTTTCCCGGGCGTCGGCGCGGTTAACGTGTCGAGATCACCGCTAATAAGCCCTCTGTGAATTAGCGATACATGCGGTATATATATGAACTGGGCTGTTTTTGGGGGTGACGTAGACTAACCAGATCATCTTTTTCCATTAAGGAAGGAGCTTGGAAGGACTGTGGGAGAATTGGGTGGGGGAATGGGGGGGGGGGGGGGGGGGGGGGGGGGGGGGGGGGGGGGGGGGGTGTGGTTGGACAAGTTCTCTGAACTTTTCCAGGTGCCTCACACAAAACCACTGGATGCCAGCTTCTCCCTAACTGCCAAACAGTGACTTCCTGCCCTCCACCCTTCTGAAATTACACACACAGCACTGGTTTGGGAGGGTAGGTTTGGATGAAGGACGAAGTCTGTCAGACTGGAGTGTGACCAGCCAATCCACTGCAGATAAAGAAGGGGTAATGGTGTGGTAATAGTGTGGTAATGGTGTGCTAGTGGTGTGGTAATACCATGCCTTCAGTGCGGCGATGAAACGCAGCGTGGCGGAGAACTATCTGCCTGTGGCTGAGAGCACAGTGCAGCCCTTCACCCCCGTTTCTGTTGGGGTGGAGTAGGGAGGAACCTACTGGCGTTGTTACCGCCGTGTTCCTGTGAGGCTGGAGGACGCAGGAGGAGGAGGAGGAGGAGGAGCGTTCAGTCCGAGGGGTGGCGGCGGCGGCGAGCAAACACCCACCGCGTGCCAGCCCTTTTGGGGAAACGAGACAGGAAACGTTCCCTTTTTCCCCGAGACGTCTGAGCGCGCTCATTAGCCCCGGCCCGTCCATCAGCGGGCCCCTCCCAGCTTCCTCTCTGCGAAAAAAAGGGGGGGGGGGGGCACGAGACTCTGGAGCGCTCCTCCTGTTTTTACAAGGGCTGAGGAGGAACGCCTCGATGGGAGCTTACCCCCCCCCCCACTTCGCTCCACTCCCCCTGCCCAAACCTACTCCCCCCCCCACCCCCCCATCTCTGATGCCTGTAATAACAGCGGAGGAATTCCCAGAAAAAACAGAAAGTGTAGCAGGTCCGTCCCGGCCCAGGGTGGGCCCAAATAGGCCGAGGGGAACCACGGACAGTGGGCCCATTCAGAGAGCCTTGCCTCTGGGTGGAGAGGTGACAGATTTTGGGAGATTTTCCTGTACCCCTGTATATCTGCACCAGCACCTGCTGGAATGGGATGCAATGTTGGCCAAGTGCTGGTCAACACACCTTCCCATAATCACCTGGGCCTAGTGATTTTTTTAAGGACTTTTTTTTTCCACGTCTCAGTTTCTTCCTCCCTCTCATTCCTCTGTGTATTATGCTCATTTCGCTGCCACCCCATTAGCCCCCGTGGTCGGTTAGTCTCATTCCACCATTTTACGGTGCCATCTTTTCGAGAGAGCGTTTGGAGGAGAACGCTCGGTGTCCGTTGAGGTCATTCTGAAAATGGCGCCGTTCAGATCGGTTCTGTTCCATTTTCGTTTCTCCTCAGCTGTCCGATCGATTGCTGCTCCCCCAAAGTCCGCCTTTGCGGGAGAAATCCTCTGTTTCTAATACACTCACCGTCCCACGCTGACTGATTGCCTTCTGATAAGGAACACAAACAGAAAGAACACAAACGTATACGAATGTGTTTTTGTGCAAAACCAAGGGGGGTAAAAAAAAGTTCCCCAGGAAGATGAAATTGGAACGTGCACAGAGACTCGTTTTTTCGTGGACAGTGTGGGGGAATGTGGCATGCGCTAATTGACCAATTAACCCAAGCGCCACTGTATGTTAATGCCCTTTTTTTACGACCCCAACCCCCAACCTCTCCACTTCCTTTCAAAATAAAAGTCCCCTTTTGATGTCAGAATCTCCTTGTTGACGATGTCCCCAGCGGAGCCAGAGCAGCCCCCTACGGGGGGAACTGACCTCCCGGGCGGACGGTTCCTGGGGGACACGTGCAGGTGCGCGACCTTCGCGCCGGAGAGAGGGGGCAGTTTCCGCTCGTGTTGCGGCGGCTGCTGCGCACGCGTGTTCTGCGCTGCCGCTGTGCACCGCCTCGCTGTTATGGACACAACCCGACCGGCTCGAGTCAGGGCCGGAAAAAAATACCAGATTTGCCAGCCAAGGGACGACGTTAGGACCGCGACCCAGAAAAGCAGCACAAAAACTGTAAGGCCAACCTTCCAGTGCTACCAGGATGTATTTGTATTTAGCTTTCTGTCATGTCCGAATTTAGGGGGCAGTGTGTAATTTAGTATTTTAATTTCACATTTGTGCATTTTCAGTACAGCCCGTTTAGCATAATTTTCACTGTGCGCGAATCTTTCTTCAGTTGAAGGCCTTAAGGCAGTGCTTCTTTTTAATTTTACGTGAGGGGGGAAAGCAGGGTTTTTTTTTTTCGTGTTTTATGAGTTTTTTTCCGCCTCCTCGTCGTCCGTGCGTAAAGAACACGCAGGCGGTCGTGTGACGCCAGCCCCCCCCCCCCCCCCCCCCCCCACCCCCCCGTGCGCTAATGGGTCCCTGGGGCTACCTGTCCTTTTCAGGCTTCCCTGCACCGGGACAGAGAGCGGAGGACAAAAAAAAAGCAGGCCGGCCCGAGCGACCGCGCTCACAAAGGGGCGATGGAGGAGCATTCAGACCGCACAATGCGTGGGAGCGGAGCCTGCGCCAGCACAAAGGTGGCGACCTATTTGGCCCCCGTCGGTTTTGGGGCCGTCCCGACTCCAGCAGGAGAGGTCCCTGGTCCCCGATGCAGCCTGGGACACTTGCTCGGGGCACAGAGTGTTCCAACGAGCGGGGCACGTCGTCTGTCCTGCAAATGGCAAGCATTTTGGTAACCCTTCTTTCTTAAAAACAAAACAAAAGAACTGTAGATAAGGAAGAGGGCTTTAAAGAACAGGCCGTGAACCTGCTGACGGGGGTTATTTGGAATATGTTGTTGCGTTGCAGACAACGGAACATTCCCCCTCGTGAGTCACCGGGGTGAGGTTGAGCCACTCTTGTTCTTTTGTTGTATATTAACCCATTGATATCCAGTGGTAGATGAAGTGGTGATGACACGTGTGGAAGCCAAGTAAAATAAAAAACACACGAAAAAGCAAATCAAATATTTAACAACACACATGACCCTGACGATGCCAACACCAACAGTTAATGCTTTGTGGTAGGCCCTTCAAAGTTGGACTTTGCATTGAGCATTAGATTCCCTTCACCGTACAGTCTGTAAATCTGATTAATTTTTTAATCGAAAGAATGAGTGCATTTCTGAGAGTAAGAAATCTGCTTCTCAGACATAAAAAGCCGGCTTTGCACAGTACTGCGTTTAAGCCTAACCCGTACTTCCTGTAATGGCTGGAGTCACTGTTTTCCTCGGTGACGTTTTTACAGTCCTGAAGGCGAAGATAATGTACCAGCGAATTTCGGCAAGGCTCAGCGCCGCGTGCTGTTCCCTGCTGAATCACCCTTTTAATGATCAACATCACGGGCCACTGGGAGCTGGAGTCCCTTTCAGTAAAGCAGCGTAAATTATCCAATTAATGTGTACAAAGGGGGAGGCCAACTTTACTCGCCTCCTCCTGCTTTGTTTGGGAATTGTCCTTTAATTGGATTTCGTGGAAACAAAAATATAGAAGTGATTGATTTCCTTAATTGCACAAGTATGAGGGCGGCCAGAGCTCTGCGTGACCATCGCGCAGTTTCGTTAACCTACGCTAAATGCTAGCCGTGGAACGGTCAGAACGTCGTTAGCTGGGATGTGACTATTTGCCGCAAGATCGTGCGCGTGCAGGAGGGAGATGGCACAGCCCGCCGAGTCTCACCCCGCGGCTTAATAATGCATAACGTCTCTCCGGCTCCGGGTCCGTCTCTAGACACACAGTCCCGCTGATCCGCTTGCACTGACGTCACTCTGTCCAGAGCACTCAGCGGGACCGCATTACCTCATCTTTCAGTGCACCACAGTAGGCTACGCACGGCCGGAGGCCCTGGACGCTGCTGGAGAGCGCGCTGCTGCCATCTTGTGGAAACTCTCACAACTACACATACTCACGTCGCCTTAATTTCACTGTATCTGACGTGTCGGTGACAGCCGATTGGTTGACGTGTGTTTGTCTTCTTTATCTTCTTTTTTGTGCTTTTAGTGATTAGAAACACCGTAAAAAAGAGACTGATTTGAGGTTCTGGAAGGTATATAGGCCAGTTTACCCCTTTCCTACAGAAAGCACCCAGGATTTAAAGTTTTATTTTCTTGGTGCAAACTCCTTTTTCCTACTTCCTGATTTGTGAGGATCTGTAAAAACGTGCCCCAGTAACTGAAAGGGTCTAACTAACACGTCGTCATTGTTTATTTGAACAAATATTTTGGTGACGGACAGCAACTCGCAACCAAATAAACCTTTAAGCAACGAGTGGATGGGTTTTGGTGCTCAGCTTTCGTGAGTGTGTATTTTGCTGAAAATAAAGGATCTAGATCAGTCACAGGTGCCTTGAAACAATATCCACACTACCCTTGAGTCAATGCAAGGCACAGTGCAACTCAGGGAAATGGGCCTGTTTTTGCCATCAACTATAATTGCAGATTCCACATTTTCCACAAGGTGGAGCTCCATACCTTCCATAACTATAGTCTAGGATTTGGCCAGACATTAAAACTATTCGGGTGACAGACCAATAATAAATGACACTATTTTATCAAGCAGTACCAATTTGCAATATGCACAGTTCTAAAAGGTACATCTCTGAGAGACATTTCACACACATTAAACAAATTTATTTTCAAATAAAATGGAGCAACGTGTCTCATTCCAGCAAGGGCAAGGACCTTAGTGTAGGAAACTTGGAATTCATGAAAGCCAGTTCCAGAAAGATGCGGGCAGAGGGAGCTATAATGTTGAATAGCATGCCCACATTTTGTGGTTTTTTTTTACAATAAAAAAGGTACACAACTTGTTATAAAGACACAAATGCTGTCAAAGGAAGTTTAATATGATATCTACTTTATTGTTTATGATCAATTCATTTTTACTGCGCTCGGTAACGTCTGTTTTTAAAAATGAAATTCAGCTCGGAACTCAAATCCACTTAACTACAACTTAACAGAATTTCTTAAAACTTAAGACCTGTTATTATTATCATTCATACAAGGGTTACCTTCCAATTAATGAAATGAAGGACTGCAATGAAGCTGCTGAAAAATATAAATATCTTTCTGTATTTATAATGTTCTGAGTATGTACAAGATGAAAAAACTATGACACAGTAGTAGTTGTTTGACGGGTCAGGTGCACTGCACCGAAGGGGCCGGCTCGTATTCCCGCTGCAGTCGGCTGCGTCTGCGCAGGTCCGGCTGCGCGTGCGCGTGCGTCTGCGCAGCTACGCGCCGCTCCTGTCCCCCGCCGCCCAGTACTGCGCCGTCTGCATCTCCGCCAGGCGGGAAACCGTCCGGCGGAAGGCGAAGATCTCCTCCTCGGCCGTGAATATGGAGAACCTCCTCCACGCGTCCTGGACGGCAGTCAGGTGATCATTACCACGGTAACGGCTCCGCGTTTCAGTCCTTCGTTTCATTTCCCCGGTCCCCCCTCTGTTTGGCAGCCGAGGGGTGCTTGTGGAGATAATAACTCCAGGCTCCCCCCGCAGCTGCTGAACAGTCACAGTTGGCACTTCATCGCTGATAATCAATCAGTGGACTGAGACTGAGACTGAGCGGCAGAAAGAGATGGTTTCAAAAAGAGGTGAAAACAAGCGCGTGAGACAGAAACGATGGGGAGCTGGACAGTGCTGGGGCCCAACTACGCAACGGACGAGGCACTAGTGCAATTCTGCGATTTCATCCTCTCGGGGGGGAAAACACTCAGGTAGTCTAGATCCCCTTTCCTACTTTAAGAGAAACGAGGCAGTCTACATCCCCCTTGCCACTTTAGGGGAACACACTAAGGTAGTCTACATCCCGTTTCCCCCTTTAGGGGAACACACTTAGGTAGTCTACATCACCTTTGCCCCTTTAGGGACAGTCTAAGTCCTATTCCCCAGTGGGGTGTCAGTGCTCTGGGGTCTCACCTTGCCCAGTCCCAGGTCATCCATGAGCATCCTGTGCCCCTCGTCCTCCAGGCTCTGCTGGGCGTGAACGAATATCCTGTGGGGCGGAGCCTGGGCCAGGATAACCACCCGCACCTGGAGTGAGAGTGAGAGCGAGAGCGCCACCACCTGGTCACCGCCTGCACTGCTGCACCCTGACTCCACCCACCCAACCCCGGCAGAGGGACAGACGCTACGGGGGTCTAAGTGAGCGCCTGAGTGCGGTGCGTAACCATAGCAAAAAGGATGCTGGGAGTTGGAGTCCACCAACTCCAGTGCTATAGGGCTCTATAGCCGTGTATGCAGGAACTCAACGTCCCAGACAGCAGGTGACTCCGGCCGGATCTGAGCCGATTCTGGGCCGAAGTCAGCACTGCAGATCCGGCCTGAAGTCACTTACTATCTGGACCGTGGATCAGGCCCCCCCCCCCCCCAGGGTTGGCCCCGGCAACCGGTGCAAAGGGGGGCGGGGCCTCAGCGCGGGGCTGGCGGCGCACCTTGTTGTCGTAGAGGGTGTCGATCAGGCCGATGAGACGCCGCGCCTGGTTGAGCTCCTTCAGCGTGAGCTGGGGAACGTCCCGAATGAAGACGGTGTCGAAGTGCCTGGCCAGCTCCAGGTAGTCCCCAGCACCCACCGGCTGTGCGCAGAGCATTACGTTACATTACAGGCATTACATTACATTACATTACAGGCATTACATTGCATTACATTACAGGCATTACATTACAGGCATTTATCAGATGCTCTTAGACAACTTTTTACATAGTATTTTTTTTGCATTGTATCCAATTATGCAGCTGGATATATACTGAAGCAATGCAGGTTAAGTACCTTGCTCAAGGGTACAACAGCAGTGGGAATCGAACCTGTGACCTTTAGGTTACAAGACCAACTCCTTACCCATTATACTGCACTGCTGCCCCAAACGCACGAAGCACCAAGCACTCGTTTCTGTGCTCACCATCATTACCTGTACCAAGTACACTTATCCAAGTACGACTTTTTAAGGTTTTTTTTTTTTTTTTTTTTTGCATATTTACGTATTAATATATTTTGTATTGTCTTATTTGCCGCAATTACCACGGCGACCTCAAATCAGCTCGCTACTCAAAGCACAATGTGCTCATCTTGCATCCGCTGAGGCACTTGACATCACGCCGTCATGTTTAATGACTCCAGACTACCAGTTGCGAGACCGATAATTAGCCACCGTCTCCTAGCCTCTCCTTTTTTTGTGCGCACTTTTCCGAGTCCCCCCCCCAAGCGTAACGAAAACGACAGGGAGACAGACGCTAACGCGCCTTCGACAAACCGAATCTGCCCACGATCGGGGGGCTGCTGTGCCAGAACGTTTCCAGCTTCACAGCGCTCCTCACTAAGAGGCTTTTTCAGGGGAGAACAGGACAGTAAGGAGAGAAAGAGAGAAAAGAACGTAAATACAGAATTGAAAGTCGGGTGGCTGTGGTTGGCTTAACGGTCAGGGAACTGGACTCGTAACTCCCAGGCGGTTGGTTTGATTCCCAGGTGAGGTCATCGTACCCCCAGGAAAGCACCGAACTGCTTCAGATACAGTATAAACAGAATGTATTTAAGCTGCGTACGTTGCCCTGGATAAGTGTGCTAATGTGTAAGTGTAAGCTTCTCACTCGCGTGGGTTTACTCCGGGTACTCCGGTTTCCTCCCACGCTCAAAGACGTGCATGCTGGGTGCGCTCCTGCAGGTGCCCTTGACCAAGGCACCGGCCTCAGAACTGGAGTTGGTCCCCGGGCGCTGCACTGTGGCTGCCCACTGCTCCTAGGTAACTAAGGATGGGTCAAATGCAGAGGACAAATTACCCCACGGGGTTCAATAAAAGCATATCTGTATCTCTATCTCACTCAAAGGAGACACCTGTAGTGATCTACCTGGGAATCAAACCTATCACCACCTGGTTTCAAGTGCAGATGCATAACCACTTCTAGACTTTTGTTCTGTAGTGGGACTGTCTTAATCCAAGGCTAGCCACGATAGACGCAAAGATCTGAGTGGAGCTCTGCACTAACGTTTTTTCCCCTAAGGAGCACATCTGCTCCTAACTTTAGCAATTTTAGGAGCACACTAATGCATCCCAATTAGCAGATGTGCTACTGCATTATTTTTTTTCCGGTTGGCACACATCAAATTTAAGGAGTTAATGCCCCTAAAATGGGAGCACTGTAGAGCCCTTAAGATAGACAGACGGACTGAACTGTGATGGCAGAAACTTTTGGAAAAGCAGAAAGGACTCGGATCTGAGTAAGGAAGCGTCGGGCTGAGATTCGGCTCAAAGCAGCGGCTAGCACCGCTTCTTCTAAACTACGCTGGCTTTTTTTTTTGGGGGGGGGGGCAAGTAAGCAGGAGAGAGGGATGCATTAGAGTTTTCACGTGTGATGCGGAGGTAGCACAATGCACCCCCCCGGCCCCGCCCGCCCCACGCCCCCCCGCACCCCCCCAGTCCGTGGCACCGATGCCGTCGCCGTCCCTAAAAGGCAGTGGGAACAGGCTGAGGGCTCTTCAGGGGGGAGTTCAGCACCCATTTCAGTGGTATCTCAGACCACTCCTGACAGCCCCGTGGGGGGGGGGGGAGAGGCGTGGGGGGCGTGCTGGGAGCTGGCAGATCCCCCGAACGCCAGCGAGAGAGGCTGGATATATCGGCGCTCTGTTTCGCTAAAGTGCTGTTCTTATCCAGCAGCCAGGAACGGGGGTGGGGGGGGGGGGGGGGGGGGGGGGGGGGGAGTGAGTCCTAATGGCATAGAGCAGTTGAGTGGAAGCTGGGGGTGTGTGGGGGGGGTGGTTGAGGGTTTGTGTAAAAGATGACTTCACCACTACCGACTCCCCCCACCGCCCCCGGCCAACTTCTCAAGTTTCACCCAAAATAGATGCCGGATATATCTTAGGTAGTCTTGGAAATTCTCTATTTGACGACACGGAACCAACATTTATGCTGGTTCCAAAAAAAACAAACCGGGCCTCGAGCTGGGCCACAAGCACCAGCGGTTTGCGCGGATGGCGGTGTGTCAATTATACGCGTCACCCTAAGAATGCTGAGACCGTCAAAGTTCCACACAGTAAACGCCACACAGCAGCGCTCTTCCCACCATGCAGAAATCTGCAGTCGATATGTCGTAGCCGGACTCGTGTTGTATATTAACATACTCGTAGTTACGTCATTGGCCCTTTCGTGTCAGTGGTCGGAATACGTGTGAAACTGTCCCTCTTTCCTCGCTGAAGACATTTCAAAAGCCTGCCAGCCTGAAGGACACTTGCTGCCACATTTTAGGTCATGTAGTTTTGAGTGCTGTCAGTGCTACGTCTATGTAAAAAAAGAAAGAAACGGTCCCAGCATTAAGTGGTTCCTTTCTCCCGCTCTCCAGTGCTTATCCAAACAGTGAACTCCTGAATTTGAACACCCCAGTCTGGCTATAAACGGGCTTGGGAATGAAGACGGTGATGCAGCCTGTGGTACGGTGTTTAATCGTTAACCGAGTGAAGCATTTCGCCACTGCTTGCACTTTATCCCACACAGTCCCTCACCCAAGCACTCCCATGTCCTCCTTCATTAACCATTTAAGGCGTGAGATCGCAAATATACGATTAGAATGTTCTTAACTGATCATTCTAATGCTGATGTAACAATCACTACTGGTAACTGAAAGCGATGGAGTTCTAGAACATTGACTAGAATTTTAGAAGAAAAAAAAAAACATTCCAAAAAACCTCTTCAAAGGGTTAAAAATAGCTAATTTTTGCTGTATGTACATCCCATTTCTGCAACGCACCCCCCAATTCAGGATGGGGAGGGCTAGCACAAGTGCCCTCTGAAATGCCCTTGGTCAGCTGACCGCCTATTTTGACACTGCCCATTGGCCAGCTAAACTTCAAGTCACTGGTCAAAAGACTATGCACATGAGCGTGATGATGTCACAGACAGATTTAAAAAGGCAAAGGTTACCGTGCCGACTGACATGACGACTGACACCCTAGTGATCCAGATCCAAGTCAGAGCAGAAGGGCTATAGCCAAATGTGCCACTAGGGAGACTCTCACACCATATTTGAATAAATCAAAACATTTATCAAACTTGTAATAACGTTTAATTTAAGTTCACTATTCAGATTTGAGGCAAACGACTCCATTTACACAGTAAAAGGGTTATTTCATTTCAGCATCCTGACAGTCGATTTCCAAAAAACTCCATGCACAACATTTCCAAAAACAAGACTGGCTACTGCTGCTCGAGGTGGTGAAAGATTCATTTTAAAAGACAACAATTAAACAGGTGGCAGGTGTCATCACAAGGGTACGTTGAGCCCAAGGGCCCGGTCGTCCTATGAGATGACAGCAAGTTTTTCCAGCATGTTTAAACTAAAATGAGCCTGTTTTGTGCAGCAGGTTTATAAGAGAAATCATCATGCATGTACTGAGCATTTATACACAGCCTCAATTCTAGCACTCCCCCCCCTCCTCCTCCCCACCCCAAATTAATACCGGCCCGTTTGCATACAACATTGTTTTAATTTCAAGTACTCGGCTGGATATATATAATTTTCCAGAGGTGACAATTTAAATGGCACAGTTCAATCTTTTGTGTGAGTGGCACAAATCATCATAATAACCGCCACTTCAGCCCTGTATTCAGTTTTTCGATTGCAGCGACCCATTCACCAACCGCAGCTCCGCGTTATTAAATGTCAATTTATAGATAATAGTTTCTCAGCGCGAGCAGCGGGACGAGCAGCCGCAGAGCGGGCAGGAGCCGCGAAAGGTCATGGCTATGTAAACTGTCTTATGACGCAGCGAGAGACAGAGAGAGAGAGACGGGGAAAATAAAGTTGTTTTTTTTTACATAGCCGCTCTCGGTCACATACGGCTACGCGGCTGCCAGCTGCGGGGGAAAAATCGTTTAATAATTCCTCAGTAACAATGACAACAGCAACAACAAATGACCTTCCGGAATAAATAAAAAAAGCCAGGCCTGAAAATGCTAGCTGGGTGCGCGTTCGCGTCTTTTCGTGGATTTTTCACTCACGCGGTCGCACAGCTCCTCGAAGGTACAGTCCGCGAGGGTCCCGCAGGTTTTGCTCAAACGCAGCTTTCTGCCCTGCACTTCGAGAATCCTTGGTCGAGTAACTATGGGAACACGAACAAAGCATGTTTCTTGCCTGGGTAATTACAACAGCGTACAAAAAAAAAAACTCATCCCTCCCAAGCGAGGAAATGCATAGCCGGATAAATAATAGCGAATGATTCAACACAGAAATCAGACAAAATACTGATACAATGGCAGCCACTTGAGTCCGCACCCCTCCACCCACCATCACCAGTGGAACTTATTAATTGGTCAGCGGAGATTGGGGCCCCATTGTCCTCCCAAATGTATTCTCTTTCAAGAGAAATTAACTTACGTACTATCATTTTGTTTCTGCGCCAGCTCATCAAACAGCTTATCCATGTCTGCCCGCACATCAGCCTCGCTTGTGCTACAGTGAATGGGACAATAGAATATGATATTAATAACACTTGAAGGCAAGATCAAACATCTGTTGGGTCCCGCTTAGCTTTTCGCCCGGCACAAAAGAACAGGATGTTACACTCTAAATACAAACATTAGATTTTCCGATGCGCATGAAAAGCGGGGGGAATATTAACTCTCGGGGAAGATGATTCGCCGCTTATTTGCATACACTGAAAGACGGCTACACACTCGAAAGGCGAAGCCCGTAATGAGGCAATAGAGGAAAAGCAAATCCATTAATGCTGTGGGCACACAACGGGAATAAAGGGCCGCTGCCTTTCCCCCCAGCAAGCCAAATAACAGGCAACAGGCAGAACAGTCAAGCATCCGCAGAGGCCGGTGAGCGCGAGCGCGCGCGCGTGTGTTGCATGTCTCTCTGAGTGTGAGTGTGTGCTCGTGTGCGCACGTGTGTGTGTTTCAGCGTTTTTTTTCTGTGTGTGTGTGTGTGTGTGTGTGTGCATCTACATTTGCTTCAGAGAAAGACAGAGTGTGTGTGTGTGTGTGTGTGAATACACACACACCTGCAGGCATTTATCAACATATAATGCATATGCAAATATATTATCATGAGTGACGTATGACAGCTGAACAGAAAGTAAGACATGCAAAAACATTTAAAAATAATAACGAAAAACCTTCCCCCGGCGCGCGGAACAGGAAGTAGGGGGGAAGCAGGCGTCGCTTGCGCGCGGCGACGAGAGCGAGTGGGGCCGCTGGGGCGGGGGCTCGGGATGGGGGGGGGGGGGGGGGGGGAGTGGCTAGCGGGTGCCATGAGAACCTCTCGTGTTCAAAGCGGGGCCCTCCGGCGCGGGGTGACCCTGCGGAGCGGCGGGGAGAGAGGGACCAGTGACCCTCCCGGAGCAGGTTTACATCTGTGGGCTTAACACAGGCAGGGAGCGGCTCAATGGCTTAAGAGAAGGCTATTGACGAGCGGGGGCCCCTTGGCGCATTACCCCACACGGAGCTGTGTAAAAAAAGATGGCCGGGGGGGGGGGGGGTTTGGACAAAAACAATTAACAAAAAAAAAAACTAAAAAAAAAAAAACGGGGTGTTATCTGAGGGGACGTGCACAAGGGCCCTTTGAGGGGGAGGGAAATTGGGCCAATCCATCACATCATTAAAACAGATGTAAAAGGGGGGGGGGGCAAGGGAGAAAGAAAGAAAAATAAAATACACATTGCGATAACTGTTATTACACTTTATACTGGGGGGTGGAAATCAGCGAGGAAAAGGGTGTGTTAAGTTGGCTCTCATTTCCGTGATTGTGTATTTGGACAGCGTTACACCGTGTGCTCCTTCCTGCCGGGGGTCTTCTACAGAGCGACGTTATGACATCCAGAAGGATTTTAGGATTTGGGGATGCACCCGTTCTCCCCCCCCCCCCCCCCCCCCGGCTCACAGGTAGTAGAGCTTTCCCGCAGCGGGCATGTCCCTCTGGCGGTAGTCAATCCCAGTGTCCAGGCAAACAGTCTGGCAGCGTTCCTGCAGAACACACAAGACAAGACAGGGAAACGCCATTGGACACTCGCACGGAACACATGACAGTTACATCGCATCGCAGCAGGTCAAACTACTGGCTGAAAGAGGATCACCTACATTCTGTTAAAAAAAGAAAGTAAAATTTGCTGCTATGCACCAGGGTCGCCGTGGGGGTTGGGGGGGGAAGGTAGTTTGTATGATTGCAAGGGCCCTGACTGACAGGGGCCTTCCAAAAAAATATTTTAAATATGGGATTTTCTGGGGTGGTGGAGCCCAATGTGAGATCTTTTCATGCATCCCAACATCCCTGCTCTGTGCTCTGTGAGAGATGTCAAAGTCTGTGAAAGACACAAACTGCCAACAGCACAAATAATGACTTCAGTGCGTCTATAGCTGTCCCCTTTACACTGTGGCTTCACCTCCGAGCCAAACACATCCCTTTCAGTAAGACCAATCATAGTGTCAGAGGAATAAATCCATGATCGACACAAGAATTTATCAGAGCACGTTGTAGTGCCACTTCACCGCAGTACAAAAGGCCTTTTCCCTTTCGGGTGAAAAGTGAAAAACGGAGCCTTGTAGCGATGGCTAATTTCACCTTTAAAATACAGATATGAACATCTTTCTCTCTCTCCCTCTCCCTTAAGTTAATTTCATAGTTCGGTTTTGTGGGAGAGAGGTTCGAGTGCCCAGGACAGCTGCTCGCGGGAGCGGGGAGCGGGGGGCGGCAGACCGGGGAATCTCGCCAAGCCTTTTGAGCTCGTCTTTTTTTTCTCTCTCTTCTTCTTCTTCCTCGTCTTCTTCTTCTTCTTTTTTTTTGTTGTTGTGAAAGACGTGAAAGAAGAAAATAAAGATGGCTGAATTCAGTAAATTTCAAAGCAACGGTAGCAGGGCCCGCGGAAACAATGGCCAAGGACATCCCCCCCCCCCCCCGGCATTCTCCTCCGCGTCCTCAAACCAAAGTAGCGCACGCAGTCAGGACTCTTAACCTTTAGCTATCCAGCACAATCCGCAGGCATTAAGTGTCTTTTCTTTTTTCCCCTTCTCTTTTCTGAAAGTAAAGTGCATTGTCTAGATGAGCATTTTAATTGAAAACATATTGCATTTACTTCACTGCAAGTTGCCCCTGAATTTCAAGTCACTGGAAAATTCTGTAGACACCCTCCACGCACACAAAGGTAAAATAAAAAATAAAAAATGAAGCCCTTTCATTGCGCATTTGAGTTCATGCTGCTTGCTCTCAAAACCAATTTGAACTTGAGTAAATATTGTAAGGAAAATACGAATATAAGGCAATGTAAAAATAAACATTTTTAAAAAGACTGAAAAGAAATTATGGAGTGAGCAACAGTACTTTGGGAACAACAAGTGATCCTTCATTTTGCTCTTTTCTCCAAATTTGGATTCGCCAATGGAACCATTATTGAATGGAACCGTCCTGGATGGGGCCAACGCCAATCCTGGTGTTTTTCTCCCAGAATTCTGCTCAAAGTAAGCACTTAAACTAGGATTGAACTCCAGTCCAGTGCTACAGCTGGATACTCCACTATAACTGCCTAAATAGTGCTCATTTGAATGAGCTGCTCACTTTTCATCTCTGTTTTTTAAAATCTGAATGTTTCAGTGCAGTTAAAAATGTACATGTGGTGTAAATGCACAAAAAAAAAAAGTGGTTTCATTGGCCTGGTGGCAAAATTGCATAGCAGTAACACCGTCACTGCCAACACCGTCACCATGTAGTTTGGCAGTGCTTAAAAATGTGAGTGAGAAGAACGTTTTCACTGATCCTCAGAAGTGAAAAAGAAGAGCTGCAATGCTGGTTCCAGGCCTCCTTCGCCCCTGACCTGAGCTTGTTCATAAACGCCCCCTGCTGGACGAGCTCTGATCTGCACCCTCAAGCGAAATGTACGCAACTACAAGGGGTGATTTCAGTCCAGTTATGTTTATTTTTAAGATTTTTTTTCACGTAGGAGAGGACTCCTACCCACATCAATCTAGTTTTGACCCAAAGGGGGGAATTGTGATAGATTTTGTAGAGCCACTAGATAAGTCAACTCTGCATTATTAACGGTGAACGTTCTCTCCCAGTCGACCTTTAAAGGCAAAACATTCTAATCTGATCAGTCTTGTAAAAGGAGGGCGATCAAGATCAATGGATGCAGTGTACTGTAATGTAGCTCAAGAAACTCCCGGAATCTCCTGTAGTTAACCCTTTGAAGAGCATTTTCAACCTTCTAAGTCAGTGTTCTAGAACTCCGTTGCTTTCAGTTACCAGCAGCGATTGTTACATCAGCACTAGAATGTTCAGTTACTAACACTCTGATCACATGTTTGTGATCTGACACCTTAAAGGGAAGCAGAGAGGATAAACAATCTGTGTTAGGGCATCATGTGACACTACATAGGTCATAGTTCACTTTAGGACCTAGCCTCAAGCCATTATTACACAATTTAAGTCACATTCGAACGTGTGTATTGGAAAAGTTCTGCTATGTCCCCATTTCTCTCCAGTCCTCTCATCCACCGAAAACAAGACATTCTATATAACGTGTAGATATGACTAATGTAATGTTTTGGCTCATTCGATACTAGAGAAAGTTAATCTTGACACATTTACCGGTCAAACCATACATTTCCCAAAGACTTTTTTTTGTGCCTATTATTCAGAGAGTGTAACGTTAACAAGACGCATGTCAAACATAATCTAATCTAGCTCATTCTTCACATTAAAAGGGGGGGGGGGGGGATAAAAAACGAACAGATTTGAATCAAGCGTTCGTTCGATGACGGCTCGGGCAAATTATTAAATCAGCGAGTTTCCCGCCAGCGTCCTCCTTGAACTGGGAATAATTAGCAATCACTACAAAGCTAGAGGACCGAAATATTCTATTCTTCCGTGCTGTCAACTTTTATCTCGGTCCCCGCTTTCGCGAGCAGAGTTCCCTTTCTGAGGCGATCGGCTGAATCAGGCGTAATAACAACCTGACACGTCCTCAATTGCGGCACAAAAGGGACGCGTCATTTCATCAACCTCCGGTGACCCTCCGCCGCGCCGGGACGTAAATAGTCTCAACGCCCCAGTCACGGGCGTATCGAATCGTGTACATTTTTTTTTTGCCTCTTTTGTCTCACGCGTAGCTTGACACCTAATGGTTTACTTCATGGATCGTTTGTGGTGGGGGGGGGTGGGGGTGAGGGGGGGTTTGGGGGGGGGGGTAAAAAAAAAAAAAAAAAAAAAGGAAACACAATCAGCCGTAATTCCATTGGTTATTTATAATCAGATGGGCTCCTCTCGGAGCTTCGGGGATCATTGCATAATTATATTCCAGACGGGGTTCATTAAAACTTTGCACTCCTCACGGATTGCTCTCCTCGCCCTCCCGCGTGACCCCTCCAGCGCCGCGGCGGCGGCCGCCGTCCCACAATTCCCTGCCTCCCCCGCGAGCCGGACGCACGCCGCGCGTCAGTCGGTCCGCCATGGAGTTTAATGCCATGCGCGTAACACCGCCAGCCTCACTAACATCGGCCTGATAAAATAAACGCAGCCGTGTAGAAATCCAGTGGAAACGTAATCTTAAACGGCAAGCGGTTAAAGTCAAGATTAAAGTGGCAAAAAATCTGGGCTTAATGCCTCACAAGCATTCTGAAGCACACATACACAACACGCGCACGCACACACACACACACGCACACACACATGCACGCACACACACGCACACACACATGCACAACACACACACGCACACACACACACATGCACAACACACACACGCACACACACACGCACACACACAATACACTAAAAGGGACACAGTAGATTATTAATGACCATTTCCCCCTTGTGTTGGCTTCAGATGTTTGTTTTTTTTTTTTTCTAAAAAGGTGTCAACACAGGCTGTCTGAGAATGGCTCAGTCACCTAGACCACATGACACATGCCTGGAAACTGTGAGCGACAGTCAACTCCTCTGCTGTGGATACCCTGGGATTAAGATTCGGGAGTTCTACCAAACACACACACACGCCCGCACGCACGCACACACACACACATGCACGCATGCAGACATGCACTCATTACTCCACGGCCCCTCAGGCACCGCACGCCCTCCAGAAGGGAGAGAACATAAAGCGCTAAAATTTACAGTGGAAAGCTTTCACTAAACGCGATGAGCCCGATCGCTACGGAAACAAAACCGATCAATCTGATGGCTGCTGCTCAGAATCACAGCACATCTGAGCCAGGACAGAACCAATAAAGAATCAGCCGCAAAAAAACGCACGAGGACAAAAATCCGACAAAGTCAGTTTAACCCATGATTCCCCCCCTGGCTTGCTGCCCCCCCCCCCCACCACTCCCCATCCCCCATCAACCCCCATCCCCCTGGTTGTCCGAGTTTTTCCGAGCCTCATTTTAGCATAAAAAACGAGTGGCTTTTTTCCTACTAAAAGTTGCTTTTGGGGTTTTTCAAAGAGAGGCTGCCATTGAGCTCCAACAAAAGCCAAGGATAGCTAACTCCTTCGCTCTGGTGGGGTCCACTGCCTCATTACGACCAGCAGAAAACATCTGATGCTTTTTTTGTGCGGGAGAGAATTGTCCAGCCTGAAAGAACACAGGCTGGGAAACTGTAAAGGAGAGGGGGGGGGGTAGGGGGGGGCTGGGGGTGGGAGGAGAGGGGAGGTTGTCGTCCATTCAGGAGTTTGTGTCCTACAGCCTCTGTGGAGGGGAAAAGAAAGGGGGGTGGGGTGGTTTTTGGGGGGGGGGGCTGGAGGTAAAGAAAGCCTAAAACAGTGCCTTTATGCTGCCAATCCAGGACGACTCCTCTCACATCAAAGTGTGTTCACTCCTGGGCCTTTCTGTGCCAAATTTATTCAGGCCGAGGGCCGGGCAGGGGAACAATGCGCGCACACTAATTACGCCTAATTATCTATTCCCTTTAAGTGTGACCAGCTCCGGCCAGCCCAGGCCCGGCCCAGCCTGGCCGCCGTCGCCGCGGCTACGCGCTCTTCTCACCGCCACCGTGCCCCGTCCCGCCCCCTGCCCCCCCCCCGCCCATGTCCAGCGCTCTCAGAGGAGCGTCTTCAGAGCGCCCGTCCTGCCTTTTCGGTTACCCCTCCCGGTGTTCTACCATGTGCCCCCTTAGCTCGCCCCCCCCCCCCCCTCCTCAAAATGCCTCCCCACTGCAGAGAGCTGCTAACCCCCCCCCCCCCCCCCCAACCTCAGCTAGATGGGCCTCACCTGCGCCAAGTCACTGGTCCCTGCCACTGAGACGCTTATCAAACGGGGGGGGGGAGAAGGGGGGACTTCCTTATTAATTTGGTGAGTCCCCACATCACCGCTGCTGGGGCTTCTGGGAGGTAGGGAGGGTTGGGAGGTTTTTTGGGAGGGGGGGGGTGGGGGGGGGGGGTTTTGGTTGCCTGGGGGGGGGCCCGCCGGCCCTGTCTGTCCTCTTGCTTTCTTTTCATGATCTAAATGGGACGTTTATTGGATTAGGGTTCTTCTCCACACCGCTCCTCCGAGTGGCCCTGGACAAAAAAAAAAAACCGCCAAACCAACTGCCTGCGCTCACTGTCTGGAGATTTAGAGGCAAAAAAAAAAAAAAACTGGAAAAATTCACATTACCTCACAGTCATTCAGCCGGACAGCCAATCAAGTGCGAAGCTGTGCTCCCCCCGTTAAATGAAAACAATAATTTGCGGCCTAATCCGCAGCCATTTAAAACGAAGAACGACGAGAACAAGCCGGGGGGGATGAATATAAAGAGGAGGAGGAGGAGGAGGAGGAGGAGGAAGAGGAGGAAGAAGCAGAAATATGACCGTTGAAGCTGGAAGCCAGCCCCCGCGCACGTAGCCGGTTGAGCGAAACATAACCGTCGGAATGGTCGCTAAAATCAAGCACCAGGCACCCCCCCCCACCCCCTCAGTGGTCCCTCTTTTAATTTCTTTTAATTTCAGTCACGGCGCCCCCCCCCCCCCCTCCCCTGCCCCCCCCCCACCACCCACTCCACTTACCCTCCAGCTCAGGGAGGCCTTCACAGAGAACGCATCGATTTTTATACTTTTTATTTGTACTTTTTTTTGAGGGAGAGGCCGCATTGTCAGGTACTCGTTTCTTTTAATTTTTTTTTTTTTCTTTTTTAAAGCCGGGGCCCGATGTGGTAATTACTCCACACAAAGGGGCCAAAAAGAGCAGACGTGCGGGGACACAATGAGAGAGGGAGAGAGAGGGACGCCCGGCCCTAAATTAAGGTTATCGTATTTCCCCCCGCGATGCTGTTTAAAAAAAACACCGCCCCCGTCGACAGTCAGCGGCCGCGCCTCGGGGTTCGGCACACGAACCCGTGACCCCGAGCGATCACACGGGACACGCACGGGTCACAGCGGGGTGAGCGGGGAAGAGGAGGCGGGGAAGAGACGTGTCAGCGGGATTTAAAAAAAAATACAAAACAAAAACACTACCTGCGCTTTATGTATTTCCGACAGGTAGATCCCCACCCCACTGCAAAGGCATTTCTCTGCACCAAAAACGAGAAACACTTTGGGATAAAAGCGAACTTTTTTTTAAATGTACTTTTTCACTGTTAATTTTGGTAGACGGGCCCGTAGCCTTCCGTGCAGTTAAGACACTTGCCTCAGTGATGTCACCGCGAAGGAGCCCACCGTCACCCGCACCATGACGACGTCGCTTGTACGAGCCGGCTTTCCCATCATGCCTCTCTGCCAGTCGCGCTAACCGCTAACGGTGGCAAGTTTACCGTGACGCCCCCTCTCTGTGGCCGGAGTGACTCTGAGGTCCTCCTCCATGTGGGGGGGGGGGGGGGGGGGGTTCCCTTCGCGAGGTCGGTGCCCCGCGGCATTGTGGGGGATGGCGGGTTGGCGGGATGGCCGCTAATAAGAAGTCAATTGATAAGTTAAGACATCAGCGGGGGATTAACCCCCTCGCTACGGCTCAGCTGACCAATGAGGAGAGGTCAGACATGAGGTCTGATACTGACCCCCACCGCCCCCACTCCTAAGTCCAAAAAAATCCCCCCCCCTTGACCCCCCAGGGCCCTGGCCCACACCCATTCACACAGTCCTCCCCAGAAGTGCTGGGAGCAGGGTCTGACAGCTTTAATTTCATCAATTAAAGTCAGCCGGCCATAGGTGGGGGCCGTGGGGGGGGCGGCAGGACGACGGACCACGGTCGGGCCGCGCTGAAACAGATGGCGTCACAATGGCGACGCGGCGGCAGGGGAAAGGGTGGCGGGCACAGAAGGGGAGGGGGGGGCGCAGGGGTGTTAACACCCTCAATCAGCGCGGATTAGCCAACGCTTCAGAAAGATGACTTTTTGAGGCGACCGGGATTTGCGTGAAGAACCCCCCCCTCCACCCCCCCCACCGCCTTCCTCGACGCACTCTGAAGAAAACAGAACACAAGGAAGTTTACGTCAAACCCTTACCCCCCCCCCCCCCCCCCAGTTCTTCAGAAAAGAAAAAGAACCCTAAACTTAATCTCTTAATGGTGATTCTGTGAAAGCGTAAATGGAGTCGCCGTGGTGGAAGATTCTTCGGCATTCCGCGGCGTTTCACCAGCTCACGCCTGGCCGACCCCGCCTCCCGCGATTTTTAACCTCCTCGCCCCGCTCTCCCAACTTCACACCCGCCAACAAAACTGAGCGAACCATTACCAAAAAAAAGAGCTTTACATTCATCAGGCACAAATCAAATCCTTCGGTATTATTGGTTGTGACACTTCAGCGGAGGTATAAACAGCTACATAATCCAGGTGTGCCTTTCTGACCTGTTATCTGAGACAAAGCCGGTTTCGTGCGGGGGTAGAAATCAAGCTGAATGAAGGACAAAATACTCTATTATCCTCCATTAGCCTTATAAATTCATCATTATTTAGCTCAATTAAAAAAAAAAAAATACATAAATTACTGGTATTAAGCAGACACTCTTATCCAGAAGGACATACGCACATATATACTGAAGCAATTTAGGTCCCTTGTTCAAGGGTACAAGGACAGTGTCCTACCTGGGAATCGAACCTGCAACTTTTGGGTTACAAATCCAATTCCCAATCCATTATACTGCACACTGCCACCTCTACCTACTTGTATAGCTCATACACAGCCACTATAATGCAAGAGATTAGGCTTTAAAAAAAGATCAGCTTGTGTACATTGACCTTCGAAAAACAACAAACTGTGTATTTTAAGAAAGCAAGCACCCAAGTGGCTCTGTCAGTGAAAGTGCTCACCATGAGTGCAGGCCAGGCCCTTTGGCACGAAGACTCAAATTTGGCCCTCCAATCCAAATCCAGCCCATGTTTTCTGGTTCTCCCAGGCAATTAACTGAGGCAGTTAGTGCTACTGATTGGCCGCTCTGGATTCACACCTGACTCCCAGGTAAAGGGAGGGTGGAAAAGCAGCAGTTCTCGGTCCTGGAGGACCGTGATTTGAGCGACAGGGCCCTATGATGTGGTCACAGCAGGACGGGGCCTGCTCTGTGCGGTCAGCAGACTGTGGGACGAAGGTGGGCCAGGTTTGAGTGACATCGCTGTGCTTTAGTCCCTCCCAGTCACACGGCAGCTCCCTATGGCTAACGGTCTCTTGTCATCAATAGAGAAGCCAAGGCTCTCACAGGTGCTAGCTGCCCGCGTAGTACTGTGTGACCTGTGCTGTGTAAGTCTCTCACTGGCTTGTGTGCACATACAGACCAACACACACGCTCTGCTGTTTATATGGATGTAGGGGGGAGGGGGGGCAGGGTGACACCAGAAAACAAATGGTGATTTTAAATTGTGGGGGGGGGGGGGGGGTGAGACAGGAGAAACATTCAAAAGTTAGAAAGTGAATACATATATTTTTATGAGATTAAATAAGAGAAGTAGCAGGTGCCTGATACCCACTGCCTTGGTTCAAAGCCACAGGAGCGACTGGATGATTGGCTCAATATGAACCTGAGCATCGAGCATTGCCCCCCCCCCCCCAATCCCCCACCCTCCATCACCTCCGTTTGATGGTCTGGGCCACATTAAAAATCTGCACACCAATTGTTTGAAAACGGGCTCGGTGAAAGCACAGACAAGGAAGACAATTCAGTCCGCTTTTATTTTGCATTTGAATTTAGCCGGACATTTAAATACCTATTAATTGTGGAAGAATTTACTCTCTCACAAAATGCATGAAAAAATAATTCTCCTGTTTATTGTGCGCCCAGATCGCCTTTGTAATTGCAGGAGGCAACAAAAAAAAAAAAAAAAAACAACAAAAACAAAAAACCTGAATAATGTCAATACCTGCTCACAATAATGCAATTAAATTGCAAAGTAGCTTACAGCATCAGTGGCTCCCATTGCTTCCATTCTGCCTCACTTTGAAATGCAAGCAGGCTGGATAATTCTCCCGCCCGGGCTGCTCGTTATTCAGTGTCCAGTACCCTTTGTAACGATTCGCGGAAACGCTCCCTTTCCACGTCCCAGGTATGATCAAAGAAAGCCCCCCCCCCCCCCCCCCCCCCCCCCCTTTACACCAATGCTCCCGTCGCACGGAGAACACATTTTTCGTCGTTACCTTCAGCAGGGCGATGAACGGGACGAAAGTGTCTCTCTGCAGCCCGTTCTTATACAGATCTGAAAGAGAAAATTGGTATTAGCTCCACTGTTTAGCCCTAATAATGCCTTTTTTTCCCCCTCCCTGATTGGCAAATAAAGCTCCCATTGACGGGGTAAATAGGAGGACACAAAAGGGAGATGCGCGAGAAGGGGAACTGATTTCTACACCGGCAGCGGCACGAAATTCGTTACATTCTCAAACAATGGGCGGCCGGGGGGGAGGGAGGGGGGGGGGGGGGGGGGGGGGAGGCTTGTTTTCCGAGCGGACAATATCTGAGGCCTAAATGAAAAGAGATTTCAATTAGCTCCGCGGAACAAATTTCATCTGAAGCGGCGCAGGCGAACACAAAGCTTCGGTCAAGCAGCGCACGGCCTCTGATGCAGCTGCTGCTGCTGTGTGCTGCTGTGTGCGGCTGTGTGGTTTGGCTGCTGTGTGCGGCTGTGTGCTGCTGCTGCTGTGTGCGGTTTGGCTGCTGTGTGCGGCTGTGTGCTGCTGCTGCTGTGTGCGGTTTGGCTGCTGTGTGCGGCTGTGTGTTGCTGCTGCTGTGTGCAGTTTGTGCTACTGTGTGCGGTTTGCTACTCTGTGATGCTGTGTGTGGTTTGTGCTGCTGTGCTGCTGTGCTGCTGTGCTGCTGTGCTGCTGTGTGCGGTTTGTGCTGCTGTGTGCGGTTTGTGCTGCTGTGTGCTGTGTGCTGCTGTTGCAGTGTGCTGCTGTGTGTGGTGTGCTGTGTGCGGCTGTGCTGCTGTGTGCGGTTTGTGTTGTGTGCGGTTTGCTGCTGTGTGCGGCTGTGCTGTGTGCTGCTGTGTGAGGTTTGCTGCTGTGTGTGGTGTGCTGTGTGTGGTTTGCTTTTTTAGCTGCGTGACAGACAGGAGAGAAAAGGACTCTATCCGATCACACACACAGTTATTACTCTGAATGAACGCGGCTGAGCTGATCTCATAAACCGCGCTGTGGTGCTGACTCAGAGCGGAGGTAGAGGCAGATAACCTCTTAGCCACATTGCGCCAGGAGAGCGTGGAATTGTGGGATAGAAATACTCCGAAGTTCTGCATTCGCTTTCCCTTGGCCATGTCTAGGAGGGATCTGACTTCTGTCGGTTCGAGCACATCAGATGCTTCTATCCCACAATTCCAAGCTCTTCTGTCGGGTTAACATCATTCTCTCGATTGCGGAAGGAGAGAGGTTGCCCGTAGCAACGAAAGCGTCCAAGATGGGGACAAGCAATGACAATGACTGAAAGGTACAGCATAAGCAAAGGATTTGACAGTGGTCTTATGTAACATGCAAGTTTACAAGTTCAGTTATTTTATCTAACCAGAGGTGGAAAGTCCAGGGAGCAGAAAGTAAAAGTCCTGCCATGTGTGTCTTCCACCCACCCAATTAGCCAATCCAGGTGGCTGGAACAAAATACTGGGGAGGACTTTTACTTTCTGAACCTGGATTTTCCACCTCCTTGTATTTAACACATCAAAGTTTTGGTACAGCATACGCATTTGACACAGGTCTGGATCAGGCAAGCGAGACTGTATGCACAAATTCCCCAGAGTCGCAAGAGAGAAACAGAAGTCGGAAGCCTTCTAGGCATGACCGTTCCCTCTAGACATGACCGTTCCCTCGGTCACCAGTACTTCCTGCTCCTCCAAAAGCAAGAGCAGAGCCCACCGAACCGTTCTGTGGCCAAGCCCAACCAGGAGGAGAGAATGTGAGGGTCTCGCCCGGGCAGTTCCTGGCATGTGACTGCAGCCAAAACACGGCTGTCCCCACGCGGGTTAAGCACGTTAACAGTTACGAAGAAAACATGCAACCGACGTGCGAACGTGACCTCGAATTATGCCGCCCCCTTTTTTTTTCTTCAAATAACCGAAAAAAAAAAAAATCGAAATTCGCGAGAGGAGCGTTTCACATCTCGAGTTCAAACGCGCGATCCGCTCGCGGCTCGGCGGCGGCGGCGGCGTCGTCTCGGGGAGGAAGAGGAGGAGGAGGAGGAGGAGGAGGACGACGAGCCGGGCTGGAATTTCAGCGTCTTTCATCCGACGCGTCCGCGTCCCCCACAAAGCGACTGCGCGCGTCTCCATTAACCCTCTAATTAAAATGAAAAAAGCTGGTAATTAAGACCCCCCCGCGTTTTTTTTCTTCTTCTCCTCCTCGACGGAACGACGGATCAAAATCGGGGGGGGGGGGGGGAGAGCTGGGGCGGACCGACCGGTACAGCGGGCGCTCAGAAACATCAATGACAGGCCACTTGAATAGCGGGGATATTAGCATTCTCCGAGAAGACATGGGAACGTCAGTCCACCGCCACCCTCATTTACGTATGCATGGCGGCGGCGGCGGCGGCGGCGGCGAAGCGCGCCATGGTAATGAGCCATGTCCAGGGGGGGGGGGGGGGGGGGGGGGGGGGGAGGGGGGGGGTGTCCAGGGCCAGTGACTATATGCACCACAGCAGCTACTTGCCCGTGCAAAGCCAGGAAATTAGCAGCGATGCTGACCTGGATTATGCACACAATGGCGGTAAGACATGGCGGCGGCGTTGGGGGTGACGGGACACACGTTTCCCCTTGAAATACGTTGAGTCCTCAAAAGGAGGGTTTTGGGGGGGGCGGGGGGGGGGGCCGGAGAGTCGTTATGCATTTAGGACCCGAAAGGGAATGCGAACCATTTACGGTTGCACTTAAATCATGACACCCCCAGCACAACCCCCCCCCCCCCCCTTTCTCGTCCCCCCCACCCCTCCATTTCCCCACATCATGGTAAATACTCAAATTAAAAAAGCGGTGATTAAGTAAGAGTAAAGAAAGAGCTTTTTAAAAGCAGGGCTGGCTGGCATCTCCCCCCCCCCCCCCCCACCCCCCCCCCCCGGCCCCTTTATTGAGCATCTTAAGAGGGCAGTGCAGGTGAACGTGGGCGAGGTGTATCGCTTTCTAAAGAGCTGCGATGAACCGCTTATCAAAGGCTCTTTCTGACAGAAAAGATCAAATCACCTCTCTCTCTCTCCATCTCCGCATTAGCATAATGGCACTGTGATCTACAAACGCCATATAACCTCGATTCAGATTTTAACAGCGGCTCGCGGCTACGCGCTACAAAAACCGACACGAACCGCGGGTCGATAAAGGCCCCGCCACTCGGCCAGATGATGCAAGGGCTGAGACCAGAGAAGCTAGACTTTGAGGACGTGTTCACATCAGCCAATCAACCGCGAGCGCCGTTTCACAAAGCAGGATTACTTTGAGTGGACAGCTTTGACCGATGTCTGGATAGCTTTGGCCAACCAGGGCCCCGTTTCACAAAGCAGGATCACTGAGTTAGCTGGATAACTGCGCTGAGTAAACCCAGAACAGCTTTTTTTAACTTCAGTCCATGTTCTAGATTGGGAGGGTTCTGGGTTTTACTCAGTGCAGTTATCCAGCTTACTCAGTGATCCTGCTTTGTGAAACAGGGCCAAAGCTATCCAAACATCAGTTAGCACGATGACAACGATGGTAGAGAGGCAACCTGCTCCCCATTCTTTGACCTAAACAAAACTGTATCTACATCTATCCTCGGCTATCGTTATAGCTTCACGCCAAGACCTGTAAGAATGAACGGTTCACTGTGGGGGAATGTTCCAAGTGCTTTCTACTAAGGTCAAAGTTCAATCCAACGTCATCTGCTTTGTTCTTAATGCAACGGTTAGTTTCTTTACTTTTTTGCCATCGTCAAACTGTATGCCCTGCTGTGCAAGCACTGGATGAAAAAAAACTCAAAACAAAATAATTTTTTCATTATAAATTTCACTGTGGTCAGATTGGACCTCAGCCTGAGTATTGTGTGTTGTGGCCAGTGTGTCAGATATTCCCCAAATGTTGGGGATTCTGAAAAATTGATAGAGACAGGAGTGGGGGGAGGGGGGGTTTCAGAGTGAAAATGTGTGCATTCAACTGAAGTGGGGGGGGGATTTTGAGGAATGTTTCCGGGTATCTGGCAACGCTGGTCCTGTTCCACCGCAAAACTGACGCCCACTAAATGGACTCACCTTCTGGGGGTCTGTTCGAGGTTGCCACTACCACAACCCCTCTCAGAAAGAGGGTTTCAAACAGCCGCTTCAGGATCATGGCGTCGGCTACGTCTGTGACCTGTGGGGGAAGGGAACAGGAGGACCGTTAAACCTGGACTCCTTTCAGCCACTTTCCTCTGTTCTGAGAGAGTGAGAGGGAGAGGAGAGAGAGAGAGAGACGGGCAGAAAGAGAGAAAGAAAGAGAGAGAGATCTTCCTGCTCTTTAATTATCGTTAGTGCCCAAAACGCCGTTGGGCAATAATCAAGGGGAAAACCGCCATCTTTTTGAAAACTTGGCGCTTTTCGCTTCTTTAGCAGAACCTGTTATTTCCTCGAAACGACTCGGATCTTAACTTCCGCTGCGGGGGGCTGAGGCGGGCGGGGGGATGAATGCTGCCCACTCCACAGTTGCCTTGAGCTAATTAATGAGATCCAGCGTGAATACCAGGTGTTTTACATTTCTATTCCGCCTTTCTGGCCAAGGCCTCTCTGTCTCTCTCTCTCTCTCTCTCTCTCTCTCTCTCTCTCTCTCTCTCTCTCTCTGTCTCTCTGTCTCTCTCCCTCTCTCTCTCTCTCTCTCTCTCTCCCCCCTCTCTCTTTGTCTCTCTACCCCATCTCTCTGTCTCCCCCTCTGTGTCTCTCTGTCTCTCTACCCCATCTCTCTCTGTCTCTCTCTCTCTCTCCTCAACTCTCTCTCTCTCTCTCCCTGTGTCTCCCTCTCCCCCTCTCCCTCTCTCTCTCTCCCTCTCTCTCTCCTCTCTCTCTCTCTCTCTCTCTCCGCGCGCGGCTGACTGGGCGAGCGGGTCACGAAGCGCCTTTCTGTGGAGATGAGGACAAGTAGCCCGAGCCGCCGCGTCTGAGATAATCAACCTCCGCCCCAGCCGCCGCCGCCGCCGCCGCCGCCGCCACGGCGGCGTGGAGGGGAGGAAATAAAAGCCGGAGCGATATGAAACAGAAACCCACATCACAATGGCCGACAAAAACAACCCAACAGATGGCCGCACACACACACACACACACACACACACACACACACACAAAATAAGCAGGTTCATTGTGATTTAAGAGCCCGCCGCCGCCGTCCCCATGAATAATCGCGGGGGAAAGAGAGGGCCGTTTCCCTGCCGTCACCACGCACGGCGAAGGCGCCGAATCCGCCCGCGCTCGCCAACGAGGCCCTGAAAAGAGGCTAACGCTAACGTAGACGCCGCGGACATCACGGTTCTGTGCGTGGGCCCACACTGTAGCCCCCTCATCAAACGACAGCGAGGTCAACCTTAAAGCATGTATGTGAACAGAAAGAGGCGTCAAATCCTCTGGCATCTCAACAACAGGTGAGTTTTATGAAGCTTCCGGGGGCCGCCGCTTGTTTCTGATCTCCAGTGTTAATTTCGGCCTGGCGCACATACTGGCGCGACGGGGTGCAAACAGCGCACGCTGGCGTTCCTTTCCCTGGCATCCCTGTTTTTCTTTTTTGTTTTTCGTTTTGTTTGCAAACGGGCCACGCGGATGCCACCCCCATGCATGCGCTGCTCCATCGCTTGTTACACCCGTCCCGCTCGCTGAAGAAGCCCCCTCTCCGCCTCCGGAAGGGGGGGGGGGGGGGGGGGACGAGACCGCCACAAAAGCTCGGCACCGCGCGGTCCCCCCCCCCCCCCCCCCCCCGGGTTCTCAAGATGAGAGGCGCGTGGCATGAATAGACTCATATTCTCCCGGCATTTGAAAAGGGCAATTACAACCTTTTATTTAATCTCTATTTGTTTTGCATATACACCGTATTGATTGCAATATTAGAAGGGGAAAAAAAAAAAACCTTTCACGGGGGGGGGGGGGGGGCTATGCGGCACTTTCACAAAACAACATGCTAATATTCAAATGAGCATCCAATTACAACAGCAAGAGTCACTTTTGTCTGCGACATGCGGGTGCCAAATTAAGATCTTTTGATCTTGCACCCTTACTTACACAACTCCGCAGATGAGTCGTTCTGCAGTCTGTCTGGGGCAAGACAATGGCTCAAGCGTTTTCTTCCACTCGGCCCCTTTCAACGCGGCGAATTCATTACGGGAAGCCGCACAAAGGGAGAAGGCTACAAATTACCGATAATAGCGCAGCGCTAATGAAGAGAATGGAGAAATTTCATTAGCATTTAAGAGAAAAGGTTTATATGACCTACAGTCGCTTTTCCATTACGACTCACTTAAGACAGACAAGGGGGGGGGGGGGAACAGAAATCCGACGCTTCATTTACATGTGTGAGAGAACGGGGCCCGGGGATTGGTCGGCCCTCCTCTTACTTGTTATGCATCTCGGACGCAAGTGTGTCTTTTCCCCCCTCACCGTAATAGGATTCAGCGACGGGCGACAAGATAAGTAAATAAATAAATAAATAAAAACAACGTGTCCGCGCCGTTTAGACTCGCAAATTCAATTCAACGGCTGCACACAGACCCACAAAGCATCGGTTTGGATGTGCTCTCGGGGAATTTGAATTTCAACGTTTTTTTGTTTTTAATTATTATGACTACTGTTACTATTCGGCAATGCAACAGATAGCATTAGAAGGCCTGCGAAACGGACGTGGAGAACGTTGGGATGACGAGTCCCGCGTTCTCGTTCTGAGGCCGCGTTTCCGCGGCGACGCGCGGGCTTGCACGCCGCGGACTTTAAGTGGCGCTAAAGTCAGCTAATGGGGACACGTGAAGCACTGCAGCCCGGCAGAAAACTTCAAACACGGAGCGCTGAAAGGGAAATGAAAGGTAGAGGGGGAAGAAAAGCACCAGGGGAGCGACGCGAGAGGCACGGGTCCCGTACGGGAGGTTTTTTTTTTTTTTCGGCAGCGTTTTTTTGTGACACGTTTTTCCGGAACATTCACGCGCGCCGTCGGTTTAACGACCAGGGCCCGGGCCCGCCTGACGCGCCGTGGCAGCACAACGATCGGCCACTAGATGGCACTGCACCGTTTGCTGGGTAACAGCACCCTCAGAACAGAGGGAAGGAGGGAGAGAGAGACAGAGAGAGGGAGAGAGAGGGAGAGATGAGGTTGAGAGACAGAAAGAGAAAGAGAGAGAGAGAGAGAGAGAGAGAGAGAGAGAGAGAGACAGAAAGAGAGAGAGAGGGGGTAGAGAGAGAGAGAGAGAGAGAAGCATTAACAATGCACTGAATGCTTGGTTTACCAAAGCTCACTGACAATGAACGTGAAACTCAATCTGATCTTGCAATGATTTGTGTTCACATGCAGCAGATGAATGCTTTTATTTAGCGACGCACTTATTGTACGTTGCTTTGGATAAAAGCATCTGCCAAATAAATGTAATCTAATGCTTTTAACCGCAAGCTTTCCAAGCAAAGTCTACAAGGTTATGCTGCTCTTGCTCTTGTTCTTGGTAACAATGTTTTTCAGGCACTTTCTGATGGTATAAGATAAGGCATGGTTTTCTTTGATAACCAGTTTAAGTGCTGTGCACATGCTTATGTTTGATTGGCTGCGGTCTGGTAGGTTGCACCGTATAAGAGTGCATTTATTGCGTTCCTTTTTGCCGACACTGCTCCCTTTTCTCTCTCCTTTCCTACCCGTACTTGCATTACTGAGTTATTGGACCTGTATTCGATCAACATTTGTCCTTAACTTTGACTTAAACGTAAGCAAAAAAGTGTTACACTTCTTCCTTCACAAATTCAGTTTCCCAGGCTAGATTCAGAAATTACTGAACTCGCCAAACTGCGATAGAAGAATTTTATTTGCTTCTTATTGTCAGTCAACGTTAATGACGCACGTTGACAATTGGTTGTAGCCCTCGTCTCTGTGTCTCTGTCTCTGACTCTGGGTTCTAGAGAAAGGAAGTGGACCCAGCCATGGCGGATGGTGACACGGTTGGCTGAGGGATGGGACAAATCGGTTTTCTACCTCCGTACGTGAATATACACACTCTGAGCCCACCTGAAACTCGTCGAAACACAGCAGGCAGGCCTCGTCCCCGATCTCCTGAGCGACCGGCGCGATCGGGTCGTAAACTTGTTCATGTTCCCCAACGTCCGCCTCGGCTGGCTTTGCCTCAGCCTGTGAATCCCTGTGGCGGGACGGAAACGGAAACACACACACACGCGCGCACACACACACACACACGGACGGACGGGACGGAAACACATACACACACACACACACACACGCGCGCACGCGCACGCACACGCACACGCACACGCACACGCACACACACACACATACACACACACACGGATGGACGGGACGGAAACACACACACACGCACACGCACACACACACACGCATACGCACACACACACGGATGGACGGGACGGAAACACACACACACACACACACACACACACGCATACGCACACACACACGGATGGACAGGACGGAAACACACACACACACACACACACACACACACGGATGGACAGGACGGAAACACACACACACACACACACGCACACACGCGCACACACACACACACAATGTTTTAACGGCTGGCGGAAGAGGGGTTTTTTTTTAACTTCCCGAAAGTGACCGCGCTCATTTCCCACCAGTCCCCAGTGGCCCCGCTACGTCAGCGATTCCCGTAAAAATACACGTCCCGACACAAACCGCCTCACACAGTTTCATTTAAAAAAAAAAATAAAACACTAAAATGATAGTCATTTACAATGACAATGTTCAGATTGAACCGATGCAAATGGTAAATGGACTGCATTTATATAGCGCTTTTATCCAAAGCGCTTTACAGTTGATGCCTCTCATTCACCCATTCGCACACACACACTCACACGTCAACGGTGAAAGGCTGCCATGCAAGGTACCAATCAGCTCGCTGGGAGCAATTAGGGGTTAGGTGTCTTGCTCAGGGACACTTCGACACGCCCAGGGCGGGGGATCGAACCGGCAACCCTCCGACTGCCAGACAACCGCTCTACCTCCTGAGCTATGTCGCCCCATAGTGTTACAGAGCTGTTCTAGCACACAGCTCACACCTGACGGCAGTGCCATGAATCGTATCCATGGCACAGAAATGTCCAATACAACCAGTCCAAGGACAGGGGGACAGAGAGCATGAACTTACTCTTATGTATATCTAACATGAATCCGTTAAAATGGACCCTCTTCTTCCTCGCAATCTTCACATGTGAGTAAAACAGGTCCATGATCATCGTTTTCCCTGTGCCTGTGAAAGAAACGTGGTAAAAAGCATATTAACATAAATCAAACCATTAATACAACAATATAAATGAAAATGGCAATGACTGTGTTATATCAAAATGATGATAAAATCTCATCAGGTTAAGAATGATACTAGTGCTAAATGACCTGGAGATGAACCATTTATAATTACAGCCAAACAACATGTGTTAGTTTTTGCATTGTCCATTCTTTACTTTTTGCGTTTTTTTATTATGTGACTAAAGCAAGATAAACCTGTGGCCTGAAAAGTTCATTTTTATAACCATCGTTAACCCTTTAAGGTGCAAGATTAAAAATTTGTGATAAGAATGTTATTAACTGAACATTCTAATGCTGATGTAACAACGACTGCCGGCAAAGGAGTTCTGGAACACCGAATTCGAATTTTAAAAAAACATTCAAAAGAACTCAGTCTTCAAAAAAGGTTAATCGTGTACAAAATGAGCGGCCACCGTAGCATGTTAAACTCTTGCATATAGGGTTAAGCAGAACATTCAGTTCTGTTTTCACAATTGAACAAAAATTCACAATTGAACCCTGCTTCTCGTCCATTCTGGAGAGGGGAAAACAAAATGTCCGACCTGTGGCCTGACTATGAAGGTGACAGCAAATGCCTTTAGACCTCTGGGACATTTTCGATTACGCTCAAGCGCAACTGATAATAACTGCCGGATCCAACATGGCCGCCGCTTCTATGCCACACCCACCTCCCCTTCTGTCAGTGGCCATTAATTTTGCTTTATTATTCCTCTTCTCTGAACAATCCTCTGCCAAAGAACATTTTGAGTATCTTATTAGCTTTGATTCAGTGCCCATTTATGACTTTTTTTTTTTTTTTTAAAGGCAAACAGTCCTGGGGAACGACAGACTTGATCAATAGTCATTTCACATGAGCAGCCCCCTCTCTTCTCCAGTCATGTGCAATTTAGAGCAAAAAAAAAAAGGGGGAAGACTGGGCCTAAGTGGTTTTCACTAGGAAAATAAGTAGGTGAGCCATTCTCAGCAAAACAGGAGGAGGACTCAATTGTTTGCAGCTCAAATAAGTAAACAGGCTAATTCCTGCCGAGGTAAAATGCGAAAATGGTGTTATGCAACTTGATATAATGATTAACGAGAGTGACTTACCGACATGGCCGTGAATGTAAAAGCCTTTGGGAGACTGCGGTTTGATGAAAAGCTAAGGAAAAAAAAGAGGGAAAAGGGGCCTAAACAACAGAAATGAATTGATCTAACATCTTTTTTTTTCCCCTTCCCCCACCCGAAAGTATTTCTGGTGATGAGTATGACTCAATTTCCAATGTCTCCGAAATTAGGCCCAGGTTCTTTCAGCAATCCTTGAGCAGCTGAATATTACAATGCTCTTACGACTAAAGCACAGGCTTACACGAGATTAACGCGGCGACTGAACCCAGAGAAAGAGTTCCTAACAAAGTGGACCACGACTGCAGTATATTCAACATACCACTGAGCTATTGTTAAAAGAGCACTTTATTTTCTCCCCTCATTGTGCATTTTCTACAGTAGTGGTAAGAGTCAGAGAGCCACACAGTTATTTGGGAAGAGAAGGACCTGCCCTTCAGAAAAAAAAAATCACATGTTCAAAACCCACACATGTTAAAAAACCACATGTGAAAGCCCAACATGTGAAGAGTGCACATGTGAACTATGAAAATAATCCCATTTATATTTTTTTGCTTTCATGTGTGAAAATTGTAGTTCACATTTGAAAAAGGGAAGATGCAAAGTTCACATGATTTCACAAGTGACCTATTTTCATTTCACTTGTGGGAAAAAAAAAGCCAATCACGTGTGAAATTGTCCAGTTCACACGTGATATTTTCTTTTCACATACGAAGTGTTTAATTCACAAATGTCAAACTGCAACTCTCACGTGTGAAAAGGGGAAAGCTTCCAAAGGGTGCGAGGCGGGCGGTTCGGACGCGAACGCCGTCCAGGCCGGAGGAACGCCGGAGCAGAGCCGAGCTGAGCTAGCCGCCGCCGCCGCCGCCGCCGGCAGCCCGTGACTTTGAATGACTTCTCAAGCTCTCTGTGGCCCGTAATTGTTCCCGAACGCAGCCAGTCGGTCACGGAAGAGCGGAGAAACACAAGCCCCGTCTCATCAAGGCCGTTCCGCGGAGGGATCCGCCAGTTCAGTCAGCGGCTTCAGAGAGCTGGCACATAGCATGAGTGGGAAAGCTATTATTTTGCTGGGAGAAAACGACAGTGATAATACCACCATCATCACCACCAACTGTAACAATAGCTGCTTTTCATTCGCAAGCTGGAAGACTAACTGAAAATGTAATTTGCCTTGTAGGTTTTAAGTTTTATTAGTTCCAACTCAGTTAAATCAGTTAAAACTTATTTCAACCTGTTGATTTTTTTTATTTTACTCAAGTGAGAAACTAAATGGGTATAATTATGTTGTTGAAATGACTTTTATGACTACCTCTGTGAAATGTAAAAATAGGATGATTAGCCTATATTTATCAAAACGACTTTTCAAAGTGAGGAGTAAGCTCACAAAATACTGGACAGCAAGAAACTACAACGCAACCAAAAAAAAACACTTAACAGGGCAAGTTATTGCAATTCTGAGTCAAATAAGCCTGGAGTAAACAGACACCTGTCACCACGATGCCAGAACAACAACAACAATCGGGTGAAGATTTCATCCCCTTCCACTTTCAAGAAGCTTCTACAACCAGGGGACAAAGGCCTCTCCAGCAGCCAGGTCTACTTGAAACCAGCGTAATTGCAAAAAAAAAAAAAAAAAAAAAAAAAAAAAAAAAAAAAAAACGCAGTTTGGAAAACATAGTTCCACAGTATCGTCCAGAATTAAAAGAAATGTCCAGACAATAGGGCCCTCATTACTGCTCCGAAAGAGAACAGAGGCCAAGAAGCCCCAGCGGGGGGTGGGAATGGGGGGGGGGGGGGGGGGGGGGGGTGGTTGTCCTAAAATCCAAACACCCCTTCCCTTGTGTCTGCAACAGGCTCTGATGTCAACGGCTCCCACACAATACTGTACTGACACAAATGCTTCAGGCGCACTCATAAAGACCGAGTCCGCAGGGCTTGCCAATGGCCTACTTCACCACCGCATTGCCAGGGAGGCAAAGGCTTTGGATCCATCTTAAAGGGAGTGGCTGGTCTGTGCCTCGTTCTACGCAGTGTTTTGTCAGCAGTTTGTTAGATTAACAGCATGTTGTGCTGGAAGATGTTTTCATTTACAGTTGGAAAAAAATGCAAAAAAAAAAAAAGAGAAGGGAGAGAGTTTATCTTCCCTTATGCAGCCTGCAAATGGGGGCAAATGTGGGGGGGGGTGAAGCTTGCATCCCATTGGCTGTTGGAGGGGACCACGATAACAATGTGACCTCAAAGCGGCAACACTGCGATAAGGCAATTTGAGCACATTCACATGTTCTTCCCCCACCCTCACAGAGTTACAGCAGTGGGTAAAATTTTTTTTATATTTATATCTGGATAACAGTGTGAAATGTATCCAATAAGCATAGTGTAGTAACAGCATGTAATCAATGTATTATTGGAAGAGGGAGGGATTTTCCCTGACCACTGGAAAAGTTTTGACATTTTTGTACATTTCCTTCACCAGATGCGATTCTACTGATGGGTGGGTCAGAAGTCTTCTGGGGCATCGACGTTCACACAGGGATCAACTTGCAACCTTGCGTCATCATCCCCCAGTGTGAACTGGGATATCTATCCCCGAGTTTGGTCATGCTCTGATAAGTTACCTGCTTTCATATTGGTGTCAGAATTAAGACGACTCAGATAAGGTAAAGCCAAATTTTAATTCTATTTGGCAGAATTGTTACAGTGATGTAAAACAATAAAAATAAAATAAAAAATCAAAGTCAGTTCCAGAATAAGGTTTGCTGCTGATTCATCTGCCCACAGGTAAACTGGCAGTGCACAGAAACCAAGAGAATATTTTGAGGAAACTAGAGCAAATGACACACGGGGTTGAATAGTGGCTTTTGTGTGGCGCAATTGCCCCGCTGCAGCATGGGAGGATCACCATGATCATCCGCTGATAGAAGTGCATGCTTATGAGCTAAAGTCATATGCCAGGGAAATAAATAATAAAAAGGTGAATTTAAAAATAATAATAAAGAAAAATATAAGAAAAATGCTTTTTTTTAAAAAGAATTTCTTAAAGGCTTTTGTTTGGTTTGGCTAGGTTATGTTTGTGGCTCACTGTAGTGTAGATAAGGGGGAGTAGGCTGACCAAGGTCACCGTGAGAATTTCTGCACGAGATTTTATTTGGAAGGAGAATTCCAAGTATAAGTGAAAGATTCTGAGTTTTTTTTAGAAGCAGCCTCTAAAATGGTAGACAATCGGAAGAAAAGTGACAAAGTGAAGAAAGAGAAAAGAATCTGGAAGAAGAACAGAATAATGTGTCGCCCAGAGATGAAGAAAATACAACAATCTGTTTAAAAAAACAAAAGGATCTGTGGAAAATCTGGGGCGGCGGCTCTGATCCTGTGGATGATGGGAGAATGTGGGTGGAGCACTGGCAAGTGAGAGGGTCAGGTGACAAGCGCGCATGCTGCCAAAGAACCAGCTCATGACGCACGCATGGCTGTTTTGGATACAGGAAGCACGGACAAAAAACAAATGAAGTCCACTATGATTTGGATGATGGGTGGCACCGGCGACAGTTAGCCAGTAGAGGCAGTGTTGCTCCCACACCAGCAGGACCAAGACTATTTATCAGGGGTGTCCAATCTTATCCGAAAAGGACCAGTGTGGGTGCAGGTTTTCGTTTCAGCCCAGCACTGAGACACCTGATTGTACTTATCAAGGTCTTGGTTGAAGACCATGATTAGTTAATTAAGCTGAATCAGGTGTTGTAGTGCTGGGCAAAAACAAAAACCTGCACCCACACCAGCCCTTTTGAGATAGGACTGGACACCCCTGCCAAAGACTTCAAGGCTTTCTGACAATCCTTTACAAAAATCCTCAGGTCAGATTTAGAGTTGACCCACTGCCACTGCACACAACCGCCACAGCCTTTTCACCAACCTGGTCCTCCGTCTCCTCAGACTTCTGGCCAGAGTCCGTTGGCTCGGAGCCTCGTGAATCATCGGCAGTCGTCCCCGTTGACCGAAAGGACAGGAGTCTGTTGCTGTATTCTGTCACGGATTTTTGCAACTTGTCTAATCGCCGAACCACGTTTCTCTGCCGTCCGTCCTCGTTCAGCGCCCCTTTACCGACGAGACTGTCGTAGTGTTCCAGGGGTCCGTCGAAGCCGGTATCGCTGGACTTAGTTTGAGTTCCAGAGGTTTTCGTGGTTGGTGGGTTTGCTGTGTAGCCTGGGTGGGAAACGTGTGCGCACCACGTAGCATTAGGTAGGGAGTGAAAAATAAATAGCCATGTTAGTCACATTACACTTTTTCAACCATCCTATCTTGGAATCAAATCTAGTTTAAAAAAGTAGAAATTTGTATCTGGTTGGCCCGTTTGCCTTTGACTTTTTCAGCCAGTTTACAGATTTTTTAAAAATCTGTGTCATTGATCACTGATTGATAGAATATCTGAGGTGGAAAGCCCAGACTTAGACAGTAAAAAATCCTTCCTAGTATTTTGTTTCAGTCATCTGGATTTGTTTATTAGCACAATTCGTTAGCCAGGAGAAGAACCAATAAGTGAAATCAGCTGGCTGAGTTCATGGGTGCAAGAAACACATGGCAGGACTTTTGCTTTCTGACCTCTGGACTTCCCACCTCGGCTGTTTTTAGACTAAAACTAGGTTGCCTAACAATCAGAAAGAAAGATGTGGGGCATTATCGGTTATGATGAACATGGTCACTATAGAAAGTAGCTGGCGGAAGTGTCAGACCATTCTGTATAGGAAAAATCCTAATGCCATAAGTCATTGAAATAGGTGGCAATTAATACAGTTTGCCAGAAAAAGCGTTATCTAACGTTAGCAGAAAACTCGTGGTTATCAAAAAAGTGAATCGCACTTCACAGATAACTAAGTTATAGCATATTGATTGACAGAGAATATAGATTATATTATTGCCTACTACTGTATTCGAGTCATAAAAAATATATATTGATATGGAATCCATACCGATAAATATTTTCATGACATTAATATATTATGGGTTTGCTTTAATATTGTGCAAAACCGTTATTCACGAAGACGAATACTAGCTAACTTGTCAAAGTGTTGTTATTCGAATGAAAAGATGCTAATTTCGTTAGCAAGCCTATCTTGGTTCAGCCGGTCACAGTCCCTTCGAGCTCATTTTGCCACGGTACATCTAGCTCTATAATACCTCACCTCTTCTGATACAATATGCTGCATATTTTAGGTCAATTTGGGGCAAAACAGTTGCTTTAATAAATAAACGAATTAAACGTCTTGTCGCTAAAGGTGACATGCACGCAGCCATTTTGTTTCAAACTAGCGAAACTTTATTGCCGTTTGTCATAAGTGCTGAGAACAAGCCTACACCTCGTCATGTGAATAAAATAGTAACCTACTCGTTGTATATCCTGGGTTGGTTGGTTGGAGGGTGGGAGAATATTCCTCATTCATAAATAAAAAAAATAATCCTAGGTCCTTGTTCATTTATGTTTTGATGTCTGGATTAGTCTAGAATTTTTCTCTTTCCGGTCTCGCATGGTTACATGCATTTGGTAAACATTGAAATAATATACCGCTTTTGAATAAACAAAATGTACAACCTAAATATTACTTACCTATAACTATTACTACTATTACTTATTATTATTATTATTGGGAGCAGTGTTTATAAACAAGTTGTCTATGGCCATGACAGATCAATAAAGAAACCCGGGAATGTCATATACCACGCGAAACAAATTCCATTGTGATGGTTTATTACTAAAACTCCGTATTAGGCTCCATTTAGCCAAAAAGGCACGTGCATTTCGCTTAAACGCAGAAAAAAACGAAACAGTAGAGTTTCGTTTGCAAAGAAAATAGCCTACGTCAGTTCCAAGTGTCAGCTGAAACTCAGCTGATCGGAAGTAGCAAATGTGGACTTGAATCACAGGAGCTTTCGAGAAGGAGAATAGACATGGCAGAGACCATAGCCGATACAAGGAGGTTGAACTCCAAGCCACAGACTCTAAATGACGCATATGGACCCCCAAGTAATTTTTTAGAGATTGACGTTCGTAACCCGGAGACGGTCGGCGTTGGCAGGGGCAGATTCACTACCTATGAGATTAGACTGAAGGTGAGCAACATTTTAACAGCACTACGGAGTTGCGGGGGGGCAATGAACCTGGCCTCCGTTCAGATTGGGGTGGGTGGACGTTGTTTTTCTAGCTAACTTGCACAATACTCTCGCTTTATCTTTCTCTGGAAAACATAACCGAGCACATTTAGCTAGCTAGCCCGCTACAAGCTTGCTGAAAGTGCTTAAATAATTATAGCTTGAAGCTAGTAGCTAGCTCACTATTTTCACCCGGGGTCACACGGTAACAGATAATACTTTGCGAACTACTGTAGCCTACTTTGTGAGATAGTAGGCTATTAAACCAGTAGGCTACTGTGAAAGCTTATAGCCGAAGGGTGAGACGTTCAAAACTCCACAGCTAGCTAACTTTCACACCACACGTAGCCTACTTGCGGCAAGTAGCAATGTGCTGTTTTCTAAAAATGATGATCTTGCAACAAAGTAGCTACATGTACTACAGCACGTGATAAAATACTCACAAGCAGTTTTGCTGGTGTATTAAAGTTGTCTTCGTGTGTAATACTGAATGTTTTTTCGTCCACACACAACAAAGGCCCATTGTTTACGCAACCTTTTACTAAATTTGGTTTTGTAATTATAGGCCAATTCTACAGGCACATTAACAGCAAATATCTTGAAAGGATAAGCAAACAAACAAGCCCCTTAGACATAAAATGTATAACATGCCTGTATCAGCAAATTAATAACTATATCGATTGATAAATAGGCTTAAGTGAAGACGTGGCAGGGGTTGACAGATTGTTTGCCTGCCTATGGCTATCCTCTTAGGTCATACCATCATAGAGGAACCCTGCGTATTTGTGTAAATGCGTCTATTTAATACAGTACTGCATACCCATATTCTTTTGCGTTGAGGAAGCAGAGCAGTGGACTGTCTGTGGGTCATCTCACGCCGCCGGATTTCTGTGCCAATTTGAACTGATGGCATGATCCCGCCGTCAGCGCGGTCGAGCGACCAAGTGGCCGATGTTCCTTTTCCCCCACACGCTCACTGCGCGAGCTTCAGAGGGCGTAATGACAAATTGGCCGCACGATTATTAAAGCAAGAGGATTAATAATGGATGGGCCTACCCGTTAGCGGGTGAAGGTCCGTATCCAAGCAGGCGAAACGGCCGCTCCCACAGGTTGACAGTAGCCTAGTTCCTGTCACAACGAGCGTCCCGTGGAGCCATTCTGCACTGATCCTTGTGAAGTGCGTTGAGGGGACTCTTGTATGAGATACAGGTGGAATTTGTTAGTGATGTGCGCTGACTACGTTTCCTATCCCTGCGCTTTTTAAATCTGATGAGACGAGTTAAAGGTCTAATTCAGTCGGAATAAATTGTAATTGGAGTGTTTTAATTGCAACATAATAGGCGGCAAAGTTCTCTATATGACAGTTCATTCAGGGGCGTTATAACTGCTAAAAGGGGCTGATTGGACATGACGGGCGTGCTGTTCATCCGCACTCATTTTCGTGGAAGCATAAGCCAGGGCTGTTTTGTGTTGACTAGGCACGTTAAACGTGTGCAGAAATTATTAAATCATCGGGCGGGTGATTTTTAAACGTTTAAAACTATTTAACGATAACAATTAAAAGTTCCAGTCCTTATTAAATGCAGGAACTTGCAGGTCGCATGTGGACAGCAATGAGATAGCTAGGCCATATATGATGCGCTGTCGAGCGGAAAGCGCAGTAGGCTATAATTTGACTACTTCCAGAAGTGATGCCACGTTAGTTTAATTAAACTCTCTTCACTGGAGAGAAAAAAACAGCTATAACATTTAAATGTAAATGCATTTATTTAATGAAGGGAAATCATAACACAGATCTGGAAATAGGACCTAGGCTTGAAAAAAATAGAAGGGGGGAGGAGGAGCCGCAGCACATTTGTGAAATTATAGAGAAAAAAAAGAGGTTTAAGCTAAAACTCCAGAAGCCACCGTGATTCGGTGGAAAACCCCCGTCTTGCTAAAGGTGACAAGACGGAATAACATTAAGAGGGTCGTTCTTGATGCAACAGAAGTGCTTTCAAATGGTACAATGCCATTGACCAAACGGAATAATGAGGACACCTGAACTAATACAAGAACGTAAAATGTGTCCTATTAGGTTCGTGTCCAAATGCAGTTATGTCTGCATATGCCCCGTTCATTAATATACTTTTTTTTAAAGGTGCATGCAACAAGTGGGCCTTCAATTGGCTAAGCCAGTTAAAGCTATCTTACTGTACACAATTAAAGTGTAAATTACACGTACATAATTAATAAACGGTGAAAAATGTATACATTAAAAGTAATATTTTTTTTCTTTTACTGGATGTAGCCAGGTCAGTGAGACTGTGAATAACCCACTGTTGTAGATGCGGTTAACGTGGCTCTGTTAACTCTTGTATTTTGTTGAAAAGTATTTGCATCCAATATGGTGCAAGTCATATATACAGAGTACATATGAGTAGCCTACAATGTGATTGTACTCTGTGAGAGTCGATTTAACACTGACAGTTTGACTGTGCACGCAGTATAAATGCATTCACCACAGTCAAATAATCCTAAACAGTGAAACAGTTAAGTCTCATTTGGCCATTCACATAGAATGCGAGAAATTTTTTTATATTGAACACTGGTTGCAGCAAATGTAAAAGTCGCCTTGTCTGCATGTGTCAGTTCACAGTAAATTACATCATGGACTTTTGTTTCCATGTCTTTGCGTAGGGTGTTTGTTTTGATGCACATGGAACCCCCCGTAGACGGCTCTAGCTCTTTTTAGCGCGTGGAGCGCATTTGCTCACGGAGCAGCGGTACGGCGTTCGGAAAGCAACGGTTATGTTTGTTGTCTCTGGCCGCTCGCGGTGCAGTCCGGAGTCGCTAATGGTGTAAATTATGCCCAGAGTATCTCCTCTCTTTTTAACCCTATGAAACGCGTTACTTTCCCTACTAAAATCACCCGGAGCGCACGAAACGGTGGGTGAACATAAAGCTACTGTACTGATTTGCGTGCAATAATTAGCATATGCGTGTAATCAGCATTATTGTGTAGAAAGAAGCCCAAAGTGACCCTGCTTTACATATGACTACAGAAAAGGGAGCATCTCTTGGAAGTGCCATCTTCCCCTCCCCCCTCATCTTTACATGGCTTAAATGGCGCCTGGTGTCAGGTAGACTGCCCGTCTCCTTCCGTGCAAATCTACAGTAACCTTTTGGCAGATGTGTGGGGAGTGGGCCCTATGTTTATGTTTATTTGGTAACAGAATTTTTGCACTGGGAAAACTTTGTGAACTCTTCCACCCCCCCCCCCCCCCCCCCCCCCCCCCCCCCCCCCCCCCCCCCCAACTCCTCATGCAGCCATTGCCTCTGGACTAAAAGAGCTACGTTAATCCTCTCATTGAGAGCGGAGAGGAGAGGAGAGGAGAGGAGTGAACGGGGGGGAGGATATCCCCTCTCCTGTGGGGCCTCATAGAGAGCGCCTCCTAACTTCAGTCTCAGCTGTTCAGAGTAACGGCACAGCCAGAGCACCACAAGAGGGGGAGAGAGAGAGAGAAAGGGAGAAGAGGGAGAGAGAGAGAGAGGGAGAAAGAGAGAAAGAGAGAGAGAGTTGGCCTGACACCCCAGTATACCTGTGTTATATGGGCTGTGTGCACATGGGTGTTCTTCTTCTGTGACTGCTCTGGTATTCCGCTGTGCTACACCTGTGCTAATTTTGGCTTGCACTTTGGCTTGTTGCTGGTTCTTTAGCTTCTGTAAGACCACAAATGCGGGTTTGAAGTGGGAGGTGGGGGGCGGGGGGGTTGTTTGAAATCACCAGGTGAGTCTTCTTACCTTGGCTATGACACTGCGGTGACATTCATGCCGTAGGCAGTCACACCAGGCACATCTTATGGACCGGCCTACTTGCATACAGTACTGCCTGTGATGTGACTGTGCTACACTGTGCTACACTGTGCTACACTGTGGTACACTGTGGTACACTGCGCTATGAGAATACCTACAAGCTATTGTCCTGCTTCAGAATAATATTTTGTGAAACATTTCTGACAAACAGACCTGAGAAAAAACATGTTTCGTTAAACCTGGATCCAGTACACCTTTTGATATTCTCCAAATTAATTTAGTCATTTTTCATGGTTCAGGTTTAGCGATCACCAAAATGAACTTGCCGCACTGTGTGTGTAAGGAAAAAAAAAAGCTAAAGCTTAAATTTATTTGCAAGTCAAAGTTGGGCAGTTGAATCCAGGCCGCAGTGAGAAATGATCTCTCTTTTGTCCCATTGTACTGAATGATGCCATGTCAGTGTATGTCCTCAAAGAGCTGGATACATGTTGTTTGTATAAATAATTTAATCTTTTTTCACTATGTTAGCATTGCTACAAATTAAAGGCTGACATCTTGTCCTCCCTCTATAGGTGTTCCTAAATATGCATATTTTTTCAGTGCATTATGGGAAATGCATTATTTTATATGTTTTGTGGCCAGTTTTTGCATACACATTTTTTTTGTCTACGCACGTCGCAGTGCTGAGTGACTTTATCCTTGCTGTCGACGTGGGAATTCTCAGCTCGACGCTGATGTCACGGTATGCATAACCTTTTAGCTTTTTTTATTTGAGATTAATCCCCTGACCATGTTAAATCGGAGAAAAGCGTCAGTTTGGTGAGCCCTGTGTAGGCCGTTAACTGCACCAGAATGGCCATCTGCGAGACTCAGATGAATACACTCGCAACTTCCAAGCACTCGGGGGGGCAGCGAGTTGGGAGGAGGGGGGGGGGGGGCGAGGTTGGGGGGGGGGGGATCCAGCGTTAACAGGTGACTATTTATTTTAGACAGCCTTTAAAAAAAAAAAATTAAAAAAAAAGTTCAAAGAATTTTACATTGATTTTATTTTATTTTTGTGGACCTGCTTTGGATTTTGTCATATAAAAAAATAGTAATTACACAAAAAAAACAAAAAAAAAAACACATAAAAACTAAAACAGTGTTCTGCTTCAGACGTGGCAGATAACCAGGGTGGAGCACTGAACCCGAAATCAGCATTAGTTGTTGTCAGTGTGGTTTCCTGTCCGTGTCTCGGTCTTTGTCCCCTGAAATGTGCTTGTCACTGAAGAGGAGAGACACTTTAGTGGCCATTGATGCGGGGCCACAGGGGATGGGAGCCGCGGCATATGTTAGCTAAGTTACCATTTCCTGTTGTGGAAATGGGCTTTGCCTCTTTGGGGCCTGTGGAACTCATTCAGCGGGAACACTTTGGTTCTTTTTGGGGCACGTTGTCTTGGCGCTTGGTTACCTGGTTCCTGGCCTTTTTTTTTGGGACAGGTGTCAGCTCCTGCTCTGAGGAAGCCGAGTATTTAACCCTTTAGGGCACAAAATCACAGAAATATGGGGATATAGAATGTTCTTTACAGAATGTTCTTAACGTTCTAATGCCGATGTAACAATCACTATACTGGTAGTTGAGAGCAATGGAGTTCTAGAACACTGACTTAGAACGTCGAAAAAACATTCCAAAAAACCTACACTTCAAAGGCTTAAGGAAAAGTCATGATTTGGGACTACTCTGACATGTTTCTGCAGCTGCTTGCATGGCCTTCTATTGCTGCTAGATGAAGCTACAGTAGCTATCATTGATGGAGACAGAAAAAGGAGGCAGAAAAACACCATAATTATCTTGCTATCCTAAGTAGCTATGCTAGGTATTTGCTAAATAGCGCAGGTCTACCCCTCATGGCTAACTGATTTTTTTTTCTTCCATTGAAATAGTGTCCAGCCGTTTTGTTTGATTCGTAAAATAGACTGTTAACCTTGTAGCCAAAATAAAAAGCAAGTTATTTCCTTGTGGAAATAACAGCCCAGTCACCAATCATTCGTTTATTACCCAGTTTCCACAATGACAAAAATGCATTGGGGGTATTTTTCAACGACATTGTGACGGTATGAAAATTTGGATATCGCCCCAGCATGCTCCTAGCTCAGCATTCCAAAGATGGCAAACTGCATTTTTTTCTACAAAATTTAACTGATTTTGTAGAAATGCAGGCGAGTTCTACACTTTCCTTCGGGTACCATTAAGTGTGATTATATTGTTCATTCATTTTAAAATGACTAATTTGCATATGAAGCCGGTAGTAATATGATACAGGTATGCACTATGATACAAAGCTCCTGTTATTATAATTGTTTGTGTGTGCAAGCAAGTGCACAAATGTGATTTGTATGCGTACAGATGCTGTTCCTGTCTTCATACATCCCATAATTGGATTTGCATTATTCCTGGTATCACCTCCTTTATTTTCACATTTTCGCACAAAAAATCCCCCCATAGATCACATTATTTCCCTTGTTAGAAAGTCAGTCCTTCATATTTTTTCATCCATGTTTTCAGTTTTATTGTCCCTGAATTGAATTTCTTGCTTTTTTATTTTTCTGATTTCAAATTTCTCTGCGCAGAAGTTTGGTAAAGGTCATTCAGTTCCCAACAAATAAGAAGGAAGAGTATGTGGCTCTGTGAGCTGTTCCACACACTCCGGTTTGCTGCTTTTTCAGTAATACAATTATTTTTCTTTTTTATCTTTGTAAAAACAAACCAATGTCAGTCCTTGTGCTGTAGACTTAATCCATCAAACATCAACTAAACCTTATAAATGGAAGCAAACTTTGGGATCTTACTTTGTTGTTTATGAACAGAAACATAAAACCCTCTTACAAACCCCCACCCCCCACCACCCTCCTCTCTGTCTCTCACCAACCCTCTCACCCCCCTCCTCTGTCTCTGTTTCTCTCTCTCTCTTTTTTGAAACCTTTTGGTCATTAATAAAAATGGGTAGCCTGTCAACCACAGTCAAGTGTAATCCAAACTATACAGCATCCTTTCAGACAACTATTTTAATGGAAATGCGCCACATATTGTATCAAGGCTACCATATCCTACTTGAAATGACAGTATCAAAAGTAGAAGTTGATACTATGGTAACAAAGCAGCTTTCTGCCAGCGAATCGAACAGTGTTAGGCCCAGAGAGTGGCCTGAGAGCCTGAGTCTCTCCACCCCCCCTCCTCTCCCTCTCTCTTTCTCTCTCTCTCTCTCTCTCTCTCTCTCACTCCTCTCCCATTGTCCCCTGCCTTTGGAATATGATGCGATGAGATGGCATTGTGTTGCACCTGGATTCCATTTTTTAATACTTTTTATTTAGAAGGGGGGGACTCTTTAACTTGACTTGATCCAGCCTGCTAAAAGCTAATGCATAGCTGGCCTTGAACTGCGCCTGGATGAGTGCAGCGACCTCTCTGTTTTATAATGAGCGCGGCCATTGTCTCTGCACATGCACGTGTTTTTGGATTGTGGTGATGGGTGGGTAGGTGGGTGGGTGTACGGGGAGGGGGGGTGGGGGTGGGGGGGTTGGGGGCGATGGTGAAGGGGGGGGGGGGGGAGGGTGTAGACCCCGTGGAAGCTTTTAACAGATCAGTAGAAGCTACACATTGAAGAAGCTCACTAAGTAGATCTTAGGACAATGGCTTTTCTATCTTTTTTTTTTTTTTTGGGGGGGGGGGGGGGTGCTTTCCCCTGTATCTAAAAACTCTTGTCTTGCTCTGTCTTTATTAAATGTCATTGTTTGGTGCCACTTGGACCGCTTTCATAACACAGGGATAGTCATATAATGCACAGAGCTTTTATTAACAATACTAGCAACTTTTTTTGTTGTTATTGGTTGAGAGTAAATGTTCGCCAGGAATGATGTCATTTGGATTATTATTAATTATTAATCATCTAAATGACAGGTCCAAGTTGCTTGCCCTGGGTCCTTTTGAATTGTGTGGATTGTTTGCGTGTAGCTGGGCCCGCTTGCTTTAGTTGCGCCCTGGTTGTGTCATACTGCTGGTGTTCTGGCAAAATGGTGCTGCAGCTCTGTTTCATTCACTCATTCATTCGTTCATATTTTGCTCGTTTTGTTTCATTTATTTGCACCAGAAAAACAAACAGACACAACAGCAGCTACATACTGATTGTGCAGGTGGGATTTTTATAAAGCCCAAAAGTCGTACTACTAGTAGTACACCTAGTACTAATCAATCAATCAACTGAAATAATAAACGATAATAACAAGAAAAGAGAAAAAAAAAATGACGAACATAAAAATTTTAAAGACAAACAAACATTTTAAGTCGTTCATTCTTGTAGTGTATATTTTAGGTCCAGGCTGTTGGTGTTCCACAGGTTACCGGAATAGTGGGTCAGAGTCAGGATAATGCCTCTGTCACTTCTAGCGTTGAGCATTGTACAATAATATGTCATGTCTTATTAGCTGGTATTTCTCGTGGAGACAAGCATGTACTAGCCAAGGGAACAATTCCACATTATACAGAGCAAAGGCCTGCAAAATTCTCCGTCGCCAAAATTTTGAACTGGTTCGGTGCGTGCTGCGCAGACTCGCTTCAGTTCTTATGTAATGAAAGCGCAATATAGAGTAAACCCATTGGCCGATGAACGCCAATTTATATTACTTGTGTACCTGGTTGTTTACCCGGTTTCACAGAGGTTGCGATTTGTTCTGGTGTCTGTTTTCAGCAGCGTTGAAAGGAGAGAGGGTCCCTGCACCTGAATAGAGACGTTATTAGCCCGTGCGCGAGCGGTAGCTTTCGCTTTGAGCGGGAGAGCGCAGCCTGCCGCCGACGAGCCGCGTCCGACGAGCACGTGGGAGAGGGAGGAAATGGATCTGATTTGCGTCCTCTGTGAGAGGGATGTCACGTTCTCCGTCTGTCAGTCAGATCGGTCCTCCGTAGATTAGCGAACGGCCCATTTTCGCCTGGGTTAGTAAAAGACTATGATACAGTCTATTTTACCAAATGTAAAAAAAAAAAAAAAATAAAACAAAATCGTAAAAATGTATTTATATAATGCGTCTTTGTGCCGGTGTCTCTGTAAGACGCACCATGCAAATGCATTTGAATTTATTTAAAAATGTCATTTAATAACAAAGTGTTAATTCCATTTTGGGTGGTTGTACTACGGAGTAATAACAAGGGTTGGAAATATGAATGCTTGTGCATTTTTATCATTATAAATCATTTGTATTATGATTAATTAACATAATTAAGTTTTTGTTGTGGCATTTCCAGCATATGTTTTGGCTACAGTGAATGCAAACTTTGGGTATTCAGATCTACATGTGATTTATTCATCTACAAGTGGGTGGGAAAATGAAGTCAGATATGAGCAGTGCTCTTTATTGGTACTTGGCTAGTATGTAGTGTGTGGAACGTTTTGTATTTTTCAGGTTAGCTTGCAGGAGAAACTAAACCGCTTCCCGTCTCGATTCTGCCACCGAGTCGAGTGAGAGGAATCCTGCGGGGTTTTGCAGTGCGCTGCGCTACACGACGACTTTTGGCGCAAAAAAAAAAACACGCGGGCTTGAAAAACGCGCAAAGATGTGTCCCTCTCTAATATTTACAGCCGCGGCCTCTCGCTCCGTCTCCAAGAGACACACACAGGAGGGAAGATCCGAGCGGTTCACATCTTTATTCTTTATTTTCCACTAAAAGGGCTCTCTCTCAGTTCTTCGCCTGGGTGGGGGGGGGGGGGGTGGCGGGGGCAGAAGGGGGGGGGGGGCAGCAGGACATATTCACCTTTGTCTGCGGCTCTGGCCGGAGCGTTCCGCTGATTTGTAACCCACCTCTGAGAGGGCCCTTGTCGGGGCGGGGGAGACTGACGGGCAGCCTTGCGGGGGGAACCGCGGCGGCACTGGAATCGGCGGCCGCGGCCGTGGCTGCCGGAACGTGGGCGGTGGCGGTGGCGGTGGCGGTGGCGGCTACAGCAGTGGCCCCCAGAACGGCGAATGTGCGAGAGAGGAGAGAGAGAGAGAGAGAGAGCGGCTCGCCGCTACAATAGCCTCTACGCCGGCCTTTTGTTGAGCGCCGGCTGACCTTGTTCCTGTGAAGTTCCTCCTTCCCCTGCACCACTGTCAGCTCCCTTTAATCACCCCCCCCCCCCCCCCACCACCCCCACCTCAAAACAAAAAAAAGACTGTTTCGCTTCACGAGTCGCAGCTAAAATGTGAACCCCGTCCTGCTTCTTTGTCACGGGGGACTCGTACTGATCCACAAATGAAGAGTTTTGCGTGAAAAGGGACAGGCTCTCCGTCAAGAACTGCATCCTTCAACCTTTCCTGAAACTTATTAATTTTGTTACCCCCCCCCCCCCCCCCCACTTGCTTTCTTTGGACGGTTTTCCAATTCCATATTTGTCTTTTGAAATTCTGTGCGATAATTGACATTTTTAAGAATTGAATTTGTAACTGAGGTAGTTCCCTCTCTGACTCTTTGCCACAGACTTTGCTACATCTTAACCAAAATGTAATGGTTCCAATGATACATTTTTGTTGTCATTTTAACTGAAACGTTTTGTGATTTTATGAAACATCAGTTGCATAATCGGCAACTGGTAATGACTCATCTGGAGGTGCGAGGTGGAAATGCTGTTGTTTTCTCCTGCTTGTGGGGGTTAGAAGGGCATACTGCACCATATTATGTTAGAAGTGCTGCAGCACGTACAGTATTTCCTGTTCCTCTCTGTTAGAATAAATGCTTTTTCGTAATGTGCTAATCTGCCTGAGTTTAAACGCTATAGTTTATCAGTTCTGTTATTTCCAGCTTATCTTTAAGATCACTGTCAGTGTTACTGTCATCAGTCATGTTACTATTAATTAATTGTTAGTGTTATTTCTGTAATTAAAAAAAAAATTGGGTCCAAACATGGGGATTAGTATTTCCAATTCCCACCCCAATTTGGAATGTCCAATCATCTTGTTGCCAACCCCACTGCTGATTCGAGAGAATCTAAACATCCATGGTTCTCCTCCGAAACACATGGTGTCGCCAGCTGCTTCTTTTCACACCGCAGACTACAGCTAAGCTCACACAGAGCAGAGTCAGAGGAAGACCTTTCATATGCGGCTTTGACTGCAGGATAAGGATACCTGATCGACCAGCAGGGGGTACTAGAACCTGAATATGCCCATCTGAATATGCCCTCCCGTTTCCAATAGTCAGTTGTGCGTCACCCTGTGGAGCTAGCAGCCACAGTCAGCACTAGCCCGGTCCAGATTCGATCTGAGACTATAAGGCACGTCCATGCATCGTAAGGTGCGTCCAGTGGCCCATTTCTGCAATATTTTGAACAAATTATCTTCATATTTTCATCATTATGCGCTTTGTGTGCCCTTAATGCGTTCCAGCGACCAGACTATGCCAGTAGAGCAAATCCACAGAGAAGGAGCACTGAGGAGGAGTACTGAGCTGCCAAAGACTCAGTGCCAACTGACTCCTCTCTCCAGGGATTCTTCCCATTCTGCCCTTCAACTCATTGTAGGTTTTTTTCACAATTCTGAGTCAGTGTTCTAGAACTCCACTGCTTTCAATTACCAGTAGCGACTGTTACATCAGCATTAGAATGTTCCGTTAAGAGCATTCTAATCATGCACTTGTGATCGCACATCTTAAAATAAGCAATGCTAAGTCATACCTGTGATGCACTGGCAATCTCTGTCTTTATGCACTTTTGCCGAGTGTGTGCACCTTTACCTGTATTTTACCTGTATCAAATTAGGAGTAGAAAAGAAAAAAGAAGGAGGAAGAGAAATGTTGTGGTTTTAGCGGTCAAGTCTTTGACTGCAGATCGTGGCTCCGCCCATTTTGGGGTTCTGAGGCCTCGTTGAGCCATCGGTGCGTGTGCTAGTGTGCGTGTCCCAACGCAGCCTGCTCGCCGCACGGTTTTCGCGGGGGCGTCTTCTTAATAACCTCGCTCCCTAGCGCTGTGTCCTCGGGAGAACGGTTCGCCTTTTTTGGTCTTCCCCCTCGGGGGCCTGGTCTGGGCCTGTTCGGCCCCCGCCCCTCGCCCCCCCCCCCCCCCCTTGCCCTGAGAGCGGGGGGGGGGGGGGGGGGGGGTAAGCGTGAGCGGCAGGGCCCGGCGGGGCCGGATTAGCACCTCCTCAGCCGGCCGATTACCTGTAACCGTGATCTGTTGTCGGGCGGATTAACTTCTCAGACTTCCGTGCTGAGAGGTAACAGAACTCAGAAGGAAAGCCTTTCACTGAACACCCCCCCCCCCCCCCCCCCCCCTCTATCCCCACGCCTCGATCCCTGCTCAACCCGCATAGCCACCACCGGCTAATCCGCCGCTCCCGTAACCTGAGAGGGCGTGGGGGGAACCGAGCACACAGGCCTCACCTGAGCGCGGGGGGAACAATGGCTGATCAGCGCTGTGTGCGCCTATTAGTGCCGTTGTGGGCGCTGGGATATCCAAACCCGGCGGAGGTCAAACCGAGGTAAAAAGCTAATGGGTGACACAATGCAGTAATCCAAGGCTCCGAAAATGTGATTTCTTTCACTGAGGGGGCGGGTTTGGATTGGGGGGGGGGGGGGGGGGGGAGGGGAGTGTTGAGGGTTGTCAGGGGGGGCGTGGCAGAGGTCACTGTGCCAACCCCTTCCCCGTCCAATCAGAATGCTGCTTTTCCGGTTGGGTTTCTGTGGTTTGAAATAGATCTAGCAAAAAGTAAGTTCAGTCTTGTTCCCCCCACACCACCCGCCCTACCTTTTTGTATTACTGACTTTTTTAAAAGGTTGGTCATTCAGTAAAATACTATCTCGATTATAAATCCCCTGCCACCACCCCCCCCCCCCACCTCCCATCCACCCCCCCCCCCCCCCCCCCCCCCCCCCCCCCCCCCACCTCCTCCCCAAAAAAAACCCCCGCCCCACCACCATGGCCAAGAATTTCTGTACTCATTCTCATGAAATCCATTTTAAATTGGGTTTTGGGGGAGAGAGTGCTCCACCGTGTTCTTCAGAGTGAAAGAGAATGAGGCTGGCAAAGAAACACTCAAGGGCACTGTGCTGACTTATTATATTAGAGAGAGGTATGAGTCTCGTATGCCTCTTGTTCGCCCACTTCAATTTGTCATATAGAGGACTTTTCTCATGCCGGGCCGTCTCCACATTAATTTTATTTACGGCCTTTATTCTATTATACGTTTTTCAGTTTATGTACTTGTACATCTATTAATTGATTTGGCTGGAGAACGGGGCTGCTCGGTACATCCGGAGACATAATGGTTTTTGTTGCAGCGCCCGTCTGCGAATTCTGACCCCCTTCGTCCCCGTTTCAGGCCCGTACGTCTTTTTTTGGGGGGTTTTTTTTTTTTTTTTTTTTTTTTTCTCCTGATGGTCACGTGATGCTGTTTTAGCACACTTTGAATGCTGTAGTTGATTGATTTATTGATTGATTATGTCTATTTGATAATCATCAGAAGAATTAGCGGGGATGTTCAAGCAGGGACATCATCAAGTACCAATCTTAAAATCTATCAGGGATAACACAAGAAAGCTAAAAGGCTTATTTATTTGTGGTTCTTAAAGTGTGTGTTTGTGGGGGGCGGGGGCTGAGGGGGGTGGAGAGACAGGCACATGACAAATTGGCATGCATCCATATTTCAACAATAACGTCAGTTTCCAACTGTAATTTACAATCTCAAAAAATGCATATCGTCATAATTCAGTGGAACCAGCCACAACATCACTATGCAATATAAATCTGTAACTGTGGTCCTGCTTGGGGGGGACGGAACAGGGAGATGGGACGGGACAGGACGGGACGGGGGGGGGGGGGGGGGGGGGAGGGCTTTATGGCTTTATGGAGCCGTCCAACTGCAGCGCTTACATCATCGCCTCGCTCCTGCACGCCGAACAGGTGTGTTAGTTAGCGAGCGGCTGGCGGGGACTCTACCTGCCCGGAGTGTGTTCCAGTTTTGTTTGGCGTTTCGCCTTGGCGAAAAACCTGGTACACAAAACCCAGTGGACACATTGTGGCATCTATTCCCACTGACTCCAAACACCCCCCCCCCCCCCCCCACCCCCACCCCCACACACACCCCTCATGTGCCAAAGATAACCGTGGCGGTGTTTGTGTTCGTGTTCTCTCTCCCAACCTCCTAGACCAACCTGCCCATCTTCAAGCTGAAGGAGTCGCGCGTGCGGAGGAGATACAGCGACTTTGAGTGGCTCCGGGACGAGCTGGAGAGAGAGAGCAAGGTGAGCCGGGGGAGGGGGGTGCTGAGGTGTCACCTGGAGAGGTGGGGGCGGGGGTCGGTCCTCACCCCAGTCTCACTTTAGACTGGACTTTATCGTCCACTTCTGCATGTGTGTGTCGCGCGCAAGCTGCCAGTGAGGGACATTGCCTTTGAATTTGCCTGGAATTCTGGGTACTCTGGTTTTCTCCCACACCGAAAGGCATGCGTGTCAGGTTAGGTTACATTCCTGCCGTTGCCCTTGACCAAGGCACCGGCCTCAGAACTGGAGTCGGTCCCCAGGTGCTGCACTGTGGCTGCCCACTGCTCCTAAGTAACTAAGTTGGGTCAAATGCAGAGAACAAATTACCCCACAGGGTTCAATAAAGTGCATCTTATGTTAAATTACCTCAGTGACTCTGAACGTATGGTAAAGTACAGTCCTATCAGTGTGCACGTTTAGTCAGCTTAAACTAAGCTATGATTATTTTAAAAAATTTAAAAAATTTAAAAAAAATATATGAAAGGAATTTTCTGGAAGGAAAAGCTGCAGTTTTGAGAAAGGTGATGGCGGTAAGGACAGATCTGCTTCATGCCCTCATGTGTTTTTGGTGTTTTTGTTTTTTACTGCTGAATTGTAAAGCACTTTGAGCAGCATTCTGCATGAAAGGTGCTATATAAATAAAGTTCATTTGTTCGTTCGTTCGTTCGTTCGTTCGTTCGTTCGTTCGTTCGTTCGTTCGTTCATGCCGTTGTCTCCGTTTGCGTCCAGGTCGTCGTGCCGCCGCTCCCCGGAAAAGCGATCTTCCGGCAGCTTCCCTTCCGGGGAGACGACGGGATATTCGACGACTCCTTCATCGAGGAGCGGAGGCAGGCCCTGGAGCAGTTCCTCAACAAGTGAGTGTGTGCCCGGGGGGGGGGGGGGGGGGGGGGGGGCTCGTCCCGTTAAGAGCTGCGTCGCCCCCCTCGTATCGTTTGGCGTCTCTCCTGACGGGTGCTGGGATAGGCTGCGTTAGTGGCAGAGCCTGGCTTCCTGCTCTCCTCTTCCTGCTTCCTGTTTCATTTGGAATGTCAGGTCTGTCGACACCCCCAGAATCTGTCCATTCATTGACTATTAGCTTAATGGCCACAATAATAAAAAATTAAAAAAAGACTGTGCGACATGAGATTGGCTTAGAACAGTATATTTCTGTTTAAAGCAGCATAAAAATGATGCAGGACATAAATTGTGCTTGCGACAGGGAAATCAAGGGCAGAGTAAATAAATAAATAAATAAATAAATAAAAATTGGGGAAAAAACCTTCCAGAAACACTTTATTTATCATCCATTATGTTTTTATGGTTTTGCCTTGAGTTTAGAGACGGCGTCTGCAGTCCTTGTGCAACACAAGATCGACCACTTCTTTCTGTTATGAAATTACCTCTGTTAATATGTTTGTCCCTATTCCTAAATTATTGATTTGGATTAGTTCCAAAACCCCGAGCAAATAGAAGCAATGGATTTTGGAGGCTTGGATGGATCTGGTTTCGCGAGTGAGCCTGGCTGCTAGTTAGCGAACGCTAGTTAACAAACAAACGCACATATCATTCCTGTCAGGTTAGAATCTTTTTTTTTTTTTTTTCTTTTTCTTATAATTACCTTGAGAATGATTAAAATTGATGAAAGGGCGCAAGTGCATTCTACCTGAGTTTGTACATTTGTTTTATTTTAGGTGCGTAATTTATGCTAATTACGACTGAAATTACAGTACACATTTCTTTGAAGAATGTTGTGTGCTCCCCTGGTTATTTTTGATCCGAGGTGCTGTTCCACCTCTGCGCGAACAATAAAAGTTATAGTGTAATTGTAATTATTTGCTGTGATTGCAGACGTTGCTATTATCTTTGTTTCATGTGCAAATGTGGCAAAGCTACCCATTTGAATTTTAATACACAAAACTTGATAAATTGGCTGAAAGAACAGGAGATATGTCAGTAATTAAGATTTAAATTTCAGAATTAAATGGCACTGTTGATCATGTAATTGTTCAGACTTAATAGCAGGTAAGTCTACAACGCTCGGAGCCTGTTTGGTGTTTCTAAAGGTGTGATTAAATATTTTGCAAAGGTATACCTGTGCATTGTCTCTTCTTCTCAGGCCAGCTGTTGTTAAGGAAAAATTCTCACAGCTTTTTAAGGTTCATTTTGAAAGATGATAAAAAAAAGTTTATTGTTTGTTGCTTCCGTTTGCAAGAAAGAACAGAATTGAAACATTTAAAAGTAAAAATTATTTATTCTTAATCCAGCAAATGGTGAAAGTCCAAGCATTGTGCTGTGTGCGGAAGGATTAATCTGGATTATAGCTACTTTATTTAACCCTAGAGTGGGTTTTTTTGTAATGTAATGTAAATTCTAAGGCAGTGTTCTAGAACCCCACTGCTTTCAATTACCCGTATTAATTCTTACATCGCCATTAGGATGTTCAGTTAAGAAGATTCTAATCACATATTTGTGATCTCACACCTTAAAGGGTTAAAGAGGTATGCTTATTCTGAACAGCTGATTTGACCCTTTAAGGTGTAAGATTACAAATACGCGTTAGGATGTTCGGGTCAGAACATTCTAATGGTGATTTAACAATCACTACTGGTCACTGAAAGCAGTGCTCCAGAACATTGACTTAGAATTTTGAAACAGAAAACATTCCAGAAAACCAACTCTGCAAAGGGTTAAGAATGTGTGTGTGAAGTACACAGCTCAGGGAGAAGGCTTGGAAAAGCCGGAGAGAGCGTGGAAGGGCCCCTGGGCCAGGTCTTCCCCTCTGGTGCCGCTATCTCCAGTCCTCCTGAAAGGGAACGGCATTCCTGTTGCATTTTTACGAGGACCTGCACTATATGCTGGGTCCTTTAATATCATGTTCTTATCAGCCGCTGTGCCCTTCTGCATGGGGAGGAACAGCAGGCAAGATGGCCGAGCCTTGTGATTTTTGGCCCGGTGTCACCTTGTCCACTTTAAAAGCAGAATCGGCCTCCACGACCAGGGCACTTATTTAACCTCATGAAGATGCTATTAGTAATACACTGTTATTATTTTTTGGTAATTTATGCATTTATTTTGTGTAAATGCAAGTAAGCCAAGTAAATGTCGTGTTACCCTCTCCGCACGAGGCCTCCGGAACGCTTCCGCAGTATTCCGATCCGTGGCAGGTAGGGCGCAGGTGTGCACAGGGTGAGCTGCAGGCCGCCCCGATCCCAGGTGCAGCCATATCCCAGCAACCCAATCGCTGTTCCGCATCCTTTCTCCCTTCTCCTGCCTCCTACGCTGCATTACCCAGAATCCTCTTCTTTTAGTCTGCACTTGAAGTATTTGTTCAAGATAAGAATGTAGCTTGTAGCTTTGGGTTTTGTTTGGTGGTTTTTTTTAACCCATTGCTACATTTTATCTTGAATATGTATTCCGTATGCAATTTGAAAGCCCTGACTTTAAACGATGAAGTAAAATACAATCACGACGGTTTGTGTCGTGACAGCCCCTTATGTCTGAAGGCTGTAGGGCCCACATCTCCTTGAGAAAAGGTATGGTTTGGCAGGGAGATCGTGTGGGATAGTCTGTAAAATGGCTGACTCTCAACCGTTATAAACTCTCAACCTTCTCACCTGTGATCCCATTTCTATCTCTCTCTCTCTCTCTCTCTCTCTCCACTAATTTTTTTTCTGCGATTCCTTTGCATTTCAGGGTGGCGGGACACCCCTTGGCCCAGAACGAACGGTGTCTCCACATCTTTTTGCAGGACGAGTCTCTAGACAAGAACTACACGCCTTCCAAAGTCAGACCGGCCTAGATGCTTCAGGTCGCTGCGGGAACCCGCGCAGCCCTGAACGCTCTCGAGCCGAAGTCCGGAGTGACTCATTTTAAGCTTCAGACAAATACTTTATTAATCAGTGTTATTTTCAAAAGATTTCATTGTTTTTTTTTTTTTTCCCCTCTTCTGTTTCGTGATGCTTTCTGAATCAGCTCTTAATTGAATTGAACCCTGAAGCAACTGTGCATAGCTGCTGTTAACAATGAATGATTTTCCCCCCCCCCCCTTTCTTTTGTGAAAGCACTAACTCAGTACTTTGCTAATTGCATTCCTCGATCATTTACAGTGTGAATATAAACATGATGAAAATCCTCAAGATATGAATTTCAATAACACAAGACCCTCTGCATGTATTTAACACCAAACCCGAGCAGTCCTCACGCAGCCCCTGCTAATCTGCCTTGTGTATTTCCCCACTGCCTTTTTTCCATTTGGCACTGAGATGTCTTAGACGATTCCTTCCATGAACTGAAACGTTAATGCGTGTGAGTGTCTCTACCAGCACCACCTGTGAATGATTTTATGATGGATCAAAACAGGGAATAATGTTGTTTATAACTGCATGCATTTGAAATTTGTACAATTGTTATATCACATTGTTTACTTGACATGTTCTCTTTTTTTGCAATAAAAACAGGTCAAACCCTCAAATTCGTACGACCAACGCGCGTATGTGCGTGTCCGTGTGTGTGTGTGTCCATGCATGTGCGCGTGTGTGCGTGTGCGTGTGTATATGTATGTGTCTGTGTGTGTCTGTGTATGCCTGTGTGTGCGTGTGTATATGTATGTGCCTGTGTGTGTCTGTGTATGCCTGTGTGTGTGTGTGTGTATGTTCAGATGTTGCTGCGAATGTGGACCCGTTTGCTACAAATGTGGACCCGTTTTCCACAAATGTGGACCTGTTTGATACAAATGTGGACCCATTTGCTGTGAATGTGGAACAGTTTTCTGAGAAAGTAGACTCGCTCTCCTGTTTTGTTTTTTTTTATAGCGATGTCGCTATCTTTCCGCAACCCGCTTTGTCAGAGGTTGCTCATCGACTCGGGATTAGATGAGGGACTGGCTGTAGGGAGAGAAAATGGCTGGATACAGCATTAACTACGAAGTCAAGTCTCTTCCATCCACTGGCCATTTTTACAGATGGTGTCTCAGTACCTTCTGTCCCATGAGCCTTTGGTAGAATACTGCAAGCAACACTAAGCACGCATTTCATATGCTATTTAAAACCAACCTGTAGAGTGCTGTAGAGTTCAGTATTGCATTATTAATCTCCTGCTTTTGGGCTCTACATGGTGTCCAATGCATGGACTGCCACAAATAGGAAAGTTTCAACATTGATCTTCATTCATGTTTAATGCCTTTTGCTGGTTGATTTTTCTACTGATTGCTGATTTCTTCTTGTCCTTTTTTTTTTTTTTTTTTTTTTTTTTGGACGCTTTGAAACTGTTAACAATTCGGCCTTGTTAATATCTAATGTTGTCTGATCTTTTTAACAGCTCTGCTTATTAAATATCTATGGTCTGTTTAAAGCACATATGAGCTGTGTTCCATTTGATATGAAACCCCTCCCTATGTGTGCTAAATCGTTATTTCCATTTATGGTTGAATGATTAGCCCAAAAGACCTTAGAATATTTCTTCAAATTATGGCATGTTATCACTGTAGAAGCTTGTCAAATTCAAAACTCGCCTGTTGTGCTCATGCTTTGTGTTAATCTGCTATCTGCAACTCTGGACTGCAGTGAACGGAAGTTTTGAAGACGTAATATTAAAAAAGAAAAAAAAAAAACATCCTGAAGGGCATCATACACTTAACTGATGTTTTCCACTTTGTCATTTCTATCAGAAAGGAAAGTAAAAAATGCAATTTGAACTAAGTCCTTGATTTGTGAAAACATACTTGAAACCTCCTGGAAAATGTATTGTTCTGTGAGATTCCACAAGGTCCAGGCTGTCAATGTGCACTGTTCTGTTCCTCTCTCCGTTGATCCTCGAACCATTCTAACAATCATATTCCAGATTTGTTGGACTCCGATTCCAAACGTAACGTGCATCCAAGGATATCTGCTGCAAATGGGGAAGTGCTACAAAAATAAAATTTGGATATCTACACAGACACACAAGCCAAGTCCGGTGCATAATTCAATAGTATTTATTCTAACGATATATATCAGTACAACTTTCACAAAATTAAAACCACTCTTTACAACAGGAGAAAATATGTACATGCTAAAAAAAACAAAAAACAAGTGCTCAACGTTTTCCAGTGTTAGTGTCTACTTTTCAAAGTAATCATTTCAATGCAGCCACACACACACACACACACACACACACACACACACCGACCCACCCACCCACACGCGCGCGGCACAAAAATACGTAATGGGCTACTTGTTTACCTTTTTTTAAGTTCAGTCGATATTTTGAACCAATGCAGCCACGCACGCAGGCCGCGTTTATACCTGTTTTCATTTGAAAAGCCAAGCAGTCGAAAGCTCTAAAAAATCATTCCAGTCAAGTCCTTGCGGCACAGTTCGTAGTGACTGAAAGTGGAACCGTGTTCCTCGGGGGCCAGTCATTTCTAAAGCGTGTTATGATGCCTCGCCCTTTGGTTTCAGCACTATGTCAGGGACAGCGACCAGTTCCCTCTTCCATTACGTCATGTTTAAATGCCTGTATTTTGGATTTTATTTATTTTTATTTATTTATTTGTTTATTTATTTGGTTTTCTCTGCTTTCATTGGTCTTTCAGACACTTAGAAAACGTTTATTGTCATGAAACAACTAACAAATTACACATAACCTTTCACAAGTCGACCATTCTTTGTCATTTTTTTTTTTTTTACATCTGAAGATATATCCATTGAATTGTACGCCAACCGGAATAAAGTGGCTTTTCGTGAGCATTTCATGATCTTTATATAGGTCAGAGGTAATTCCATTGGGAAAATACATTTTAACAAGTACAATAACTGTTATTTTCAGATTTATGAAATCATGTCATTCAGGCTTTTGTCAGTAATCCCCTTTAACTCGACAAAAATCATTTCCTGGTTGTAGGTGATTTTTTAAAATACCCGGCACATGTACTAAGATTGTAATTCTTTGGGGTGTTCGACTTTGCACTCTTTCAAATGCTTGTGTCATGCGCGAGCTGCTTGTTGTAAGCTTTACCACAGGCCGTAGGCACTCATATATCACTGGACTTGTACATGTCAGAAAGCAGCCTCGTGATCGGCACATTTCCGATGGTCTTCTTGAAAAAGACTTCTTCGATGGTAGATGGGCTCACCGATCGCAACGCCGGCAGAAGAAGCAGCAGCTTCCCGAAGCGGCAGGGCTGTGTTGGGTATCTTAAAATCACAAACACGAATAAACTTAAGTATACCGGCAAGTAGGACACAGTTAAATAGTTTCATTTGACAGGCGTGTTCACGTGACCACTGCTCTCACGTGTGTCATTCCAATGTGTTTATCGCAGGATAGGCTATTTCCTAACCCCTCATGGTAAGACGTTTTCAGCAGTTCACGGGAAGTTTGTTCTTCCTTCATTGTTTTATTTTCAGTGATTTTTACCTATACATTTCCGCTTACCTTGTGTGTATGTAACTGTTCAGGGTGAGTTGTGCTTCGTCCTGTAGGGCTGCTATGGCCGAGGCGTTGCGGAAATTTCTCAGCTCGGAGCCACTGTGAGTGGGGACTGAGCACACACAGCACAGAAACATGTATTTGCATCACGCGCTCCAGTGTCATGGAATCACTCACTGCCTTCCGTAAACGTATGTCCTTCAAACGCCGATCCGTTGGTGGGAACCTTCGATTCGATTTAACCCAACGGAAACGGCTGTTCCTTATCATTATTATTTTCACGAGCAACAATGTAACAGTGGCAATGCATAAACGTCTGATAGAACAGTACTGTAAATAATAATGCTGGTATTTGGGACCTGTTTTACAATAAAACTCATATCGTCTTGCTGCTTTGTGTCGTTTTTATTTGCTTAAAAAAGCTCATAAAATGTAATAATTGTTATATGAAACTGATTCTTGTTTCTGGTGCGTCGAAGTTGAACACGTAACAGTTTTAGAATACAGCCTAGTTTTTTTAAAGGTAGGCTACTCACCGGCTTTGAACGTTACAATGCACTTCAAACATGCAAATTCTGTTGCATCAAGGCGAAGCTGTCTGAACCTGGTGACTACTTCCTGAAGAGCTTGTATTTCTGAAATGATTTTATTCAACCGTTGTGATTCTGTGTTCTCTGTGTTCATGCCTTTGAAGACAACACAAAACACCTTTCAGTTTCACTTTTCTCGTTTTCCACACTTCTCATTACCTACACGTACAGTTTTGTTACATTGCATTACATTGCATTACATTGCATTGCATCGTTTAGACGCGGTTATCCAGAGTGACTTGGAATGCAAAAACACAGTGCATCCGATTGGGTAATATTAGCAACAGTGGGAGACCTGCACGGTAAAATGTCCAGTGTTAATTCAATTCCTCTTAACATATAACATTTGGACCCACATTCCAGAGTTGAATTGAATTAACACTCTTGGTGTTGAATTAACACTGGAATGTTACTGTGTGGCTAACAAAATTCCCTGAGGAGCTACTGTATATACAACAATACTAAAGCATATAATTTTTTTTTTTTATTAACACAACCTTTTCAAAGCATGAACTGATACATCAGGTTGTGAACACATTTTTAATGTCCCAACATATCATACATGCTCACATTCGTAAGTGAAAACAGTAAGTTGCTTTTCGTCGATAATTTGTAATGATTATTTATTTATTTATTTATTTATTTATTTATATTTTTGTACACAGTACACTATCTTTGTTACCTGCAAAGGTGTGTTTTAGAGTACGTACCGGAAACTGCAAGAAGGGTGCTTGAATCAACTGGAATCGCCCACTGCGCAATGCCCAGAACAAATAGTTCTCTCCAGGCATCTTCTAATAGGATTAACTGTAATACAGATTATAAATATCAGTAATGAGGAAAATTATACCTGCATATAAAATCAGTTTTTTTTTTTGCTGCTAATGGAAAGCATGCAGTTTGTCAATGGTGTAATATATACGCTAATTGTGACTGTCGAACACACGATGGCCTAATTAAGTGCTGTTTGTGAAATTAAGACAATTAGCGTCGTAAATTCTCGATGTGCACCTGAAGTTATGGCTTTTAAATTCTCACCTGGTCAGGTAAAGGGAGGGTGGAAAAGGCAGGTACACTTTTGGCCCATTTGATGCTCATGAAAAGAAGTCTAGCGGCTGATTCGCACACAGACTCTGTTGCCACCTCGTAAAGGTACATCGGTGTCCCACTGACCTCATGCGGGTACTGAAAATAAAAACGTGACATTTTACCACGCGAAGAAATTTATATTCCCACTTTAAAAGTATGTATGTGTGTGTGTGTGTGTGTGTGTGTGTGTGTAAGAGAGAGATATTCTAGAGACAGTCTATTCACAATTCACACTGTCAGTGTTTAATGAATGAGTACATTGTAAATTCAATTGCGAGCAGTTTGGGTGTTAGTGTTAGGGTTATGGTCAAAGAATAACGTCGTGTAACTGATGTTAACTGCATCAAAACTCTACAGCTTCGATCATATTGTAAAGAAGCTCAAGCATGCCACGCGCGCTCCAATTATGCACGTTCTCTATGCTTACGCAGGGTTACTTTAAAAAAAACTGGAAAACGATTATTAAGGATGTTAATACTTCTGCTAGGAAGCACACAGCGCTATTTAGAATTTCTGCGTGGGGCCCTTGCTGCCCTGTAAGACGTTGCAGTCGCTGCGTGCCGCACACGACGGAGAAGAACGTACCTTCGGGGTGGGCTGCGCGAGCCCCACGATCGCCTGTCTCTCCGGCGTGCTGGACACCGTGCTCAGCTCCAGGCTGTGAGGCTCCAGCTGAGTGACGGCGGTGAAGAAAGGCGGGCCCGGCATGGAAGAAGCTGGAAAGTGAGTAGAGGACCCGTTCACTTCCTTGTGTCCTCTGAAATACAAGGCAACCTGCTTCCGTATGGTGGACGTTCTTGGCCCCCTCTCGTGCTGCACAGCTGTTGAGATGGGCAAAAAGATCATTCAATTCACGAGCCTTTAACGTGTTTCTTACGCAATTAGAAAATACGACTGTGTTAGTCTTTGCTGTCGTTTTTTTATATTCTAAAAAGAGGTGATAATGAAAGGAAACCGAGGCGATGCACCTTCGCGTTAACTGGAAGAGTAACTGCGTTATATATGTTCTTATTGAAAGAACAAATGCTTTCCACGTGTTGTCTGTTTTGACAGCCCTGTTTATTAAATAGACTGCAGCCACAGCCCTTGTTATATTTGTAGCTATTGCAAAAGTAATGTCGCGCTGCTGAAAAAAAAAATGTAATTAAATCAATTTACCGTCTTTATTCATGTTTACTTCCAGGCACTTCTTCAGTCGACAAGCTCGGCATTGATTTCTGTGTGTTTTATCCACAGGACATCCCCCCTGTGATGTTGGGAACACGTTTCATTTAACAGTAAGTTATACAACAGCAAAAAGGCAAAAACGTTTTTGACAATAGGTCAACCAACAGGTGGGTCTAGAGCGGAGTAAAACCAACGCTTGTTGGTACATTAAACAATAATAAAGTATGGACTTAAATCGCCCTGGTTCATCAAAAGTAGGCCTAATTGATGTACTATTTCGGGACAACAACCTGTTGTCATTTAGACAAATTCATACACGACATAATTATAGCACGTCCATCTTGCAGGGATAGTTTGCAACTAGGACGCAATTCAGTCCATACACACACTGCTTGGTATCAACTTTGCACAACTAGGTCATTTGAGAAACGGAACAACCCCTTTGGCAACAAATCCAGGATAATGGTATTTAATTGTGCGTGCTATAAATTCGTCAATAACGGATAAGGTCCATTTTCAATGTTTGCAACTGCCTCTGTCCAACCCAAATCGGGAATACATGCGTGTGTGTAGCGGGGGGAATGGGGGTGGTGGGGGGGGGGGGTTTGAGGAGGTGCACCTGATTGCCAGATTTGCAGACATATGTTCTGTTTCTGCGAATACTTCTCTTGAAAAATCCTGAGCATCCATCGCAGGCGTAGACACCGTAGTGTTTTCCAGAACTTCGATCTCCACATACTTTGCAGGGGATATCCAAAATTCGACCTGATAAAAATAAAAAATAAATAACAAATGTCAATCACGCTATGAGCTATGAAAAATGTACCAATTTCGTCTATTGGTCATTGTACCGAAAAGAAAAATAGCCTACATCAGGCCTACAGTATTAGCCTCCACTAAGTTAAACAGGCCAATTCTAGCCTAAGTGGCTTTGCCAATAAATAGTAGCCTGCTTTGAAAAAAATGTTACGTTTCATAAATGATTGACATTGTTATCAAACCGTCGTGCGTAAATCAAAGCAAATCCTCCGGCAATATTCTGTGAAAAGGGTTTTGAAGAACTACAGTCTATAGACTCTGTCCCGTCCTTTCTCTCCAAACCCCCCCCCCCCCCCAAAAAAAAAGAAGAAGAAGAAAAAAAAAGAAAAACGGTACAAAGAATACTGTTCCGCATTTTAATGTGCCGTCCATGGGAATGTGTGAATTTGTGGCTTGTTCGGTGGGAAGCGTCATATTGAAGGTCTCTAAGACAATGTTTGAGGGCGGACAATGGAGACATTAGAGAAAGTGTTAACTTAATGATTTTCCCATTGAAACTCGTCTGACTGCCTAGAACCCGACAAGCTGCCAACTCCCTTTATAATGAAACACGACAGCTGCTTTATACAACAGGTCTATAGGCTCGAGGATTAGAGAGTGACACAGCAATGGGAATAATACAAACGATCTCGTTTCACAAACTAAAATGAAGTGTATGTAGATTATCCAGAAAATAAACGGAATGTTCTTTCTTAATTTCATTTAAATAAATACGTAGAAATATATTTTCATGTATATTAGGAGCTTAAAAAACGTCTATGTAATTACAATGACATATTGCCACCTGTCCATTGATGCACCAGTGACCCGTCAAAGAGGGTAGCATGGGAATTCGGATATAACGACTAGGAAAAGCAATCGACTTGAGAGGTGGAATCGGGGGAAGTGCCGTTTTGCAGATAATTTCGAAGATTTGGAGACCAAATCTAATTCATTGGTTGAGAAGTTGTCAGAAAATTATCCCACTTGTTTAGAGGTTCTTTTTCAATCGTGCATTCCTCTTGCGCGTCCAATTAGCCGGTAGTGTTGCACAAAACAGGTTTGACAAGAAATGACAACCAAGATAGAATGCATTTATGCAGATCGCCTCTTGCTGTTAACAAATAATTAAAAGAATATCCTTTTTTTTATCATGGTGCTTCGTTTGGGGAAAAAAAAGAGGGAACACGGTCATTTGCAAAATACAAATTCGAAAATAATGGGGTTTCTTTAAACATGCACCGAATTCATAGCGATTTGACACAGGTGGAAATCCATTAATTTTTTCCCCCCTAGCGCATTTGTTAAAGCTAAACCATTTTTTTTTATTAGCAATAAGCGCTGTACCTTTTTTTTTTATTATTCTGCAGCCTGTTTACATTATAGTGGCGTGTCCTTTTGTGTTGAGATATCTGAACAAAAACTATTTATCGACTGATTTCGTCTAGACAAAAAAAAGTAAAATACAGCATAATTTTATCGAGCGAGTGAAAGCATCTTTAACTTCCCTCCGCGGGGGTCCCTTCGTGCTCATTGTGAGTTATAATTGCTTAAAGATATGTGGCATATTCTATTACTGTAATTACTATCAACCTGGGGGGAAAAACTGCTGAAAGAAGTTATCCTTTGTTTTAGTGACTTTCCCAAGGTTTTTCTTGCCACCCAGATAGTACAATATGTGTTACTACGTGCTTTATGCAGGAAACAGACCACATAACTCTACGAATAATAAATAACCGTTGTAAAATAATATCCTGTTTACCTGTGCATGTTTATGAGTTACTAAATCCAAAAATAGATATTTCCTAATAATTCAAGTGTAAGAAGTATGAAATAAAATTGGCTGGACGGTTGATTATGGATTATTATGCACCGTGATAATTCTAAGAGACTAGTTTTATTTATTCATTTATTTATTTGTTTGTTTATTTATTACAATGAAGAAACTCATATCAGTAAACAGCGCACATTGACACACTGGACTGTGGATAAGATATATAAGATGATTGTTACACGTGAATGCGTGAAGTAAGACTGGAATAAATGAAAACAATGTATCTTATTTTTTTAATAATCACGTTTATCAAATGGGAAACATATCTATGCTGTCCGATTTGAAAACAAGGCGGAACGTAAAGGCATACAAATGATCATCCTGCAAACATCACACTTCAGACAAATATTAATATTACCCCTCTTTAAATTGTACTTACACAGGCCTACCATGACGACTTTGGTACCGTAGACTGTCGTATCAATAAGCTTTGCACATTTTTCAGAGAATGTAGATTTAAACCAACAAACAAGGATTCAGTATACTTGCTTAAAAAATACAACAATAGCAATAATATGCTAGTTTTCGTTAACTAAAAATATAGGGATAGTTGTTCTAAAGATTAGCATACTAAAAGCAAAGATTATATCAACTATATAATAACTGTCAAATAACTATTAGGCCGCGCTGGAAATACACAATCTATTAAGTCTCGTTTATTAAAGCAGCAGTTTATATTGACATATTTTTTTAAATACACTATCACAGCAGGTTGTAAAGGAAGCAGAAAAGGCCCACATCACAAAGAGCTGATTTCAGAAATATCTTATGACAATTACTGAATCAAATTCTTAAAACAATAGTGACATCACCTCATTCTCTGGGCCACCCGTAGAATTGCAGTGCTTCGACTACGTTTGGTATTCTTGCACATTTTCCACAAGTTATTACAGTGGAAAAATATTTTAACATAAAAGAAACACTATGTTTTTTTCCCCACAAGAACACATTTTCTCTGACAGATAACATACATTTATGAAAACATAACGACTGCTTGGCACACGGTCAGCGTTGCCACTTTACACATGGACAACAACTTTTTGATCTTGACAAGTTTCGTAACTACCAGTTAACGCCAATTTTACAACTCCCCCGGATTTGCAGCTTCTGTCGTGCAATGCCTACGTACAGTTCTCCTCTGTATATAAAGAAAACCACAAAACTTATAACACAAGTAATATGCAGAATTGTTGACAAATATGAGTTTATGGAAAGATCCTAACGAACGATTATAAAATGGTATGCAGCCATAATTGTCCAGTAAAAGGATATTAAGACACGCTCAATATTCGGATTATTACCACATGCAACACCCATCGAGTTATCAATTTATTGAAAATGTCCCCGTGTTTTATTACCTTTCATGCAACGGCTATACATCTAGACAACCACATTTAACTTTAACATTTTCAAAGGACGGCGTAACTGTCACTTACTGGATTTGACATTTAAAATATCTAAACACCCACTTGTTGATCCGGCAGGTTTGCTCATCTTGGGCGATCTTGAACGAAAGGCCTATTTATATTAGGAGAATATTAAATCCCGTGGCCTCGGAGCAGCAGGCGAAAGTCAATTTCTGCGCAGCCAAACTGTTAAAAACCAAAGAAAAGAAATCCAGGAGTCGTTACGGTCGAGGGTTTCAGCAATATCTTGCTTTTTTCCTCCTCTGTTGGACAGGACAGAAAATTCCCAGGTTTCGGAGAAGACCGGAGTTTCAGCAGGTCTTTCGGTTGCTTTTGATCCTCCAGTTCTACAGTTGCCGAGATGTTGATGGTCTGCACGAGAGACTCGGGCGCTGAAAGTTGCGGAAAAACTGTCGGCAGCGGCAGCACCAAATCAGGCTACCCCAGGCGAGTCTTGGACGAATACAAAAATGAATAAAATTATAATAACGGTCGTGTGGGATTCAAAGCCCCCTGTTAGCGGTGGGTGACTTTCTGCCGCGAGCTTCCAGATTAAAGTAATATTTATGAGAAGTGCTCAGAAGGCAGAGAGGGTGGAGAGCCAGAACTACTTTGCCCACTTAGCTTTTCCCTGCTTTCTCCCTTAACTCCAGTTTGAACATGACGTCACTAATCTTCGGGGGAGTAGAGGCTTCTGATATTGCCGAGGCTCTCACACACTTTCAGCTGTAAACATAGAATATAATTTCGGGAAGATTGATACTACGGTTATCGGGTTGATTTTTAAAACGATACCTACAGCTGACAAATCTCTGCAAACAGAGACGTTCGATTTCAACTGACGTGAAGCAGGAATTATTTTTATTCGTAGATTATTATCCTATTTTGAAGTTACAAACACCACAAAGCGTGTTTTAAGAGGCGTATTTAAAAAAAATTAATTTAGTTACTGCGGGGTTCAGGTCGAACCGGATTAATACCACAAGCCGTACATAAAGTATGGAACCCGTATCAGTTCCTTTGCCGCTTGTTTAAGGCTGCTTCCAGAACTGATTTCGGAATCCACCTGTTGAGCAAACATGGATTGTGCTTGGTTTTTAGTTCGGTGCAAATCTTTTGAATGCCGCTTAATGTTTCAGGCGTTCGTGTTTTAACCACAGGTCTTGCCTATTTTTACGGGTGTCCTGATTTTAGGCATGGTATCAGAGTGGTTATGGGCCTATACAGCCAAATATTATACTTCTAACGACGTAGCACGTGCAGTATAAATCGCATCCCCCGTTTAAAATCAATCCACCTTCGACATGGAGTCGGCGAGTTTGTTATCAGTCCATGTGTTCGTGATCTGTACTCGAATCCAGTGGAAGTTTTTGTCACTTGTGCACCCTATAGTTTACGCATTTGCAGACGTCCGGTATTTGTTTTCTCAGAAACGACACGACACCCCCCCCCCCACCCCCCACCCCATCACTTAAAATTTAACATTTTTTGAAAATATAGCGGCAACCTCATTTGTTCCAATATCCTTTTTAATATCACTCGACTTATTCACTATTATATGAGCATTCATTAATTTTATTTTTAAAGCAAACTTTGGAAGGCTCTATAAAAACAAGCCTTACGTATAGACCAGTCTATAAATAGGAACTTCCAATGGTCAACAAGGTCCATCGTGGTAATTTAACAGGTTAGACTGACAAGTTCATATGAAACATTTGGGGATTTTTTTTTCCCAAGCCAGAAGTATTTGTATGGCAGTGCTGATCTGCCCTCCGTGTTGGCAGGTTGAGACCCAGACAATAATTTGGATCAGTGCACTAAACTTCTTCTCCTCGCCCCGATGCTCACTGGTGTGGAAAACAGTCGCGGAAGGACCGCACCCGAAGCCTGCTCACTGACATTCTGACCTTGACAGCTTGCCGCATTTTCGCTGGTAACACCAGAAATCCATATTTCGTATTTAATTATGTGCATTCCCACGGAACCCGGGGCCATGCGTGTGTGTTCAAAGTCTAATTTTTTTAACCAAGAGCGCAGTGGATGCCTGGTTAATTGCACTGACTCACTGTCCTGTTGCCTTGGCTTTTTTTGTTAATTTCTGTTAAGTTTGATAATACGTATATATTTTGATAATACGTAATACATAGCCTACTTGTTTATATATATGTATATATATATATGTGTGTGTGTGTGTGTGTGTGTGTGTGTGTGTGTATTGTTTTTTAAAAATGTTTTTCTTCCTCTTTTACAATGGGAGAATACTACCCATTGTATGATGGCTTTGTTTTGTTTTTTGGAAATGGGGAAAGAACCATCAAAAGCTACAAAAAAGTATGAATTTTGATTAGTGATGGAAATTTGCAATGGAAGTAATAATATTTATTTCTCATCATTTTCAATGTTTTGACACGTGTGTGTATGTGTGTGTGTGTTCGTGTATACACAAACTTTTAATCTGCTTAACTATATAATCCCTGTCATTCAGTCATAGGCTTCACACATAATTAACCAAATCATCTTTTGGAATTATCGGAGACTATTATGACCATAGATTTAAAAAAACATAAAAATAAATGTGATTTCTATATGAGCGACTCACTTGGATCCCCAGAAATATATATTTTACTATCAAAGCCAGTTGGTACTTAATGAATGTTTATATTAATCGGGTACCAAATATTATTAATTGGTCCTAAGTTCTAAACAATTTGCACGGCAATTATTCAGTTGTGTACTGGCCTTTAATCATTAAATTTGACCCAGCCGATACAGCCGCGTGCACGGTCACCTGTTGAGGAAAGCAAGTTTGGGGGGAAAAAAATCATAATATATGCTAATTTCAAGTGTCGAACGTAATTTGCATCCGGCGTCTTTCGGGATAAATATTTAAGAATAATATTAATAATAATAATACTATACTGCACAATACGATGCACAACGTTGTTGATTTTAAAAATAGCGCAAACTTCCGCCATGGTAGTTTGTGCCAATAGTCTTCAGCAGTCTTAATAAAGAGTTCATTATAAATTATCGTTAGAAATAATTCAGTACCGTGGACAGCTCTTCATATCAAAATGTAAAAAAAAAAAAAGTTTTAAATTAGACCTACGTTAATTATGACACATTTAAATCTGGGAGAACCAACTCCTTGTAAACGTTGACAGTTCGTTGCTTTTCAGTACGCGAGTGAATGGTTAATGCAATCATCTAATCATGGCAGACTATGCTGGCGATATTACGAACCATTTGATTGGCTACTTCACAAAATACGAGTTACCGAGGGACAGAAATAGGACAAGATCCACTCAAGTGTGGCCTAATAAAATGAATCCAGGTAATCCCCAGATGAAGGACCGGGTTCCTTTTCCAAAGACCGGGTTTCTTCAACTGACCGGCACGAGGGGAACAATGCGAACGAGTCATTGTCTCTCAGTCTCGAGCCAGCTGTCTGTAGCATCTTTTGCATTTACTCAAAGCCTCCTCATGTGACAGTCACTCAAGTAGTGTTGCAAACGATGGCCGAGCTAACTGGATGGCCTGACTCTAATGGTTTCATCACACATGCGTGCCGCACGTGAAAGGATTAATGTGCTCTCCTTAGGCCCGTGGAAAGTGAGGGATTCTGGGAGACCTATCAACAAGTCGGGGGGGGGGGGGTGAAAATGCTAAGGTAATACATGGAACATCAAGGATTACATCATCACTTCAATTTCGTTTTTAAATGTATAATTCCAGTATGCAATACTAGTTTTTCTTTTAAAAACAAAACATTTGTGTTAAAGAGTATGTGTACATATTGGTGAGAGTAAAATTGGAGTGGATCTGAATAGGAGCTTGGCTAAAATGGAGTCTGTACCCAAGGCAAAAGTTTTTATTTATATTATATTCATATTTTATTTATTATTTTCAATTTTTTGGTGCGACATTAATTTAATATCCAGAGCAAAGCACGTTGAATGCTTCAGTCAACCATCAGGGTTTTTACACAGGGTGCACAATGCAGAACTTCAGATATTGCTATAGTCACCCCAGTAAAAAAAAAAGCTGGCGGAATTTTCAAAAATGAAATTCTAAACAAATAATGATAAGAAAAAAAAACAAAATGGCCTCTCTAATGTGTCACGGTAAAGGAAACCTTGATAAAAACACTGTACGTGGCCCAGAGAGTCGAGTGTTGCCAGGCGAGGAGGCTGCACACAGAACGAGGGCTACATTTCGCTGGCGGCCGCCAGTCAGATAATTCAGGAGTGGTATCCAATGGCAGGTGGATCCCCGGAGTGGTTTCCCCGCACAATGTAAATGGCGGAGACAACCGTAAAGACGACGGTAGAAGAAGTGGCAGGCACATTAGGCGGGATCTCTGAGTAGGCCTCGCTGATGCATGGGAGAGTACAGACACGGCAGAGAAAGGAAATTAGATGCTAGAAGAGTGCAGTGTGAATAGTTTGGGGGGGGGGGGGGGGGGGGGGACAAAAACCGAAACCAAAACATGTAGATCTTTGAACCGATGATGCAACAATGCCAGAGTACATTTTACCTCTGGAGTGTTCATTTGATACCTTTTTAACTCAGATCACTCATTAAAGTTTTAAAGCTAATTTTTTGGCTTTTACTATGTATTCATATCAGTGAAAGTGATATGCCACTCTATGCTTCGCCTTGGTAGGCAATTCACTTGCAGGAGTATAATAAATATTGAAAAAAAGCAGACATTGCAAAGTCATAATTTAATCCATGGTCTTTAAAAAAATATGCGGCACCTATAAGGAGAAATATGCAAATTCTGCCGATTTCCAGAAATATAATTTATGCCTCTGTAGCGCAATGTTGCATAATCTGTAATGTGTGCTGAACAATGTGCGCTGTAAGAGTGTCAATAGATCACGTATTTTCAAAACATGCATATTATTGACCCATATCAGAAGCAGATAAGGTGCGCCTCTGTGATGCACCAAACTTGAGCTGTTTGAGTGTGAAGAGTTATGAATGACTAGCGGTCTCTTGGCAACACAAAAGGAGAAACTGAAAGGATCTGAAACACGTTCGACTGAATACAGCAGAATTTCTCCTGCCCCTGCCCCCCCCCCCCCCCCCCCCCCCCCCCCCCCCCCAAAAAAAAATAAATAAATAAAAATGGCAAGGCAAACAAGTTTGAGAGCAGCAATCAGTTTGAAATTCACGATTCAGATCTATTAAATACTGGCTGTTTTATCTATCAGGAGCTCTACCCATGAGAGTGCTTTTGGGTCTTGAGAGTGAGCTAAGTTTTTTTTTTTTTTTTGAAGCAATTGCCAATTCTTTTATGCTGATCTAAATAAGCAATGTTAAAAATATTATCTTGCCTGACTAATCAGGGACTAAGTCAGGAAGCAGGCTGTCCATTCAGTTCTGCTAAAAGACGCTCTGACAGTAAAAAAATTCTGAATAAGTCCTGGATAAGGCCTTCATTTTACCCTGAAATAACACACTTTTTTTTTTTTTGGTGATACATCTGGTAAACGTTTCGGAATAAAATTTTGCCGGCTATGACCCCTGGGATGACTGTATTCTTTATGATTATCGCATCACAAACTTGCTGCTCTCTTGATTTACTGGGTTTCTGCAGAGGCAGAATAGCTCCTTCATTGCAAGTTATTCACTGTGAAAAGAAAAAAAAAATGTCCACAGTTAGTTAAACAGCTTTTTACTATTAAAATGCCTTCATTGTAAAGTCACCCTTGGATTCTCCCCCCCCCCCCCCCCCCCCCCCCCCCCCCCCCCCCCCCCCCCCCCCCCCAGAATAACGTTTTGTTCCCATCAGACATTATAAAGAGGGTTGATTAGGTTGAACTGAACCGATAACAAGCATTTTGATCATCGTCTCTCTGATCATTATGTCAGGCATTCCATCTATTTTTTTAAATGGGAATTTTCTGTCTGGGGAATGAGATCCGTGGATATGAGGTGACTCGGTCATAAAGCACATGTAAAAAAAAGAGGTCTTCTCTTTGCACCTCTTCCTCCTCTGCTGGTGTCCACTTGAAATTGCAATGTTGCCACCTGTGTATGTACCATGTGGCACTGAAAAAAATGTAGCATAAAAAAGAGCAGCAATGTTGCTGGTGAAAAACCATTTACTGAAGGTAAAAACAGTACAGATTCTGTAATTTAAATGTATAAATCCTGTTATTTTATGGATGGCGATGGCCGTTAAATAACGAGTTGTCGTGTGACTTTGACAGTGTTTTGCAAAAGCAGTGAAATCCTGTAAAGTTTTACTAACATTCTACCATAACAATACACTATGTATGAGATGTGTGTGAGATGTTTGTGAAATGTGTGTGAAATGTTGTGAGATGTGTGTGAGTTGTTGTGAGAGGTTCTACCTTGTACTGACAACGTGGTATTTCTCCCATTTCTGTTGAAAAGTAGTTTTTTTGGAATACTGTTTTCAAAAGTCTAAGTGTTCTAGAACTCCATTGCTTTCTCTTACCAGTTGTGATTCTTACATCAGCATTCCATCATTTTTCAGGTAAGAACATTCTAATCACATATTTCTAATGCCTAAAAGGGTTAAGCTGATAACACTGCACTTATTCCAGTGATGTTTCCAGTGTCCACTCTTTCTTTCAGTCCATTTTTGGTGAACTCTGCCGGCTTTGCTCGTGAGGAAAGGACGAAATATTTCTATTTCCGTTTGATTGACTGATGGGCAAATCTTGAATGGTTGACCAGGCCTAGGTTTTTTTTTTGTTGGTAGGCCTCAATCCCATTCATTACATTGCACTTTCGAAGGAGGATTGCAAAGTGCAGTTCCTTGTCCCGGTCCTTTTCTGTGAGGGCTTATGGAGTTACTGGTGTGACTCGTAAGAGCCAGTTTAGCCACGGACACCGCACTACACGGGGCCACAATCAGGATTAGCACATATGCAGATTACATGTTAGCAGTTCAGGAACCCTTAAAAAACGACGCACTTCAATTAAAATGGATTTTGGCAGCCTATCAGGCGGCTGCCGCGTATGCTCAATATGTCGCCATGGTCGCCAACAGGGGTGAAGTACCTTGAAGTGATCTTGAAAGACTCAAATTAAGGAAATTGCTCCCGTAACATCTGTCCCGTTTAAATAAAACGTACGTCGGAAAATGGCGGAAGGACGGTAGGATCTTCCTCAATCAGAGGTTGTGGTAAAACAGGTGGATATTTCACCATGTAGAAATCAACTATGGCAATTAATGCCAATCCAATTCCCTTTAATGTCATTAGGTGATGAATGTTTTTTTTATTCTGAAAATTAAATGTTCACAGAATAAATACAAAGCAGGCTTTGGGCTTCCAGATAAGAAAGGCTTTCCAAGCATATGGTGGAAATAAAACAAATAATTTCTGTCCTGCATTTGTTGTGTTAAATATAAAATAAAATAAACACTTGTAAATGCAGTCTGTAGTAAATGGGCTTATGTGTTTTGCATCTCGTATGAATAAGCAATTATGCAATTAGATCCTGGTCTCCCATCAAAGATTATTATCCTAGCAGTTCTCAACTTAAATTAGTTGTGTTTATGACACTTCCTTGAGAAAGGGTAAATAATCTTTGGGATAGCGGTTGTCGCCCAGTGTATCATGAGGTGTGAGCGACTGTTGGCTCAGACCCCAGGTACACTGGTTGAGCCACCTGGGTGGAAAGGGGTTTATTGCAACAGAAATGTATTTATTTGCCGTTGACTCTATGGTTAAAACCATACACCGAAGGAGAAGATGAACATTGCTGTGACCTCATTTTAATATGCAAGAAGTCACATGACTTAATGGCATTACAGGTACTAAGAGCAGCAGGGAAAGGATCTTATCTTAAAGGCATGAGGTATGGACACAAGAAAATTCCCTACAGTGTTTATTCACAAATTAAACAGGTCTTTTGTATGAGAAAAAAATTTCAGTGTAAATATGCCAAGGTCCAGATTCATGGGCACATTTTGAAAGTGTATGTGAATTCCACTGTGTCGTGAAAATGATTCTGGTAATGTGATTCTGGTATTAATAATAATAATAAATAATAATAATAATAATAATAATAATAATAATAATAATAATAATAATAATAATAGTTTCTGCTTGCATATTATGCTTACCAGCAATTTGCTTTTTTAAATTTCTTTAAAAGTATATATTCTAGGAGTCGTTATTAAACAGGAGGGGCTACCGGACTGATGGACTGTGGCCCTCCTGTGCTGCGCCCCAAGACTGTCACTCGAGCTGAATGGAGGAGGAAGGGGCGATCTCTGTCACATGTCAAACGTGCTGCCGCCTGTGTGGCCTGAAGGACAGGGGGGTTTTGCGCAGTGCTGTGTCTGTGACTGCGCTCCTGCTGTGTCTGTGACTGTGCTCCTGCTGTGTCTGTGACTGCGCAGTGCTGTATCTGTGACTGCGCTCCTGCTGTGTCTGTGACTGCGCTCCTGCTGTATCTGTGACTGCGCTCCTGCTGTATCTGTGACTGCGCTCCTGCTGTGTCTGTGACTGCGCAGTGCTGTATCTGTGACTGCGCTCCTGCTGTATCTGTGACTGCGCGCCTGCTGTATCTGTGACTGCGCTCCTGCTGTATCTGTGACTGCGCTCCTGCTGTATCTGTGACTGCGCTCCTGCTGTATCTGTGACTGCGCGCCTGCTGTATCTGTAACTGCGCTGCTGCTCCAGTTTCCCCACGCTGTCGTTCGTGCACCTGTTGTGAGTGCATCTGGGCCCTCAGTGTGTGTGTTTGTGTGTGTGTGTATGTGTGTGCATGTTTGTGTGCATGCGTGTGTGTGTGTGCGTGTATGTGTGTGCATGCGAGTGAGTGAGGAGAGAGAGAGCGAGAGCGAGAGAGAGAGAGAGAGAGAGAGAGAGAGAAAGTTTCTGAAGGTTCTGGCTGTGCTCTTCACCAGCTAGAGAACACTACTCAGCCTGTTCACAGCACCCCCCAGCCCACTTCTTCTTCTGCGGTTGTTGTTTTTGGACGGTAAAGATAAGGACAAACACACGAGGAACACCCCCGCCGCAGAGAGCAGGTACTCCGCACCGCGGCCCTGTCAGCAATACCCCCGGGGGCCGTTACCTGCGTCCGTGTCCTTCCCAAAAAAAATAGGGGCTTAAACCTGCGGGTCGACGCTGACAAATCTATTTGGGGCAAATTGTCAGTGAGAAACTTCCGCTCGAACTATTTCGGACAAAACTGGCTGTTGCAAAGAGCAAATCCTGTTGCATGAAGCTCCGAACAATGGCCAAATGTGTTGATGTGCTGCTGGTGGGTTCGGACAGACAAAGAGCGGATTAATTGGTGCCTTGGCTGACTGATTTGAGATGGCTCCACTCAGCCAGCGCGGTGGGGAGTCCCATTGTCCCGTCCCTGATTCCCACTTTTCACAAACTCCAAACAAAAGTCAATTTCTTTTTTAAGGGGAAAAATATCGACCCGTGTTTTAGCTCGGGAAAGTGACTCAAAACTTTAAGGACGACTAAACTCTCTCTCCTGTAGGATTTCTTTTTTTTTTTTTTTTAGTCCTTAATGGGTGTTAGTGAATAGTAAAAATTTTTTTTTTTTTTTTTAAAGAAAAGTCTTTTCAAGGCCTGGGTGATGGCACAGCACCTGTTGAAAGCTCAGGCCAGCTTTATTGACGTCCCCCATTAATATTAAAATATACAGGAATGCCATCATCCAGTACTCTGAAATCGGTCTGATGTGACCACCAGTTCCCCCCCTCGGGACGGGCCGCTGCTTTCAGCCACCGGTGAAGGGGGTTTCTCGAAAAGGCTCGTTAACAAATTATGACAGCTGATAAGAAAAGCTTATCCCGTTCTCGCCCGAGACTGCGAGCAATTGAAAGCAAATGACAGATTTTTAATTTAGCAATGCACAACGTGTGCTTGATTTATTTGCATGACTTAAAAGGCATGGCTTTGCATCCTTAAGTCATGCAAATAAAATCCGTGGAACATTTATCTTCACATGAAACTTCAGACTCCATGCAAAACCGTGTATACACAACTGTGAAAATAAAACAATTCTGGCTGTATCTGACTTCGAATTTCGGACTGTGTATGTAAAGGAATTTGTAAATACAGTATATTTCTTATTTTTTATGTTTAAAATCATTTTAAATGAGCAATTATGCAATCAGGGTTTAGTCTCACGTCAAAGATAATTTGTCAAACTATTGCTAACTTGACTAAGTTTCAGTTCAACTAGGTTGAATAGCTTTTCAAAATGCCGAATTATGACTAAACAGCTAGCAGCTAGTTGCTTTATTCACATCTTCTTGTATTTCCCATGAGTTACACCAACAAAATTATGAATTTGGTTGATGGTTGCAGATGCTGTTAAGTATTTCATATCGATATAAATCAACAGCATATAATTATTGCCTTTTCTATATGCATATAAAATTTTATTAATACCACAAAACAGTAGCACCACAAAACAACAGAAATTAACAAAGTAACAGTTTGTTTTAATATTCAGTCACATCTACTGTCTCATTTTTTATTTTCTTACTTTGCATAAGCTTCTTGTAAAACAAAACAAATAAACAAAATAATAATGCAGCTTCATATTTATTTTTGATATTTGAAAGTACCATACAGTACCTCAGTGGCGAGAGTTACATTGTCCCAGCGTAAATAAATAATACACACATACCATGTGTAAAACACTTTTTTTAACTTAAGCATAATGAGCTGTAGAATGTGTCTAACATGCAAGTCACATCATGTGAAATCACTGGTCACAATGTCAGTATTCATAAGAGTTCATGTAATCATGTCTCCTGTCAGTCACATCTCAAAATTAGGGTCTTCTCTACATGCCACCACCTACCCCCCCTCCACCCCCCAATCACCCCCACCTCCACAAACCCCCCCCCCCCCCCCCCCCCTTGCCCCCGGCCCCCCAGTCGCCTTGCCACGTAAGGGGACAATGGTGGATGTCTGCCTGTCGACCGCTGGTCTGGTCTGGAGCGGTCAGCTTAGACAACCCCCCAATGGGACTCTGCTGTGGTGTAGACAACCCCCCAATGGTGGCTCTGGGGTTTAGAGCAGGTCAGTGTGGCCTCCAGTCTCCTCACCAAAATTATCAATCTGAGACTGAACCAGAACCAGGAGATGGACCGTTTTTTTTTTGTCATTAGTGAGAACAAGCCCGAATCTAGATGTCTAGATGAGTGGACGTCTAGGTTGAGAAGTGTTTTTGACATAAACGGACTAGGTTAGCTCAGGTCAGTTTCAATTTAGCTCAGGTTTTACCCAGATATAGCCTGGCTATGTCATAGTCGGCTGGAAAACTTTCACTTTTCTATCAATGGTAAATGGACTGCATTTATATAGCGCTTTTATCCAAAGCGCTTTACAATTGATGCCTCTCATTCGCCAGAGCAGTTAGAGGTTAGGGGTTAGGTGTCTTGCTCAAGGACACTTCGACATACCCAGGGCGGGGTTTGAACCGGCAACCCTCCGACTGCCAGACAATCGGTCTTACCGCCTGAGCTATATCGCCCCTATATCAAATGTAGCCAGGTGTTCACCAGACGTGCCGTCCAGCCTGGCTGGAGCTGTCATCAGCAGTTCCCAAACACTCAGAAGGTCCTCCCCGTTTGTGTCCATAAGTTTTACTTGGCTCTTATCCGTAATGCTGATTTCTCTATTTCTTGTTACCATGTATATTGTCCAAGGGCACCACTACAGATTCTGGGCAAAGTGAAATGATCTCACATTGGGCCCCACCATCACAGAAAATCCTGTGTCCTAAAATATTTTGAGGGCCCTTGTCAGTCAGGGCCCTTGGAATCATGCCCCAATGTTGTCTTTTACTTTGAATTTTTAAAGTATGATACCAACTGAAAGAAATCACAAGAAGTCAAAACAAAACAAAACCAAAAAAAGACAAAATGTCTATTTGAAGCATTAAAAAAATCAAATAAATTATCTTTCCATTTGTTTGTATGGCCTTTGCTGAGAAGATTCACTGTTGTTTCTTGATGAAGACAAAAATGTGGTTTAAGTACAGGTTGCCAGCTTCAATATTTGCACTGGCCGATGTGGCATACACTCTCAGAAATAAAGGCACACAATAGTACAAATTCTGTACAAGTACAAAACTGCACCTCTAAAGGTACTACTGACGAGCGATTGTACCTTTCTAGGTAATGAATGGTACCTTTTTTTCTGGTAAAGGTACAGTTCTGTACCTTCAAGGGGTACTGCCACAGTGACAAGCGATTGTACCCTTCGGTACTGAATCAAGCCTGGTCTTGAAAACCCCCAGAGTTTCTTTTGATTGTTTATTTTAAAAAATAGTCTGGTGGTCGTCCTCAGATGTGAGCTGTCTCTCTCTCTCTCTCTCTGGTGGGAAGATCTGGCCAGGTCATTATGCAGGAAAGCTTCATTTTAGGCAAGGGGGAGCCGGCTATTGTTTCTAAAACAATTCCTGTTGTGTTTGGGTCCTCTCTCTCGGGCAGCATGTCATTACGCTCAAAACTTGTTGATTAATTTCATTTATGCATCACTTCTCTCCGGTGTCTGTAGTCCCTCCGGGGTTTCGATTCGCCCGAAAAAAATAACTGTGTAGTCTGGAATCGGGAACATATGAAAAAAAAAAATAAAAAAAAAAAAAAAAAAAAAAAAATTAAAATAAACAACAACGATGAAAAAAAAAAGGTTTTAAACATCTTTTTTTTTCTCATATTGAAACGTCCAGAATTTTAAATATGAAAAAAAAGAGAAAAGAAAGCCCAGACGATCGCTTAATTCTTTATCTTTCAAATGCTTCTATTCAAAAGCTATTCTGTGTTGCTGCAAGTGAAGGGACATACATGCTTATTTATAAGAATTCCTTTATTGGAACATGTGCAGGCAGTTCAGCGACAAAAGCTTTAAATAGGATATTTTCTGTCCCTATAGTTGCTTTTCCCTTTTAAGTGCCGAGCCAAAAAAAGTAAGTTTACAACTCCTGGCACAATGGTCCTCTTCACTTTAAGGCAGCGGAGACCCGCGTGACCTACGAAAGTTAATTAGGAGGTTAACAAAGAACAAGTTGGAGCAAAATACCTCGCCTCTCCTCCAGCCAAAGATGTCATCCATTAATTAGGAAAATCTTTAAGGTGGCCTTATTGAATTTACAGAAAAGCCCGCGGTTGGCGGGCGACAGTTTTGATCAGGCCTTCCCCCCCGACAATGGCCCCCGCTAAGAGGCGGGGATCGGAGGAGGGACGTATGGGTTTTTGGGAGCTCCGTACAGTCTAATGGAGCCCCCCCCCCCCGCCCCCCCCCCCCGGCCGATTGTGACAGGACGGGATTCTCAGGGTATAGGGGCATACCTTCCCCATGATGTCATGTGCCAAGGCGACCTGGGGAGGGGGGGGGCGGGGGGGCGGGCTGAGGCACACCGGGCTAAAAACTACAGGAGCCATTCAAAGTTAACATCTCTCCATCTGGGCCCAAATCCTACCCTACCCCACCCCCCCCCCCCCCCCCCCCCCCCCCAACCCCCCTGTTCCTTTCTTCTGCGGAGGAGAGCCTTTCCAAAAAAAAAAAAAAAACGTGGGCCCCCGTTTACAAACCAGACCTCCTTCAAAAACTGTAACTTTGCCTTTGTGCCCTCCCCACCCTCAGAGATTGCCTCTGCTTAAGGGGAAAAGGGTTGGGATTGGTGGAGAAAAAAAAAACATTTTTTTTTCTGTGCCTTTCTTAAGATGGAGGTTTCTAGAAGTTATTTGCATTTTTTTGTCGTTTTTGTTTATCTTTCTTTCTTTCTTTCTCAAATGTTGACGTTGTTTTGAATGTTGTTGGGTTTTTTTGTTCCAGAGTGTCTTGGTGAAAATAATTTGCCGATGCGAAAGTTTCGTTCATTCTGCCACCATGAAGACAGAAATTTGAATTTAATCAAAGAGTGGGTAGAGGGGGGCAACAGGATAGCACGAGTGTGGTATTATTCAGGTGTACAAATGACAGGCCTCGTGTACGCAAAGCTAATCACTTTCAAGATGGCACGTACGCTTGTTTTGCCATAAGATTTGTACTTCTTTCCCCTCTTTTTTTGGGTTAAATATGCTTGATTCATTCTTCATAGTACAAAAGACTCGGAAAGGCAAAGGTGCAAATCATGCCATATGATTATTAATTGAGCACCAAACTTGCTTCCCCTTCAGGTCTGTCCGTCACAAAAAAAAAAAAAAAAACAGTTGATCACGTGCTCGGGCATTTGAGCAATGGCTAACCTTCCGCAGAATGATGTTCTGATTGTCTAATGTCTGGTTGCCGCGACGACACGCAACATCTACCCTCCAGGTTTCTGTTGATTGAAAACAGTTTTGCTTTCTTTTTTTTTTCCAGTACCTGCAGTGCCACAAGAATTTCCCTCTCTCTCTGTGCCCAACACGTTTTAAGGCCTACTGTATCCTCCCACAGTGTAGGGCGTGTTTGGCTTCTAATAATTGCACCGCGTGTCAGCAACTGCTGCCGTTCACAACAAACATATTTTTTAATTCACTTCTGTGACACCCCCCCCCACCCCACCCCCCCTCACAAAACCCCCTCTGCAGACTCTGGATGTTTAGCGTGCAGTAATAAAGTCAAGTACAAACTGCAACACCGAAAAGCTGAGTCAGAGCCAAGACACCAAGACATTGCACATAATTAATGGCCACAGGTGTAATTATCACTAATACCAGCTTTCCACGTGAAATTAACGACCATCCAAAGTTATGCCACTACATCGCATCACATGAAAGCGCTTTGTGCTCATAAAACTGCAGATTTTATTCCCCTCATTTTTCCTCTTGTTGGAAGTGATTTTTTTTCCATGTCCCCTGGAAAACATATTGCGTCTGCATCTGTTTATAAAGTCCTGTAAAACGCATTCTTTAATTGTTGTTTGTTGCATTTTGATTCTTCTCGCACTCAATTCTGCCTTGCCGAAGCTAAACGACTGATAATAATCACATATTCATTTTCGATTTTATTGTTGGGTATTTAACACCTGGCACTAAACTGAAGAGTGGGGATAGTCTTCTGCTACTTTATTTACTTCTATTGACATATTTTTCTTGATACTTCTTTCATCACCAAAAGTTGACCAAGATAAAGTTTCTCCATTGATGCGTTTTTGTTTTCAATAAAAAAATATGCTTGTGCTTGATACCAAATTCCAAACAGGACTGAATCAAATAACCGCCATCCACCCAGCTCAAATGTTTTGTAAAAAGGATATTTTAGCTTTGTTCCCAACGTCAAGCCAGTCCAAGGCCAGCACTAACCTCTCTAACTGTTGGTGTACATCATGTAAAAGCTTCAGAAACTAAAAAAACAAAAGAAAAGAAAATTAAAAAATAACTAAAAAGTAAAAAAAAGTGTTTAAAACAGTTTGCGACTAAATACGTAGTTCAGGATACATTTCAGATCAGGATGGAGGATGAATTTGCAAGCTTCTTTTCTTTCTTTATTTCTTTCATTCTTTTTTTTATAAATTCCCAAATGTCAAAATGTTACGAGAGCCATCTTCTAAATTAATTAACTACTGTATTACTTCTTCCGGACCGTACCACGTTCATCATCACATAGGGGTTCTGCATCATATAGGGCCGCAGGCCTGTGTCATTTTTCTCCTTGACACGGAGAGTCTCCCCCTGTCCCAGCGGCCGGTTAGAAGCTGCCCCCTCCCCCCCCCCCCCCCCCCCTCACACATTCAAGCGGCAGACCTTTTGCTTTCACGCTCTACCCCACCCCCCCCCCCCCCCCCCCCCCCCCCCCCCCGTGCATCGCAGTTCACGGAACATTCGGGCGACTGGGACCGACCTAAACCTCCTCTTCAGCGGCCTAATCTGAGGGGTGGATCTATGTGTTTTGTTGCTTGTCAAAAACAATCACTCCCTCCGGCCATTACATTTACCTCACGTCCTACTTTAATTGGTGTAACACACTGAGAAATGAAAGGGGGAGCGTCCCACAAAGGGGGCCGGGTGAATGAGCCCTGACTCACACAAAACTGCTCTTCAAAAAGTTCAGAGCTGCCCCACTAACAAGGAGGTACGGGGGGCTCTCTGTTAAAAAAAAAAAAAAAAAAGGGGGGGGGGGGGGGGGGACGCTATGCTAAAGGCAGACTTTGGCGTGGCCAACAAAGCTGAAAAAAAAAAAAAAAAAAAAAAAAACTAAAACTCAGTGTTTTGGGGCGTGAGTGTTGTATCAGGGTATCGGCCCTTCGCAAACAAACTCGGAAACAACTGGGTGTGGAGAGAGAGAGAGAGAGAGAGAGAGAGAGAGAGAGAGAGAGACAGAGAGAGGGGGGAGTAGGAAGAGAGAGAGAAAGAGAGAGAGAGAGAGAGAGAGAGAGAGAGAGAGACAGAGAGAGAGAGAGAAAGAGAGAGACAGAGAGAAAAGAAGGAGAGAGAGGGAGGGAGGGAAAGAGAGAGACAGAGAGAGAGAGAGGGGAAGTAGAAGAGAGGGCGGTGGGGAGAGAAAGAGTATAACTGCAAAAACATCCCTGAGTTCAGAAATGGCTAAAATACCTGTGCATTAATTTAACTTTCATTTGCACCCCTGCTCCCTCTTCCACAATGGAAAGAAGCAGCTTTCATAATCTGAAGTAGCCCCCCCCCCCCCCCTTCTGAGGTGGCGGATGAATAGTTTCTGCTGAAACGACATGCCTCTGACCGGATAGCACTAAGAGAGGGATGAGCACCCCAAACTCTGTCCACCTGCCTCCACCCCCCACCCCTCTCCAAACATCTCAAATATTTTTATTTGTCCTGAACTAAAGGGAGAGCTCTTCAATTGCGTGGCTCTGTGTCACAATATTGCAGGGAGGGGGAGGGGGTGGGGTGGGGGGGGTGGGGGGGGATTTGGGGGGGGGGGGACAACAACTTTATTTCCCAGCGAAACACCCCAGCCCTGTCCCGCACGCTCTCTCACCCCTGTCCCGTTCGGGCACCGGGGGCCTGTCAGCGAAGGTTTATGTTCAGTTCAGTAGAGCTGAAAGAAGTCAGCTTCGCGTCCTGTTATGAAACAAGACGTCTCTGGCCCTCATTCCGGAGGGGCCGACGGACGGACACCCTGACAAGCTCCCCCGTATCCCCCGCCACGTCGTCCCCGGCGGCGGCCGGCCGTGATGAAGTCAAAGACTCCTTTGTGTTGTTTTCCGCGAGCTGCCCGTTTGGTAATTATCCCGTCTGTGTTCGTAGACCCAGCTCCCCGCAGCGTGCGGCAACCCACAGCATCCCACCAGCCAAGGGTGACTTCTTACCGAAGCGCTGACATGTGTGACTGTTATTTGGTCACAGTAATTTGTAAGAACTAATTTGTGATTTATTTGTTTATTATTGCCATCATTATTATTATTGTTTTTGGCATAAACGAAATTCTTGACTTTGCTCTCCAACCGAACTGGGTTATATCCATGCACCATGCACTGATGGGACACAGAAGTCTCATGTATTGGTTCACATACCTCAGTAATTAGTGAAGTGAATAATTCAGAGATTTGAGGTACTTTTTTGTTTTTGCTTATTAACATAATTATTTGCCATCACAAACAGCAAAGAAAAGTGTGATATTTTTGTGTGAGATCTAGCCTATTAATGTGTGTTGATAAGTTATTTTAAATATACATTGAGTGCATAACAAAGCACCCACCACCCAACCATCCACACACGCACACACACACACACACACACACACACACAGACATACACACTCATTCGTAGAAAAAGTGACTGTTTATTTTCCACCACTTGCTTCCACCGTTTTTTTTTTTTTTTTTTTTTTTTTTTTTGTTTGTTTGTTTTTTTACTTATTTGGAAAATTTTAAGTTTAAAATTTTTTGCAAAGAACAAAAATACAAGCAATCAGCTAAAAGCCATTAATTTATACGCAGTTACTTGGTTAAAGAAAAAAAAGTATGCGGGAGCATCCACTTTAAATGAATGCGTCTTCGTTTCTTCTTTCAAATACGCCTTTATTATCCGCCCCCCCTCCGCCCCCCTTGCTTGATGAGTTTCTCTTGCACAAATCAGTTCTTAGATGCAGAATAGCAGCTCCCTTGATCCTCATCAATTGTCATCGGGAGTTTGGGCCACTTTGACCGCCAGTTAAGGGGGAAGTCAGGGCTAATCCCCAGAAGGAATCACGGGCAAAGAAAGGCAACAATAACCAAGTCAAGCGTAAAAAAATGAAAGAGAAATCTCTATTATAGCTCACTACATTTCCCAGCGATGTACCGAAAATCGGCTAGTTTGTCATTCGAGTCAGACGCGCGGAGAAGAATATGGGGTCGCGCTGGGTTGGTAGACTCACACGACGTAGAGAGCAATATTTCGGTGAAAAGGCCCCGCATTTGCGAAATCCCTTCTCACATCCCGACATAACCATTAAATACAGACTGACTTTAGTTTGTATAGAAAGCGAAAAACAAGAAAAGAGGCACAGTTCTCCCATAAAAGAATGAGGTTTTGGGGGATTAGGGCTGGCCCGATAGACGAAGAATAACTTTCTGCATAACTTTACAGCTATTTTTCTCCCCTCGCCGTCTATGAGCCAAGTCTACGCTATGCTAAACCAGAAAGGTTTAAGTTAACCCCTTGAGGATCGTCCTGAAGAGGGGAAGGCTTTTAGATAGCCCCCTATTCAGTCCAACACTTGCGAGAAATGCGCTGGGGTTTCAGAAGGACTTTTTGAACGCTCAAAAGGGTTTTAAGAACATAATGAAAAGTAGTTTTATCACAAATTTAAAGGGATTAAAAAAATAATAGTTATTTATTTTACTGTCTGTTTAAATTCAAATGATAGACCCTCCACTAGGACCTGGCTTAATAAATATGTCAAATAAATATGTCACCAACAAAGGTATGAGTTGTATTTCTTATTTGTAATGCACTCAAGTGTCACTAGTAATTGAGTAATATACATGTATAGAGTAGAAATGGTGAAATAACTAAGAAATCACATGTTGTTGTTTTTCTGATTCCTGTTAATAGTGCATTTTTATCATTGTACACTGCATATTGCTTTTAAAAGCTGTGGACACACGTTTGAGTGACATTTGTGAACACATCATTTGTACAGAGAGGAGAAAGTTGATTCATTTGTTTTTTTTCTTTTTTAACAAATGGAAACCACACAAATGTGTTTGTGGTCAGGTTCTTTTTGACCACAGTGTCTGAAGGAAAACAGCAACATAAAGAGGATCTATGGCTATTTTAGTCATATAGTTTTTACTTCTTCTAAATTTTACATGCTGTCATATAAAACATATTTTAAATAAAAATAATGTATTCGTAGTCAACGCCTTTTAGCCTTTCACCAATAAAGTATATAGCTCCCGGTCAAAGACCTTCTTCTTTCAATCATCTAAGTTAATCAATTTGAGAATCAAGGTCTGCCTTTAAGGGAATTAGGTAAGCATATATTTCTCGGCTGTCATTTTATTAATATAATCACTCCTTTCGAACATTTTTGAATTATTATGCCCGGCCCCGGAATGATATTATAGCGGGAGAGTCTTTGCTTCATCACCTTGCTAAAGGGTACTTGAAACGATGGAGACACTCTGCCGTCCTAATTAGTGATTTTTGTCCTCTTGTTACTGGGCACGGCATCGCATGCAAATGAGCTCTCCACCGCTTCCACCATTACCATTTGCCACAAAATTAAATGACAGTTATCTTTAATGATATGCTGATCTTCTCTTAACCTAGCCATATTCCATCTTGATTACACCAATCAATAAACCACTGTAGCCACACTCATCACCAACATCCATTCTACTGTGCAAGGGCCAAAGTTTTATCCAGATGATTATGACCATTTATATATATATATATATATATATATATATATATATATATATATATATATATATATATATATATATATATATATGTGTGTGTATATATATATATATATATGTGTGTGTGTGTGTGTGTGTATATATATATATATACATACATATATATCAGATCGATATTCATCTCAAGTTAAAGCAAGCTCTTTAATGCACAAGGAATTATAATGAAAGAAATGCACATTATATTTATATTGACTGCATATTGGTTTTATTATAAGCACTGTTCCATAACATGTGAAAATACATTTTCTATATTCAGAAATATGATTGAATTTGTGAATTTAAATTGTGGTCATACATTTTTCTACATGTAGCTACCGTTTTGTCGATTTATTCAATATATATATATATATATATATATATATATATATATATATATATATATATATATATATATATATATATATATATATATATATATATAGGCACAATTCTATTGACGTATTTTCAAACATATGTGACATATGTTTTAATACTCCCGTGAACTCATAAGTCTGACCAGGGGCCTGTGAGATTTTTTAAAAAGTGGATATTGTGGAAAAAGAAAGAGCAGAGAAACAGGCTTTGAGCATGGAGTGATCACAGAAGAGGCAGGTGGAGGCCAGAATATCCAAGCCTACTTGTGTACGCGAGCCAGTGAGCATGCATCAGAATAGCCCTAAAGTAATGCATTTGTGTCCCTCTCCCTTTCATTAAGCTTGATGACTACGGAATTGCTGCGGACTGTAAGTTATCAAGAGCCACTAATTTCGCATTAAAGACCATTGACTGCAACGGGTTGATTCAAGGGTTTTTGACAATTAGCACAATCAGAATTTGAGCCCAGATCATTTACCTTGACTCTGTAATTATTTTACTCACGCACACATTTGAAAATTGCATGGTGTCAACCAGCAGTAAATATGAGAGGGAACTGACACGGAATAGTCCAGAGACCACCGTCTATCGCACTTAAAAAACGCATTCTTCACCATTTCGGCACAATAATTATTGAGTGCTTCATACAGAGTGCAGCGCCTGACCATACGCTGTAATTTCTTCTCTTCAGATGTTTTCAACCAGACTAGAAAATGTCACAAGTCATATCTTCAGATATAAGGCTAAGCCAGACCACATAGTGTAACAGAAGTTTTTTTTTTTTTGGCATTTAGCTGTTAACTTCAACAGCAGACTCCTTTCTGTTAGTCAACTGTTAAATGTCTACCTCTGTTTTTCTATTAATATTACATTTTTAAAAGCCTTTTGGCTGTCTGTGCAAAAATAGTTGACTAATGAATAATTTAGGTTCAAAATGTCAATTGTTGTTTTGAAAGCACACTTTGGATTTAAACATCATAGGAATTAAATTTTTTCCTGTTGCATTTGAAAGAATGTGATGAAATACTGGAAAAACTAAGGTACTCTGCTCAGAGAATGGTTCAACTGAGAGCACACCGTGAGATGTATACAATGGCTTGGTCTAAAGACCAAATTCACAACTGAATAAGAAATTATATGTTATCTTTGAGGTACATTCAACAAAGATGAGTTTCAGTGCAGTCGCCAGACCCACATATGAGCACTGATCTAAATAAACATGAAAACATCCATCATCTAAAGAAGTAAACAAAAAATAATACAATTTCAGATACAACATAGCTTTTGGACTGAATTTTTGTTCCTGTTATGGTCTTGAGTAACATTGAGTGCTGTTGAAAAAATAAACAAAAACGAAAACAAAAAAACCTTCGTACAACCTGATGACACCATAGGAACTGTACCCAATATCACCGAGCAGGCTCTGAGCCATGGGAACTGTGGCGACCGAGAGCAAGTCACTTTGAATGTTACAACCGCGAGCGCTGAAAGGACTCATTCAGAGGCGTAACACCCTGCTCCGTGTTGACCTCGAACGTTGATATAGCCGGAGACAATGCAATAATGGCGGCAGATCCAGGACAGCTGAGATGTGCCCAGTGACGACCAGAGAGGCTTCTGTGTAAAAAGCTTTGCATCAGTGCGCGTGAATAGACTGTTCAACTCCTCATCGCCAGAGGATGGGGATAAGGGGGATTCTGTGACACTAATGTATTGACTTCCAGAGCTGGGATTTATTTAACCAAATTGTATATAATCCCATTTTCGTGTAACAGTAACGTAAAAAAAAGCCAGATACTGAAAAATAAACTTTAAATAAATAAATAAATAAATAAATACTCCCCACTGTTGTGTAATTAGACTTTGCAGTTTATGTTTGCAGGTTGTTATAAAAGGTGTTGTCACCACTGCAGCAAAATTTTACCCATTACAGAACTTCACAAAATAATGTATTCCTGTTTTATCATCCCATTTTATTATAATATGCATTTTTGTTTTTAAAAACAGTGATAATGCTAAGTATACAGGAGAAGCAAGTATTAACAGCTCAAGTGTCTGATGAGACAGCTGCAGTTAGGTTCCCTTGTTTGCGATAAGCTTGCATTGTTTATAGCATCAAGAAAAATCGGTTACTAGAACAAAGATTATTCATATCTGAATTTGAATAAAGTACATATTACAATACGTCTTGGCAAAAAAAGTTAAATGTGCTGGCGCATAGTTTTGTTTTATTGCTAACTTGCCGATACAATAAGCATGCTACAATTGCCCAGCTAAAATAATTGCTACAACATCCATTTCATGTTTTAGCTATGTTTGGAATTGATATAACTTTACTAAATATTGTATACTTATCTTTAAATATTATCTGAGTTAGAAGGCAATACTGTTTCAGCTTGTATCTTCGCTGGTGTCAGCGACTGGCAAAAAAAAAAAACTGAAAATACGCATCTCTCGAGATCTCACATGTCATGTGACGGGAGGAAAAACAGGAAGTGTTGCTGTGCGGACTGACAAAGGGGCTGCGGAGTAGCCGCTATTCTTCAGGAAACATGATTTCCAACGGCATTCTGACTTGTTTCATTACTTTGCTGCTTTATAACAAGATTCGGGCATCTGATTTACCGATCAACGCCGCAGTTTCCGAGTCGAGCGAAGGCGATGTCTCTATTAGAAATTCATCTTTAAGCCCTGTGTTGTCTATGTCGCCTTCGCTCCCCTGGAGTTCTCATTTCTCTCTCAATTTGCTGTCCGCGTTTCCAGAGGATCTTGAAGTCAGCGACTATTGCCGTGAACTCCTTAAGATCTTTGCTCTGCGATATGTATTGTATGTGAATTGTCTCGTTTCTTCCGCCCGCCCTGTCAAGATTTGCCAGAACTGTCACCTCGAGTATAGTGACCTGCAGGAAATATACAATAACATATCATCAGACCAGGTAAAGCATTTTAAGTTCAACTGATGTCCAATTAGTGAGCTCCTCTGGGTGGTTGAGTAATTTTTTTTGGTAGAGATGGTAGAGCCTTGGCTAGCTAGCCATTGCATTAGATCTCTTGGGGTACTTTTGACTTGTCACTGCTGCTTGGCGTCGTCAGTCTGTCCTGTGACTGACACGTAAACGAGTTATGGAAAACAGAACTTGTAAATCTTTATCAGTTTCAGGATCGCAGGCCACTTATCTGTAACGCATTAAATTAATTTAAGTATCTAATTAAATTCATTACACTCCATGGTATTTTTTGATCATGTGTTTTTTATCATGTGTTTTATTTATTTATTTATTTATTTATTTTTTTTACTGCGCGTTTGCCTGTTTACGCAGCAAATAGTTTATTCATTGTGGATTTTAATATAGCGAATTAAGCTCTGGGCTTATTAAAAATAAATAAATAAATAAAACAAGGATGTTGAAAGCATATTTGAAAGACAAACATTTATAATTTACATAGCCTACATAAATAATTTACATTTGTCATTACAAGCTGTGTCCCTGCTCAGTCCAAGTAGCAGATAACGGTACGGATAGGAACGTGTTTATATTATCCTGAAAATAACGGCTGTTTTTAGGTGGGTCCTTCAAACATCAGCTGCAGAGATAGCCTTCTGCGCTCCGACAGGCTGATGCTGGTGTTCGTGCTTTTCGACAACCTACAGGACATATGGAAGCAGTCGCACTGCAAGCGTGAGTAACTATTAAAAGAAGAGTGCGAGTGCAAATTTGGCGAAGGCGAAAGCGCAAGAGAGGCCAGCTTGCTGTTGTCCTTAATGCAGCTCGGAACGCGAGAAACTGAAAATCAGATTTACGTGCGTTTCCAAAAATGATCTGAGTCCTCTGGTGTAAAACCTAATCATTGTGTCACAAACAATGAAAAAGAATGAAGACCACATGATTGTTAACTGCCCTTCCAAAGTAAATAGAGTATTTCTCCTGAGGTTTCCTTACTTAGGTGTCCCTTGCTGGTATGTGGTACAGTTGTACAACTTGTGTAACACCGCTTCCTCTTTCCCTGCTCTGTAGACTGCCTTGCCCCTGACCTCCACAGCTTAACCAATGACACCCTGTACTACATGGCAGTGCTGAACCAGTCGCTAAGTTGCTTTGAGAAACACCAGCAGGTCAGTAACCCTCGAGCCTGACATCTGTTGTCAGTCTTTGAGTGACGCCAAAGTGAAGTCCATGTCGATGCACTGAAACCAAACCGGCTTTCTTTGCTTTTTAAAAAAAAAAAAATCACATTCAAACGGACCTTTAAGTTAATTCATTAGCATCTTTTTAAAAGCCTCGTCATGAATAATGCAAATAAAAAGAATAGTTATTATTCTCTGGGTGATACTGCTTTTGTTCTGCACTATGAGATGATGAACTTGTGTGTAACGTACACTGTGTGTGTATGTTTGGTGTGTGTGTGTGTGTGTGTGTGTATTCATGTTTCCTCCCCTTCTCTCTCTTTTCCTTTTAGCAGGGGAATCACTCTGAGCTTTGCAAGGAGTGCAAAACGATCTACAAGCGCTTAAACGACCTTTACAGCGCGATGGACTCGAACAATACCCTGTGCATTGATATTGAGGATGCAGTGAGTATTCACGCCTTCTCACTAGTGTGTGTGTGTGTGTGTGTGTGTGTGTGTTCAGACACGCGGACCCTGACATGGTTTTATCTTCTCAGCAATATCCTCCAAGTGTCACCGCGACAACATTAAATCACGTGCAAGAAATGTTTTGCAGGATTGTTAAAATTCTGAAATTATAACTTTTTTTAAATGCCCTGTTGGCAAGACAATTGATTCCCCCCCCCCCCCCCCCCCTTTCCAAACCCCAGAATGCTAAATTACTCAAAAATATTTAAGCAGGAGCTTCTTGTTATTATGATGAAAATATAAACACAGCAGCAGTGGCCAGCGATTTGAACGCATGAAAACAGCACCCCCTAGGGGCCACTGCAAGTCTTCCCGTGGTCAGGTGCTATCTTTTCACTGTCCACTTTCAGGAAGCTCAGGATGTCAACAGTGGAAACCACAATTAAAGCTTTTCTTCCAGTCTGTCACGAATCGCTAAATTAATGACATTCACTGGATGAGCAGTGAAATCACCTGCGGCTCTTGGTTTAGATGTATTTCATACTTTTTATAAAAGTTTATAACGTCCTGAAACAGTTAAAATCATTCAGGGCCTCCAAGAGGACAGTTGCCTGCATTTAGGCTAAAGGGTGTTGTTGTTCTATTATAGTCTTTGTACATAAACACCTTCACCTGTTAGACTTCCATGTGGAAAAAGGGTTCAGATAATGGTTCTAATGGCAACTTGTCAACACTCACACACCCACCCGCGCGACTACTCAGTGGCAATGGGAAATGTCCATTGGAACCTGGCCGTAAACTTATCACCCCCTCCGTATTGACGTAGCCTTTCGGATGCGAGCCGTCTGGGGCTGTCAGTGATATAGCGCCTTATTGTTTCAGTTTTCCCAGAATGCTCTCCGACCATCAGCTGCCGGCGTTTTGTATTTTAAGCGGGGGGTGGGGTGGGGTGGGGGGGGGGGTTTGCTTTTCAGGGTCGGGGTTATGATGGGGAGAGAGGAGAGAATGTGGCGGGTGGGGGGGGGGGGGTTAGGGGGGGGCTCCTCCTGCCCGTTCGGTGGGTACCGTAGACGTAGCTTCCCCGGGTGGAGAAGCCCCCCCCCCCCCTTTTTTTTTGTTCTTTCATTAGCTCTTGTGTGTTTGGGGGACTCTTTCTAGATGAACATGACCCGCAGATTGTGGAGCAAGAATTTCAATTGTTCCTCAACTCGGGAAGAGACGGTCCCTGTCATCGCCGTGTCCAGCTTCATGCTCTTCCTGCCCATCATCTTCTACTTGAGCAGCTTCCTTCACTCGGAACAAAAGAAACGCAAGCTCATTCACCGTGAGTAACTGGCTTAATGCACCCATTGTCCCCGGCATTCTTTTTTTTTTTTTTTTTTTAACTGGCAAGTTTTGGCTGGGATACCACAGGTTGTTTATTGGGGGGGGGGGGGGGGGGGCAGGGGGCGGGGGGTGCGCTAAGTTCTCTTGTCAGTTAATGGGGATTTTCTGTGGCTGGAGACTGTCATTAGTCATGTGCCGGATCCTGGAAAAAAATAACTTGTGTATGTGTGTGTGTGTGTGTGGGTGGGTGTGATGGACCCTGACATCCGTCCTGTCATTCTTATGAGTCATTTTGCACGCAATGGAGGATTTCCCAAGCAATACTTCTCTTATTGCGGGCCAACATCGGCCATTGAACTGCGAATGGGGGGGGGGGGGGGGGGGGGGGGAATTATAATAGGAATACAACGAGGAGGTTAAGTGAAGGCTGTGTACAAATGAGATATTTTCAGGGGAAAGAAATCTGAATACACTTCCAGTCAAAACGTTAACATTGCTTGAGAGGGAAGATCGACCAGAGTTAACGTATGAGCTTGTCCATGTGCAAACCTTAGCAAGAATGAAAGAGGAATTGCAAAACATTTTGAAAGACCTCCTTTTTTTTTTTTCTTCTTCCCTTTCTTTTTTAAATACCCTAGCCAAGCGGGCTAAATCGAGCAACAGCATGGCGAACATCCAGGAGAAGTACAGCTGAGTGACGGGATGCTGGCGGTGGAGGAAGTGGGGTGGAGGACGTGGAGGCAAGACGGTGCCCCGCCCCTGAATCCGCCCCTGAATCCGCCCCTGAACCCTCCCCTGAATCCACCCCTGAATCCTGCCCCTGAATCACAGTGTGTCTGCGAAGGTCCCCAAACGCTGGGAAAGACAGCTTTAATTTTGCCATGGCGGGGGGGGGGGGGGGGGGGGGGGGGGGGGGGGGGGGTGGACTATGGTCAGGGCATTGGTTGCAATGTTATAGTTTCACAATGACTTCCCCCAGGGCCCAAGACATCAAAGCTTTTACTCTGATTGGACTGTAAAGTGTGATGCTGGCCATCAGGAGTTGAGTTGCCAAATGGTGTTATTTTGTCAGGTTTCATTGTAAAATAAAATACAAAAGATAAATTTACAAAAAGGCAGAGCACGTTTGAAATGAGCAAATGCGAAATCACAGTTTCTTAATCTTTACAAAATGTTTATTATGAGATCCCTGTAGTTTTTTTTTTGGTTTTTTTTTGTCTGTTTGTTTGTTGCTGGTTTTTGTTTGTTTTTGTTTTTTTGTTCGCTGAAGTTAACACTGTCGTCTGCTCCGGCGGCGGTCTTGCCGCCGGTCCTGTCCCAGCGGCTAATTACCTGCAACCGAGGGCCTGTCCCCTCCCTTTGTTTCCCCGAAACATTTTTTCCGCCGCGGTTTCAAAGCGGCGGCCGGGCGTTTGAGGGCCCCCCCGGGGGAAAATGGACGCCGGGCGACGCCGCGGCGCAGCGAGCCGCCGCGAGCACTTTGCTGTCCATTAGCGGGAGGACACGCGGCTCCCACTCTCCGCCGGGAGAGCCGGCTGACCATTTGGACTGTGCAGAAATGGCGTGCATCGTGGCTTTTTTTTTTTTTTTTACTCTTCTTCTTCTTCTTTTCCTCCCCCCCTTGCTGTTTCCGGAGCGATATATTAACCATGTGGGATAAAAGCACCGGATCGCGTGTGCGCGGGACTCCATTATGAAAGCCTTCTTGAACATCTTTTCCACTGCACACTTTTTTTTTTTTTTTATTTAGAGAGAAATGTAACATCCCCACAGAATGTGCTTTTGGATTGCGGCGTACGTTTCGTTTAACCAGTTAACCATTAATAATACATGAACCAGAGTTACTAACGTTTTCTTACCCACTACATGGAAAGCAATGGAAAAGTCCCTTTTGAAAATCTTCATTGTAGCATATTTTTTTCTTGACACCGAGCATAGGTTTGTCAGGTCCCATGCGTAATTAGTGACCTGTTGAGTGAAACCGAATCGAAAGGAGGAGGTTCCTGTGGGGGGGGGCGGCTATGTCAAAAACTACAAATGAAAGCTAAGATGTCCCCACCACATACAAACCACCAATTTTTCTGCTCGGTTCATTTTTCTCTGTGATTTCTGAGTGTGTTGAGGTAATCCGAGCTATCGGCTGGAAAAAAAAAAAGCAGCTTTTCGACAGGGCTTTGTGTTCCTCCATTTACTCTGTTGAAAGGCTCTGGCTGGTAGAGTGAGGGAAGCTTGCGTCACTGACTCGCAGTGGGTCCGGTTCAAGGCTTACGAGATGCGGTGTGGAATGCTCAGTTGTGGAGAGAAGTCTTCAGTGCCTGTCACAACCAATCAAAATTGAGTCCTGGAGAAAAAAAAAATTGTGCTCGAAAAGAAAATGTGTTGTGATTTAAAAAAAAAAAAAATTCAATATACTTTTGTTTTGACAATTACTTTTCACCTGATATTTACTGTTCCAGCACTTTCTGTATCTTGAAATTATTTGCCATTGAACAGAAATCTATGAATGCAAGCCGTTTAAAAAAGGAGGATGAGCTTGAATGATGGAGCCAATATTTGTGTTCACAGACACTGGTTTTTTAATTTGGTGTATAAAGCATGAGTTTTTTCCCCACAAAGAACGATTGCCGGTTTCCTGTTATTGCTGTTGGATATTGTGTGCATTTTATTGGAGGATTAATATTATAATGTGTTCATAATTGTCTAATGTATTTGACATGGCTTTAACTAAGACTTGAATGGAATGCTGACACATGGGTACCACCCTGATGCTGGAACAGACTGATTTGAAGAAGGTGTCAATGGTGATCAAAAACAATTAATAAATGTGTTGCGTTGCAGCTTGTGTTTTTCCTTCATTTCACAATGGACAATTTTCCTGTTATTTAAGTCAAGGAGAGCTGTGTCTGTTATTTTTAACTGCAATGACCTCCATTTTAGTGTCTTCTATGCCACAGTTTGGTTCTCTCTCTCCTAGGCTTTGGTGACTGGTGCCCACATGGTGTTTGACTTTTGGTGTCAGTCCCACCAGGCTCGCACACGCGCACTTCATACGCGTATATTTCGTTGGTTATTGAGATTGTTTGAACCTGCAGTGCGACTCTTTTAATGCAACTTTAACACAAAGTATTTTTGTGTTTGTGTTCCTTTCTTTTCAGCTGATATGTTAATAGCATTCATGAATTTGAATGCAAATCTGAGGAGATGGTAAGTACCGTGCTTCTGCACAGTATGGATTTTTATATATTTCATTTTCAAAAAAAGACGTTCTAAAATGTAAATCCCTTTAAACTCCTTTTTAACCTTGTTTGCTGTTTTGTGCACTTCTGTTTGGGAGTGGGGGATGTTTTCCAGTTAAGGTTCTTTGGCTTTTTGCTGGATTGCAACAAAACCGGTTTCCCCTTCATTAGCAGTTAATCTAAATGTGGGATAAAGTTACTCGGCTGACTAATCATAATAACGCATCGGTTTAAACTCCCTTGGCTTTTTGGTCTTCGGGGTTGCAGCCATTGCCTATTACACTGCGTGTAATAGCATTAGCCCCCGATATGCTGAATCATATGATTGCGAACGCGAGCTTTTGAAAACAATCTTTCATTCATGCTGACACGACCTGCCTGCTTAGCAGAGCTCAAGAATGACAGCTTTGATTCTGTAATCTGTGGCTTTCTGGGCACACTGGACGTAATCGGGGCTGAAAGTCATTACACCGACCTGGTGGTCGCGCGCGTTACACGTGAGGGCGAAACCGATGGAGAAACTGAAATGGCTTCGGTACGCGCGATCATGGGCTCTTCCCCATCTGCGGAAACGCTAGTAGAGATTTAAGTTTAAATCACTTTTTTTTTTAAAAAAAACCTACGACATGCAACTTTGGATTTTCTAGCCAGTTATCCTTAAGGATAACCTGCAAGTCGCGAGGAAACATTGGGGAGACTTTTGCGCGTAAGGACACATAGTCAGCCTCTGCGCGTTTGTTGCAATGGGTCACTTTACGTAAATTGGTAGGCAGTGTAAACCAACTTTAGTTTAGCTTTCCACTGGAGATGAATTTTAGAATTTTAACCTTTCCAAAGGGTCACTCTATCTGTGGGAAAAGTCTAAAAAGTGATGGATAGCACACAGTTAAACATTAATACAAGAGTAATCCCGTTTCCACTGACATATATGAATTCCCTCTTTTAACCTCTCTGAGCACGATAGTCATATTAGTATACAACCCCCCCCCCCCCCCCCAACCCCCCCCCCCCCCCCCCCCCCCCCCCCCCCCCCCCAAGATGGGGATGTACAGTAAATAAAACATAAAACTCCTGGCAAAAGCAGTCCTCACTTTCCTCCCTTTTCACTTTTCAGAATCAGAAACTGCCCCTTAAAAAAATTAATAATTTTAGAACAGAACTGAAGTCTAATGACAACAGTCCCTGACATTTGAATGCTAATTGCTTGTTGCTTGGGACTGTTAGCTGCAGCAGTAGTTGCTAGGCTCACAAATAAAAGGGTGATGCAATCTAAATCAGCACTGAGCGCTAAGTTATTCATAAAGCCCTCGCTGGACAACGGCTCTGTTCCACAAATCTGTACCAAAAGAGCTTTTACTGTAGAATAATGCTGTGATGTGTCAATGTTTATCACAGCTCTGCATAATACAGTATGTCCTTATACCAGTAATTTTCAGACTTGTGTTAGTTGTTGAGGTGTTTATGTGTGGAGACAATGTGTGAGTGGACTCATCTCATATTGCGGCTTTGACATCATACTCGAGTTGACACATCAGTTACCTACCTTGAACTGTCATCCATTTGGCTGTCTACATTTAAGTGACTTGGGTATATAGGTATTTTTATTGCTGGAAGGTCCATTAGATGTGTATCATATAGGAACTTGCAGAATGATCTGAGGTTAAACAGATTTTTAATCCCGAAGTTCTTATCGGGGGCGTGTTCATCAGCAATGCGATTAAATAAGTGAGAGAAATGGTCTGAGGCTAGATCAGGGTCGGGGACGTGAATAAGTTCTTGCTGAATCAGAGCAATGTAGACCAACATTAATGGACAGTGTAGGCTACATATTGAACAAATTTGTGAACGGCTGTTCTCCAAATCATATCGTACTCTGGTGTACTCAAAAACTGGATGCTTGGTGTAGGCTCAGCGTTTATCAACTGGAGGGGGGGGGGACATTCTTTTATAGTCATAATGTCCATGGTTTGGGTCGATTCCATTTCAATGCAGTTAGTTAATCGAAATTGAATTTGTTAAATGAAAAAGCCTATGATGTTGAATGAGGATTTTTCTATTCTTTAAAAAAATGCCAGTTCATTTCCTGAACCGACCGAGTTGAAATTAAATCGACTGGAACTGCGATAAGGGCTAGCTAGCCCTTTTTCTATTAACTAATTATTTTTCCAAAAAAATATGGATTACTTGTAATTCCTGTGTGTACAAAAGGTAGATGGCTTCCTAAATATGCAGTAACTATTACTTAAGATAGATTAAGATGAATCTTTGTAGAATCCCATGCGGTCATTTGTCTACTGCATTTAAGCCATCCTAGCTACTTAGGAGCACTGGGCAGCCACAGTGCCACGCCCGGGGACCGACTCCAGTTCTGAGGCCAGTGCCTTGGTCAAGGGCAATGGCAGGAGCATACTGAACCTGACAAGCATGTCTTTCGGTGCACAAGGAAACCAGAATAACCGCAGGAAACTCATCCGAGCTCAGTGAGAACGTCCGGCCGGGCGGGACTCGAACACAGAACCTCGTACTCATCATATTATATTTTTGTGCAGCCGAATGATGCAATTATTTCCTTCTCAGTGACCAAAGGGCCAAACGTACATCTATGACTGGCTGTATTCGGGCCCCTGGGGTGCTAGCTGAGTTGCCAAAGTGCACGTGACGCATCGCAGTTTTGGGAACCGGGGTGAAGTCAGGACAGGTTGGTTACCTGCGTGGAAGAAGGCTCAGTAAGTCCCCCCTGCTGAATCAGACCCCCCTGTGCAGAGAGTCCTCAGAAAGCTTAGCGCTCAGTGGACGTTTCCATGGTGCTTTCAGTGGCCTTCATCATTGTGAGCTCTTTCATATAGGTCATTAATGCACAAAGAAATGTATGTATAACCGCTGAGAAAAAAAATAAATAAATAAAATTTAAAAAAAGTTGATGGCAGGCTCACGTCCATTTTGTCTCTTCCTCTTAATGTTCTAGAACTGTTCAGTTGCCCAGGTGACCTACCTGAGCGAGAAGGCACGCGGCGAACATGTACAGAACATATTGTTTGAGTACATTTATTTTTAGATGTGTGTGGCTCATTTGTGGGAGGGGAGGGGGCGGCGGAGTCAGGGACAGGGGGGCACGCATAGTGCTGTATAGGTGATCTAATGCACGTCTTTTTTTTTTTTTTTTTGAAGTGTTTCTCTTCTGCCATCATGAAATATTGCACTATTGCTTTTGTGAGGACATGCACTACTCAGCTTCTAAGTATTTAAACCTGCAGTCATTAGCCATTCTCCCCTAGCTGGCATGCTCTGGCCATTATACGTTATGAAGTAGCCGATGTTTCCTTCTTTGCGCCAATATTAAGAAACTGTTAGTTAAAGCTTAAGTTGTTATGCAAACCCCCTTAAGCTGTCAATTAGTTAACTGGCTAAGGCAGCTAAGCTACCTCCGAACATTGCCGTAATGAATATGGTGCTTTGTTAAAGGGGGAAAACATATGCCTGGGATATATAATTAGAAGAAAGCCCCCCAAAGAGAGAGCATGTGCAGCTGAATAAAAGGGCTTATTATACCTGTAAGGGGTCAAAGTCTGTAGATCTCTAGCTTAAGGTATTATGATAGATTACAGAATCACTCTATTATGTTAGTCATTCAGTTTATAATCAGGCTCGGGCTGTGCGCCACTCCTTGAAGGCCATTGAAAACAAGGCTCCCATTGGCTTCCCTCCAAAGGTCTCATGACAGGGTCAGCTGTTGATGACATCACTAACTGTCGGATCATATGTCAGAACCTTTGCGCGTCTGACTTCTGCCATCTCCGTTCCAGGGCCACTCAGGCCCCCGGGCGGCCGGGGACGCGGTTCCCCCACAGATAATTGGAGACCCGCGGGGGGTCCATCTGACCCCACTCTTCGTCCGCGCCCCTCCGCTCGCTCCAGACGAGGGCCCCCATCAGCTGGAGGAGACATTTTTAGAGCCTCCTGTCAGGACAGGAGAAACAGTCAGGGGGAGACACATGTGGGGAGCACTGTGCCAGGCCCATCTTTGAATGCGCATGCTAACCACTTCTGTGTTGTATTGTGATGCCTAGATAGGTTCCTGGGCTGCAAATCTGTCCTTCAATATTGAATAAAAACTTTAATATTATTATTATTATTTTTTTTTTTAGAGAAGCCATGGTCATTTTGGTGTAGAAAGACTGCTAGGTTTGCCTGAATCTGTCAAAAATCTGTTAAAAATGTGAAATGCAGATTTTTTCACATCAGTAGGTCACAGCATGTGCAGCACACACACTTTTTATTCACACAAAGCTGCAGGTCAGTCACATGTATTTAAGTTGCAATCGGAAATAATGTCATATGACAGAACACTAGATGCTGGAATGTAATCAAAATCAATATTTTTCTGTCTGTATGAACTGATGACATTTTAATTTCAGTTCAACCACAAAAAACAAAACAAAAAAAAAACAGTCTGTAAACTGTAAACACAGTCATTTCAGAGAACTGTTTTAAGAGTAAATGTACAACATTGGTATTACTTTCTGGTATCTTATTGACAGTACTGATGGTAAAATGTGAATTATTGCGTAAAAGTCAAGTAGGTTTCAAATGAACTCTGACGCACTCACATTTAAAGCTGGATATTCGGTTTGTGCGCTCTCTTAAAAATAGTTACACATATCATTGATCACGGCTTTCCCCGGAATTAAAAATTTCGCTATCTTCATTTAAACTATATTCTTGCAATCCTGACAGTATTAAAAAGAAACCTCAATCTCGACAGCTCTGCAAAGCAAGGAGTATTTTTGGAATTATGTACGTGACTTCCACATAATCTTTGGCTGCCATCTATAGGTGACAGCGTGTAATTGCCATTTATTTTGTAATTAACAATTTGCCTAAACGTTTTTATTTTATTTTAAATGAATTATTTTAATTTTCATATAGAATAAGCTTAATTTTTACTGCAAGACCAATAAATTGTAATTTTCGTTCAGGCCAGATCAGATGTAGAGAACACATCTGATGTGGAGTAAATGGTTTGCTGCAACAAAAGAACCAGGAATGGATTCTGCGTGGATTATTTAACCAATATATAATCGTATGAATTATTATGCGATAAAGTGTCCACTTTTTTTCAGTGTTCAGTTATTTTACCAAAATTTGATTCCAGCACATACCGAAAAACAGACTTTTTTCCTATTGGAAGATCAATTTATTTGGTTGAATTTCATAGGATTTGGTTGTAATTTAGAAGCAGTTAAAATGTTTTCACTATCTGGTTAATCATACACAATATACATAGACTGACAATACCAGCAGGCCCAGTTTAATAACATATTTAAATTAAACACATGTCGGAAGTGACGTAATTGTCCTCGCTTAAACATAAGACCATCAGCTGACTTCTTTGTTGCCAGCGTGACAGTAAGAGCATGCGTAGTGTACATGAAACAACATGGCGGCGGGAACCTGTATTGCGTTTCTGCTCGCAGAAGAATTGGACGCAGATGATAATGTTCCTTTCGTAGCCGATGCGCTGCGACACCTTCAAGAAGTGAGGTGTGCATGGTTATTTTTTTGCCCAAACTTAAATCCCTGCAATAGTATGCCAGTTATCTAAAGTTACATCTTACCCAAGGCTGATGTTGGTACCTAGCTAATGTGGCTAGCGGCTGCGTCCGTGTTGTTGTCGCTACCAACTGGTGCGAGCCATGCGTATGCACCATAGTTATGCAGGCTAGCTAGGTCCCTCCATTGCTTTGTACAAATTGTATATGTGGCTAAAATCAATAATTAGGTCGCCAGTTCTCGAGAGACTGTTCAGTTGCCCAGGTGACCTACCTGAGCGAGAAGGCACGCGGCGAACATGTACAGAACATATTGTTTGAGTACATTTATTTTTAGATGTGTGTGGCTCATTTGTGGGAGGGGGGGGGGCGGCGGAGTCAGGGACAGGGGGGCACGCATAGTGCTGTATAGGTGATCTAATGCACGTCTTTTTTTTTTTTTTTTTGAAGTGTTTCTCTTCTGCCATCATGAAATATTGCACTATTGCTTTTGTGAGGACATGCACTACTCAGCTTCTAAGTATTTAAACCTGCAGTCATTAGCCATTCTCCCCTAGCTGGCATGCTCTGGCCATTATACGTTATGAAGTAGCCGATGTTTCCTTCTTTGCGCCAATATTAAGAAACTGTTAGTTAAAGCTTAAGTTGTTATGCAAACCCCCTTAAGCTGTCAATTAGTTAACTGGCTAAGGCAGCTAAGCTACCTCCGAACATTGCCGTAATGAATATGGTGCTTTGTTAAAGGGGGAAAACATATGCCTGGGATATATAATTAGAAGAAAGCCCCCCAAAGAGAGAGCATGTGCAGCTGAATAAAAGGGCTTATTATACCTGTAAGGGGTCAAAGTCTGTAGATCTCTAGCTTAAGGTATTATGATAGATTACAGAATCACTCTATTATGTTAGTCATTCAGTTTATAATCAGGCTCGGGCTGTGCGCCACTCCTTGAAGGCCATTGAAAACAAGGCTCCCATTGGCTTCCCTCCAAAGGTCTCATGACAGGGTCAGCTGTTGATGACATCACTAACTGTCGGATCATATGTCAGAACCTTTGCGCGTCTGACTTCTGCCATCTCCGTTCCAGGGCCACTCAGGCCCCGGGCGGCCCGGGGACGCGGTTCCCCCACAGATAATTGGAGACCCGCGGGGGGTCCATCTGACCCCACTCTTCGTCCGCGCCCCTCCGCTCGCTCCAGACGAGGGCCCCCATCAGCTGGAGGAGACATTTTTAGAGCCTCCTGTCAGGACAGGAGAAACAGTCAGGGGGAGACACATGTGGGGAGCACTGTGCCAGGCCCATCTTTGAATGCGCATGCTAACCACTTCTGTGTTGTATTGTGATGCCTAGATAGGTTCCTGGGCTGCAAATCTGTCCTTCAATATTGAATAAAAACTTTAATATTATTATTATTATTTTTTTTTTTAGAGAAGCCATGGTCATTTTGGTGTAGAAAGACTGCTAGGTTTGCCTGAATCTGTCAAAAAATCTGTTAAAAATGTGAAATGCAGATTTTTTCACATTAGTAGGTCACAGCATGTGCAGCACACACACTTTTTATTCACACAAAGCTGCAGGTCAGTCACATGTATTTAAGTTGCAATCGGAAATAATGTCATATGACAGAACACTAGATGCTGGAATGTAATCAAAATCAATATTTTTCTGTCTGTATGAACTGATGACATTTTAATTTCAGTTCAACCACAAAAAAACAAAACAAAAAAAAAACAGTCTGTAAACTGTAAACACAGTCATTTCAGAGAACTGTTTTAAGAGTAAATGTACAACATTGGTATTACTTTCTGGTATCTTATTGACAGTACTGATGGTAAAATGTGAATTATTGCGTAAAAGTCAAGTAGGTTTCAAATGAACTCTGACGCACTCACATTTAAAGCTGGATATGCGGTTTGTGCGCTCTCTTAAAAATAGTTACACATATCATTGATCACGGCTTTCCCCGGAATTAAAAATTTCGCTATCTTCATTTAAACTATATTCTTGCAATCATGACAGTATTAAAAAGAAACCTCAATCTCGACAGCTCTGCAAAGCAAGGAGTATTTTTGGAATTATGTACGTGACTTCCACATAATCTTTGGCTGCCATCTATAGGTGACAGCGTGTAATTGCCATTTATTTTGTAATTAACAATTTGCCTAAACGTTTTTATTTTATTTTAAATGAATTATTTTAATTTTCATATAGAATAAGCTTAATTTTTACTGCAAGACCAATAAATTGTAATTTTCGTTCAGGCCAGATCAGATGTAGAGAACACATCTGATGTGGAGTAAATGGTTTGCTGCAACAAAAGAACCAGGAATGGATTCTGCGTGGATTATTTAACCAATATATAATCGTATGAATTATTATGCGATAAAGTGTCCACCTTTTTTCAGTGTTCAGTTATTTTACCAAAATTTGATTCCAGCACATACCGAAAAACAGACTTTTTTTCCTATTGGAAGATCAATTTATTTGGTTGAATTTCATAGGATTTGGTTGTAATTTAGAAGCAGTTAAAATGTTTTCACTATCTGGTTAATCATACACAATATACATAGACTGACAATACCAGCAGGCCCAGTTTAATAACATATTTAAATTAAACACATGTCGGAAGTGACGTAATTGTCCTCGCTTAAACATAAGACCATCAGCTGACTTCTTTGTTGCCAGCGTGACAGTAAGAGCATGCGTAGTGTACATGAAACAACATGGCGGCGGGAACCTGTATTGCGTTTCTGCTCGCAGAAGAATTGGACGCAGATGATAATGTTCCTTTCGTAGCCGATGCGCTGCGACACCTTCAAGAAGTGAGGTGTGCATGGTTATTTTTTTGCCCAAACTTAAATCCCTGCAATAGTATGCCAGTTATCTAAAGTTACATCTTACCCAAGGCTGATGTTGGTACCTAGCTAATGTGGCTAGCGGCTGCGTCCGTGTTGTTGTCGCTACCAACTGGTGCGAGCCATGCGTATGCACCATAGTTATGCAGGCTAGCTAGGTCCCTCCATTGCTTTGTACAAATTGTATATGTGGCTAAAATCAATAATTAGGTCGCCAGTTCTCGAGAGACACTGCCAAGACAGCCATTGAAATGGCTTCCCATTAGCTGATGAATGAATTAGACTTCATTCATCAGGAAGCTAAACAACTCCCCTGCCGTTCTTAGTTTAACTTGATTTTTTTTTTTAGGAATAAAGCCGAAAGGAACTACATAAATACTGTGGTGCCTAAATACAGTATTAGCGAGTTTCAGACCCACTTCCAGTTAACACCAACTCAGGTGGAGGTATGTAACAAACTCTCTTATATCCTGACTTTTAGGGTTATACTTGGCTGGGAAATGCATTTTAACCCAGGTATATGGACAGCAAAACATATGTACACCTCTGAAAAATTGTTTGGTTGGATTATAACAACACAGATACTTGAGTGCAGTGTGTTTGTTACCTGGAATACCTGTCGCTGCTATTTCAACTCGTGCAGTATGTGTTTCAATGCGACTGCAGGAGCTGATTATGTCGCTGGAGCCGTTGAACTGGAACTTCATGAGGAGAAAATGGCCGCTGAGGAACATCATTCTGTCCAGCCTCTGGACCCTGACCACCCTGGAGTCGTACCGAGACGTCGCGGAAAGGTTCCAGACGAGCAAGTCCGTGATCTGCGACCACCTGCACGAGTTCTGCGCGCTCATCGCGGAGCACTTCTCCGACAAGATCAGCTGGCCCAGGGGGCCGGAGGCCGAGGCGTCCGCGGCCGGGTTCTCGCTGGCGGGGTTGCCGGGCACGCTGTGCGCGGTGGGGTCCTGCCACATCCCCATCGACAAACCCCAGGGGGTCCCGGTGCCCGAGGCCTACCTCAACGGCAAGATGTTCTACTCCATCAACCTCATGGGCTTCTGCGACCACGCCGGGCGGTTCGTCCACGTCAGCGCCGAGCACCCGGGCGGGTGGCACAACTCCCAGGTCTTCGAGACGACGGAGGTGGGCAAGGCGCTGGAGGAGGACCCGCACGCACTTCTTCGGGGCCATCACCTGGTGGGCGACGCCACCTTCCCCCTCTCCGAGCACCTGCTCACGCCCTTCCCGGACTACGGCAACCTCGTCCTGAGGAAGGGGCGCTACAACTGGCGGGTGCTGTCGGCGCTCAAGGTGATCCAGAGCTCCTTCCGTGTGCTCCACTCCCGGTTCCGCCGGCTGAAGTCGCTCCAGATGCACTCCATCGCCAAGACCAGCGCCGCCGTGCGGGCGTGCTGCATCCTGCACAACGTGTGCCTGGAGAACAACAACCCCGTGCAGCTGGACGACACGGACTGCGACACCGTCTCCCAGGAGCCCTTTCACTCGCTGCCGAACGGGCATTCCGGAAGCTTGGGCGGCATATCCAAAAGACAGGACATAGCCGCCTCGCTCTCGAAAAAGAGACCCCAGGACGTAGTGTGATTTCGGCCATTTTGTTTTTTTGTTTTGTTTCATCTCCCTTTAAATAAATTGCCCTTTCCCCGTGTCTCTCGCGTGTAATTCTGTAGGCTCCCAAACATTGGCCAACCTTAAACATGCAGAGTCAAGCCACGGACAACACCCATTGACAGTACATTAGATCATAAAGCATTTGTATGTTCTGTATCAGTGGTAACCAACCCTGTTCCTGGAGATCCGTCCTGTAGGTTTTCACTCCAACCCCAACAAAGCACACACTGTATTCAACAGCTAGAGATCTCATTGAGCTGCTAATTAGTAAGAATCAGGTGTGCCAAAATAAGGTTGAAATGAAAATATACAGGTCTCCTGGTTGTACTCTCTCTGTATACTACAGAGAGTATATAATTATGCAGTGTTTTAGATCACTGGTGATGGCTATCATCAGTTGATTCAATGAAATGAAACGAAAGCTCTCGGGTCCCCTAATGTTCATTATGCTGTACATGTGTGGCTACAATAAAGAGACCCAAAAGAATATTATTTTCATCCTCATACTCTAAAGGGTCACAGTCCTGTGTTTTGAGAGTATTGGACCACTATAAAGTGTAAAAAAAAGTTAACACTGAATGAATAGATTGCACTCCAGGTAAGTCACTTAATTCATTTTTTTTTTTTTTGGGGGGGGGGGGGGGGGGGGTAAACTGCCTCTTTAATTGATAAATGGCTTGGCTTACTTGGCACTGACTTGGCTGCATTGAGTTAGCCGAGCCTGCCCTTGAGGTTCATGAACTTGCACACTGACAAATATAAGGCTGTGATATGATGTTGAAAATATACACACATAGAGTTTCTTTTGACTTTTGTCATATTTCGGTATAAGAGTAATAACTGAAATTAGTGTACAACTTAATGTTGGCTTGTGAAACAGCCTTTCAGAGAAATTAAATATATTGGGCACGGGGAGATGGTCAGGAAAGGCTGCTGTTGCATGTTTTGTAATGGCAGCATATCACAAGCATGCATTACAACATCTCAAACACACAGAGCGGCATTCTCTGTCCTTATGTTCTTGGAAGTGTGGTCTCCCAAGGAAACCTGACAAGAATGTTCTTCATGAGAACTCAAGTCCAAATTTGACATTCTTGGTATTGAGAAAGACCCCGTGTTTACACCTTACAGTTTGTGTGATACAGGCCAAAAACGTAAAACATCTTGATATAGCGCCAGCATGTGGTCAATGAGGACAGGTTTAGGTGACCAGCAGTGGGGCACATTTGCAAGCGATCGACCAAATTTGGTATCTCTACGCCTAATGATTTCTGAGATCAGATACTTTTACGACAGACAAATAATTTAGAGTCGTAGTTATCTGAACAATCTCAATAGGATTCCATCAGCTGCACTGGTTGGACCCCTAATAACAAAACTTCGTTGAATGTGCGTATGCTCTTGATCTATTAATCATGTATTCATAGTGTGTCAAAGACCTCTAATTAAACCGACTTCAGACTTTGAGCGTGTGTGTGCGTGCGCTGTTGTGTATGTGTCCGTAGTGCGCACGCGTAGACCACGTAACCCTGATTCCTCGGAGCGTCGCACTGTTTCACCGTGTTTGTAGCCAGTGTGTCCAGTCACACTTACTGGGGATAGACTGGGGAAGGTAAGCGGCGGAGAGGAAGGGGGAACTTCAGCGCCGCTCCGAAATGGCCGGGCAGCAGTTCCAGTACGATGACAGTGGCAACACGTTTTTCTACTTTCTAACGTCCTTCGTTGGACTCATTGTCATCCCGGCCACCTACTACCTGTGGCCGAAGGATCAGAATGCGGGTAAGGCCCGAAATCCGGGGTTGCAAGTTGCTGGCTGCGGAGAAACTGAGTACCTCGCTAGCATTAGCTGGCTAACGTTGCGAGTGAGCTAGTCCAGACAAACAAGACACCGTGTTACAGGTATGAAGTGCATGCAGTGGCCGTTTTGTAGCAGGAGGCCTCCATGGTTATTCATATAGGTATAACACTAGCTACGATCACGATTGCAATCTAGCTAATAGTCAAAAAATGACCAATTGCATAGACATTACTAATGCTTGCTAGTAATAAGTGTAAGGCTGCAACATGGGTCGGGATTACTAGCTGGTTTAGCTAAAGTCTGGCTAAACCATGCCTCTGACATAACTTAGCTAGACTAATGCTAGTTTGTGAGAGAGTTTGGTAGCTAGCTATCAAACCAACCAAGGAGGAATCCCTTTTGCTAGCTGAAAAGCTAGCGTGTTAGCAAGCATGTTTGCTAGCCACGCACAATGCTGGGGCGGATAACCGGTTAGCCTACGAACAGTCTTAGCTAGACTACACATTTCAAAACCCATCTTTAGAAAAACTTCGAGAGCTGCAGCTAGTTAGCTACTCGGCCCACCTTTTACCTAACACTAGATAAGGATAAACTAACGCGTTACAAAAATACTCCACTAACGCTTACCCTAACGCGCAAACGCTTGGATATATATGCTGCCTTAAAAACGGGTTAGTAGGCAGCTCGTCGTGTAGCTACGTAATATCTTTGGCTCGCTAGTTAGCTTAGTTCGATTACACTAGCTAGCTAGTAACTGCCTAGCGCGGAGTTAGTTTGCTAGGTTAAACTAACTGTTCACAAAGTACAATGTGCTATGGAGTGACACGGGCCAGTGGCCACTTAGTGGGGTAATCTACCACAGAAAGCGGTGGGTGTAGATTCAGTGTTGCTGTGGATAACGTTACCATAGTGTCAGTTAGCTGTTCGCTAATTTACAGTACTTGCATTTGGGTACCGCGCTCTGCGTGACGTGTTCTTTTTTTCGCACGGACGCGCACACACACACACACACACTTCCTTACCAGACTCAAACTTGTGAGTTTTTGCTGTCGTCATTGATTGAAATGTGTTGTAACATTAATGCAAAGCAAATGTCGTTTTTCTTTTGCTGGGTTAAGTTTACATAATACTAGTTAAATGACGTCAGGTACATTTGCACCACAGTAAGTGACATTTCGATAGTAAACAAACTAGACTAACTGCTTAATAAAGTGTTTAAACACTATAATAAAGTGCTATCTAATTTAATCTGGGAATTAGTTAAGAAGTACCACAGGTACTTTTTGTTGTAACTGTTAGTGTGAGAGGTAAATCTGCCCAGACTACGCGATTGGAGATGTTAGTTGCTGGGGTAATATACCAATGGCCTGTTTCTACTTTTCAAGAATTTAGAGTTGGTGGGACTCAAATAAAAAGCTGCAGTTTGCGCAAGCGCAACCTTTACCTATCTATATCAAAAGGCTGACCTGAAACATACAAGCTGCCTCATCATATGCTGCACATTTTAATATTCGCACAGCAACATTTCAGATAATCGCTGCCATTGTGGCCACAATTTAGATTGAGTGAAACATAAAAAAATGAAACATGTTATTTCTATTATTATTTGAAACAAATTGGTGATATGTGTTACAGAATTCTCAATTGTCAGCTGTTTAATCGGGTGGTATGTTCGTGATGTCTTATTCACCATCTCCCATAGGTTAGTTAGGCTAAAAAGTAGTGTTTCTGGTGCGTTATGAAAGGTTCCACTCCCCCATCTGGCAAGGAAGGTCTGTTCTGCCACATTGTTGCTATCGAGTCTGTGAGCTCTTGTGACATCACAAGGAAAAACATTGTAGCAAGGCATCATCTCCACCAAGGTCTTTTGGGCCATGTGGTCTCCCTAATCTTGCTGCACTTTGTAGTAGGAATTCCACCCTACCAACCCCCCCATTTTATTGTGTGCTGATGGCAGTGGCCAGAACTTTCTGGGGTCTAGAAGCAAGTGGCAAGTTGCAAGTTAAAACTGCTGGATTTTCTGTGGCTTGTTCTAAGCCACTGTTCCAGTGTGTGGATGGAGACCGTGGTTTGTTACTGAATCTGGACCGTGCCAATGCCACAGAGCAATCATAATTTGTGGAAGGGTCAACTGGGGGGGATTCACTTGGCAGAGATCAGCGTTTATCATTGTGATTTATAGTGAACTGATTTGATTTTCAGCTTTAGTGATTTTTTTCTTCTTGATAACAAGCCCTGAGAATTGTAATCATTGGCAGTGGCTTCAATGGGGAACATTGTTTTAGAGATGGCTTTGTGCCACTGTTCTCAGGATTGTAAGTTACTGTTGCTTTATTTTATAATCAATACTGTAGGATGTAAAACAAGTGCAATGTATGGCGTCTTTGCTAATCCCCAAGAGAGGCTGGCAGTCTTGGTTTTTTACAGAATAAAGTTTGAATTTTAAATCTGCAACAAGCTTCTTCAGTTGCACAATTCCTCACAGTCGGTATTTTTTTCCAGTCGCAACAGAATTCTTGAGTTCTCAGCTCAATGCTCTGCTGTTTTTTTTTTTGCTTAGTAATCTTTTCATAATTCATTTCCGTTTCTTATATCTTTTTCGGAGTTGTCTGTTATTCTATTTCCACATTTTGAAAATGGAGTAGTGTAGGAGTGTGTCAGCAGAATTTGATTTTTTCGGGGAGCATTTGCCAGGGTAAAAAAAAAAAAAAAAAAAAAAAAAAAGACAAATTCTTTTCGCGCAGCTTAGCTTCTTGCTCGTCAAAGAGCACATTCTAATACCTGTCACCGGTTTGAAGCCGTCGAAGGGCTTGTTCTCGGCTTATACTTGGCGAAAGTGTAATTGAATGTCTTCCCGTAGCAGCGGGGTTAGAGTGGACTGAAGGTTTTGCCTGTTGAGGTATATTTGTCATGTTGTGTCTGTGTGGGAGTGCGGGGAGGTGGGACTGCATGTACTCGGTGTTTTCATCCCTCAGCCGTTATTTTGCGCTGGGTAAACCGGGCCTTGGGTCGCTGAACCTTGGGCTCTTCGCTTTCGTAAGCCTGTCGGCTAACTGCTTTTGTGCCGGCGCACGAGGTATTTTAGGTCTGGGAACGTGGAGAAGGCCTAATTCAGACAATCCGGTGGTAAAATCGGTTATGCTCTGCCTGTCTGATCCGTCTGTTTTTCGGTGGGCCAGTGGCATCTTCTCCGAGGTCGCCATTGGTGCCTCCAAAATGAGACTAGGCACGTGTGGAAAGGAAACAGAACTCAAAACTCACAGTACACGACACTCAGGGATGCACGTGCATGCGCACACACACACACACAGACACACACACACACACACACTCACACACCTCTCGTGCCTGTGATGCAGCTGGAAAGGTGTTGAGTGGAGCTTTCTGTGGGATGCAGAATTCCCTTTTTGCTTCACGTGACATTATTAATTTGCCAAACAGGCACCCTGAGAGACTTGAATACTGTATTCTCGTCTGGGAATTGATGGCTCCATGTTAAGCTGGTCTCTTGCTCATCTGAACAAATGGACTGTTTTAGGATTTGGGTATGAGTCAGTCACCTGCACTCCTCTTAGGAAGCAGCACCAATGCTGTGCTAGACGGGGGGGCGTTCACACGGAAGCCGTTGTGTAGAAGTGTGTGTGTGTGTGTGTGTGTGTGTGTGTGTGAGTTACAGTATTAGTCAGTGTCTGAATGAGTTGTCATCCAGACTGCTTAACGCTTTGAAGAGTGGGTTTCTTGGAATGTTTTTTCAAAGTCGGTGTTCTAGAACTCTGGTACTTATTGTGACATCCGCATTGGAACGTTCAGTTAAGGACATTCCAATCGTATAATTGTGATGTCACACCTTAAATGGTCAATGGGGAGGGAAAGTGAGGGAAGATAGAGCTCCTTTGCGTGTCTGTTTGTATTGATGCCTCACCTTCCCTGAGCTCAGGGGTGCGCCTCTGCCTGGGCTCTTATTCTAAGGGGCTTTGTCGAAAGGGCACAGGAAATCCAGAGCTGTCTGGAGACTGCAGGCCTGCACCTGGCTGCTCAGCCAGACGGCTCTGCTCTGAGCTAATGCCCCTGCCCTCTCGTTCGGTCTATTTCTGGTGGGGGATCAGGGAGGCAGGACTCCAATGTGTGTTTGGGGGTGTGGGTTTTGGTCGGTGTGTGTGTGTGTGTGCTGGCATGTCTGTGTGTCTGTCTGTAAGCAGACGTGTGCTTGCATGAACGTGTGCGTGGGGTCGCTCAGTACTCAGCGCAACTGTGTCCTCAGTGCGTGAGTGAGTGTGCGTGCGTGCGTCTGTGTGCGCGCGTGTGCGTCTGCATTCACGTGTGTGTGTGTGTGTGTGTGTGTGTGTGTGTGTGTGTGTGTGTATACGTGCAGGTGGCCTTGCACCGGGGCGCCATTGTGGCTCACAAATCCGGCTCATCTTTTGACCATTTGCTCTTTGTCCGTCTGTCTGTCTGTGTCTGTCTGTCCGTCTGTCCCGTTTCCACAGAGCAACTTCGGCTGAAGTCGCTGCGGAGGGTGCACGGGAGGTGCCTGTGGTACCGCCTGCGCCTCCTGAAATCTCAGCAGAGCATCGTCCCGACTCTGAAGTAAGTGTCCCCCCCCCCCCCCCCCCTCCCTTTCCTGAAGGGCTTTAAGGGCACTGTAATCTGCTTTGGGCTCAAAAAACTGTCAAAGGCGAGCAAGCGGCAGTTTGTTTTTTTTGCTTTAAGTGCGCCACATTTTTTCCCTGATATCTGGAATGCCTCGGCTGGTGAGGTTGCGTAAGACAGGGGGAGGGAGAGCCACTCTCTCTCCTTTTACGCTTTCCGATAAGGAGAGGCGGCTACGCTTCTAAACGAAAAACGGAGAACGCGTCGACCCTCCGCCGGCGGGGTTAAGTGGGGCTGCTTGATTTGGATCACACGCTCAGCCTCCCGTCGGGGCGAGACTGGGCTTTGTAGTTCTTTTGGCGTGAAGCTGAATCTCGGGTTTAATGCGACGGAAAGGCTCGGCTCAGGCTCGCGGTGGAACAGGCCGTGCTCCTAATCGTCTGGCGTTAATAAGTTGTCTCTTCGGTCGAACGCGCAGAACGAATCCGCCGGACGCGCCGCTCGGCGAAGAGCGATGTAATTTCGTTTAATTCGGCGTCACCGCCTGCGCGGTGCCCCGGAGTGATGTCACTTCCTGTCCGTGCCTTTCTGTCGCTTGGAGCGAGTGTTTTTTGGTAGCGTGTCGCGAGTGAAAGCACGCGGGGTGCTGCGTGTCTCGGCTTTGCTTGAGTCGTGTGGGACACCTCCTCGTCCTTTTAGAGACGTAGGGACAGGAAGACCAGGAAGGAAGGAAGGAAGGAAGGAAGGATGGAAGGAGGCCATTTTGGCTCGGCTCGGTCTGCCGTTTACCTGCAGGCCCGGGAGGTTGCGGTGGTGCTTCAAGCCTGGACTTGAATTGGACCCCTGGGGGGGGTCTTGGCCTCGACTGTGTGACCTGGCAGAGCTGTTTCGCGCGTTGGCAGCTCTTTGTGTTAAAAACCAACAAAGCAAAACATTAAAAAAAAAAAAAACTTCCTCTGTGATTGAGAGTGTGGGGAGTGTGTGCGCGTGTGTGTAAAAATTGCCTAATTTCCTCCTTTGCCCTACTGACAGAACTCGACAAGAAAGTATTTTTTAGATCAGAGGGAGTCCAGCTGACCGTCCCTGTCCCCTGCTCACTAAATGGGAAATACTCACTTGTATGTGGAACTGTGCATTTAGAGAAGGAGAAGTAGGCCAGGGTGCAATTACTGAAATGCAGGCATTTCGTGCTTTTGGTTTTATGCTCGGGTTAAACTTTTGTCACACGGCTTACTGCTTTGCGGGGACCAGAGTTCTGCTCAGGTGACACGCACCGTCCGATTGACCGGTCACGTCTGAATGTGTCGTTAACCGACCGAACGACATCGTCAATGATTGGTGGATACGTTTTGGCTACTTTCCCGGCAATAACAAACAGGGGTCCAGGAATTCTAGCCAGGGAGAATCCATCATTCGCCATCTGAACCTTTTTTTCCATTGGCTGTCTCCAAGATGCTCCGTGATTGGTGGAGGCGATTATTCCCCCGTGGAAACGGTGTCCAAGAGAGCCGCTCTGGCGGTCGGAGCTCGATGCGCGATGTCCGGCCCCCTGAGCCGGGTGGAAGTGAAACACGCGTCGCTTTTGCGCGCTTTTCGCAGAAATGGCGGTAGCGCGTCCAGCGGAGCGCACCTGGAGCCGCGCGGGCGGGCACGCTCAGAAGCGCTCGCCGCACACGCCGCACGCCGGCCCCGCGCGCTAGCCGTTTACCATGGAAACGTGCTCTGCATGAGAGAGAGCGAGAGAGAGAGAGAGAAAAGGGTAGGGGGGTGTGTGCGTGTGGGGGGGGGGGGGGGGTGTTTCAGCTTGAAGGGCAACATTCCTATCCAATGAATAATAAAGGCTCTGAGGATCTCTTGCGTTAGGCAGTCGTTGTGCCCCTCCTCTGGTGATTTGGGTCGTCCCGTTGCTGCGGTTCTGCTGTCTACCGCAACGGCTGGGCTGTTATGCAACACCCAGCGTTTCTCAAATCTTACCCTCCTTCACAGACGTGACCAACAGCAGCCACGGGCCAGTGCGGCAACAAGCAAAACGCATACATCTTTTTATAAAAAAGGATCCTGGACTCGCCTGCCTTTTAGAATACAGGCTAGGCTCTACTTGGGTGATCGACTTGGGCTTTATTTTGGGTTCTTTCTTTGCAGGCTGCCGTCCCATTGATACTTTGTGCAGTCCCACCGAGGGCTATTTAGGAAGGGTTGTGGATTGACCCCATTAGGTTAACGTAGATGTCTTCCTTCATATCTTTAGCCACCTGTCACAGTAGTTGCCATACACCCTTCCCAGCATGCATCTGTGGCTTTCCCAGGGTCTGGCGAGGCCACCTGACCCTGTCGCCGTTTGCTTTGAGGTCCAGAATCAGTCCCCTGGACCAGGTGCTGCGGCACTCGAAGCTTATCGATCGGGCCGAGGATGTAGTCTGATCGATCGATTGAATTCAGATGCTGGGTTGGATTGAGGCTGACAGTTGTTGGAATTCAGGGACCTCGAGGCCACGTTTCCTCCCAGACTGCATCAGTTCCACTCCCGAGCGCACACCTAGGAGGCAGTATGCTGTAATTGCGATGAGTCAGAGATTTACCCAAGGTGGGATTTGAACGTGAGCCAAATCTCATTCGCCCAAAGACCAACCTGCTACCAATCAGCCAAAGGCCAAATCGCACCCTTGCTTAGGGCAATGTCATTATTTTGAATCTGAGGGTTGTGTCACCAAAGTGCGTTGTCACGGTAACCTGCTGAACAGCCTTTGCTTTTTACTGCACCTCACTGTGCAACTGGTGAACTGGCCAAGCTGCACCTGAACTAGGGAACTGTGCTTGGTGATGTGAAGGTTGCAGGTTCGATTCCCAGGTAGAACATTGCTGTTGTACCTTTGAGCTTGGTGCTTTACCCGAACAGCTTCAATAATATATCCTACTGTATAAATGGATGTTATGTTAAAAAAAAAAAAAAGAAGAGAAAGTTGTGTAAGTTGCTCTGCATAAGAGTGTCTGCTAAATGCCTGTAATGTAATGTAAGAATGCTAATTCTGTTTCCTGCATCCTTGTGCTCTGTTAATATGTATTTTTCTCTCGTTTTTTTTTTGTCTTGCAGAAAAGTGGCCTTGTTGTTCGGATGGGCTGTTTTTTTGTTCCTCGCCTATAAAGTTTCTAAATTGGACAGGGAATACCAGGAGTACAATCCTTATGAAGTCCTAAATCTGCACGCGGTGAGTCGCCGGCTCTGTCACACTACCCCCCCCCCCCCCCACTTCCCCCCCCCACGCTTCTCTCACAAGCATTTTTACCAGCAGGCAATTAAATCCTCCAAAGTGCTAAAGGCGGTCGAGACCTTCTCCGAAAGCACACCTGCTAATGAGCTCTTAACACGAGCATTGAGCGACACAAAACAAAAGAAAAACATATCACCAAAACAAAAAAAGATACGCAAATTAACTAAACAAATTTAATTGTCTGTGGACGCCGGATTAAACTGTGTGTGTGTGTGTGTGTGTGTTCTACAGGGCGCGAATATCGCCGAAATCAAGAAGCAGTACCGCGTGCTCTCGCTCAAGTACCATCCCGATAAGGGCGGCGACGAGGCCATGTTCATGAGGATCGCCAAGGCCTACTCCGCGTAAGAGCGCCCGGCGCCTTTTCGTCCCGCCCCTTCGTTTCGATTGGCTGTCGGCTCGCCCCCGGGCCTCACCCGCGTCTGATCCTCCCCCCGCAGGTTAACCAACGAGGAGTCCAGGCAGAACTGGGAGCTGTACGGGAATCCGGACGGACCCAGAGGTAGGCCTGTCTCCTGCCTGCGTGATGTCATTTCCTTGTGTGATGTCATTGCCTTTGTGATGTCACGGGGATTCCCCACGGGTTCTGAAAAGGTTAAATGGGGATTCCGTTTGTATGTCGAAAGATGTGACGGTCTTTGGGCAGAAAGTCCATTAAGTTGTACATTTTATGAACTAAGATTTTCTTTTCTGGAACGCTTGGACCATTTATCGTGGAGGGATATCTTTGTATCAGTTTATGCTTCTTTGTTCTTGTAAACCAATTTCCCCTGTTTCTGTATGTACAAACAGGAGCACAAATTTCATGTTCCTTCAACTGACAAGTTAACTAAATTAAGATGACGATCCATTTTTATCCAGTTTGGCATATGTTCTCGTGTTCTTTTCCGGTCTTCTCTCTCAGCTACAAGCTTTGGCATTGCCCTGCCGGCCTGGATTGTGGACCAGAAGAACTCCATGGTGGTACGTGTTATAGTGTGCACCACACAGAGTAACAGTCCCTAACACTGGGCTGGTACGGGATCAGGATTAGCTCACTAATATATTAGAATTCATTATTTTGGGTGATGTGCAGGTGAACAGATCATATTATTCCAGTGACAATGCATAATGTATGTGTCAGTATATATCCGTCATTTATCCATCAATCCACCAATTTCTGCATGTTTAATGTGTTCTTGTGTTTCGTACATGCTTTCCTAAGCAGCCAGAGCAGGTTGAATGTTATATTATTTTGGAAGGAACATTGGGGAAAGAAACCTCAATAAGTAACCCTATATGAGATTTGGGGGGGTTAAAAATAATACTTTTCATAAATGTGCGGAGAGGGTCTGTATCATATGTATCATATCTCTGTTCTCCAGGTGCTCCTTGTCTACGGGCTCGCTTTCATGGTCATCCTTCCTGTGGTGGTGGTAAGTCTGCGATCTACTTCGCTTTCGAATTCATACCCGACGCCGACACAGGCGTGCAAAATCCGCTGGTTAATTAAAGGTGCTGGCATTTTAAACGGGGAACAGCGGGGGCACGTGTTGGTGACACGTTTTTTTAATTTTCCGAGGTGTCGCCCTGCTTCGGTGCGCTCCCGAAACATTGTTAAGATTCAGCGTCGTCGCCGAACCCGCCGTTGGGGGGGGCGTGATTTCACATTCCCGCCACCGCGGGGGCGCTGAAGGAACCCGCCGCACGGGTCGCGCTGATCGATTCGACGGCCCGGCGTTCTCCCAGGGCCGCGCGTCACAAAAAGGCCGTTTCCAGAACGGGGTTTCCGTTAAATGCGCTTTCCGCGACCCGCTCTTAAAGGTGTTTTACCGAAGCGTTTGCTCGGGGGCGGGCGGGAGCCCCGACGCAATCTCTCCCCCCCCCGGCCCCCCCCTCGTTTAATTTGCTCTGTTGAATTAATTCACGCCGGCGTGCGAGGGATGACAGGCCGTGTGATGTCATCCAGCCTGCGGCGCGTTCGAGGAAGCCTGCTCAGTTATAAATGGAAATGCGCTTTTGCATTTGCCTTGCTGGGGGGGGGGGGGGGGGGGGGCAGGTAGCGCTGATGAGTCTGAGCGGTTTTTTTCTCTCGCATGCGCTCAGAGCAGGTGCAGCACCTGGAATGTCACTGAAGCAAGTTTTTACCTCCCTCACTCCCACCTCAGATTGGAAAGAAGTTCATTAATAACAAATTAACAGCACAAGGCATATGGTTGTATTTTGCGTGTGGTGTATGGTTGTATTTTACATGTGGCATATGACTGTATTCTGCGTGTGGTGTATGGTTGTATTTTACATGTGGCATATGACTGTATTCTGCGTGTGGTGTATGGTTGTATTTTACATGTGGCATATGACTGTATTCTGCGTGTGGTGTATGGTTGTATTTTACATGTGGCATATGACTGTATTCTGCGTGTGGTGTATGGTTGTATTTTACATGTGGCATATGATTGTATTCTGTGTGTGGTGTATGGTTGTATTTAACATGTGGCATATGACTGTATTCTGTGTGTGGTGTATGGTTGTATTTTACATGTGGCATATGACTGTATTCTGTGTGTGGTGTATGGTTGTATTTAACATGTGGCATATGACTGTATTCTGTGTGTGGTGTATGGTTGTATTTTACATGTGGCATATGACTGTATTCTGTGTGTGGTGTATGGTTGTATTTTACATGTGGCATATGACTGTATTCTGTGTGTGGTGTATGGTTGTATTTTACATGTGGCATATGACTGTATTCTGTGTGTGGTGTATGGTTGTATTTTACATGTGGCATATGACTGTATTCTGTGTGTGGTGTATGGTTGTATTTTACATGTGGCATATGACTGTATTCTGCGTGTGGTGTATGGTTGTATTTTACATGTGGCATATGATTGTATTCTGTGTGTGGTGTATGGTTGTATTTTACATGTGGCATATGACTGTATTCTGTGTGTGGTGTATGGTTGTATTTTAAGTGTGGTATATGATTGTATTTTACGTGTGATGTTGTGTTTAATGTGTGAACTATCTGTTGGCCAGCGATTTAAACAAACCGTCAAAAGCTCAGCTGGTGAAGTACAGTTCCATATTGCTGATGCCTAACGCTGTTCTGGAGATGCTGATGCCTAACGCTGTTCTGGAGATGCTGATGCCTAACGCTGTTCTGGTCGCTTGTTCAGGGCACATGGTGGTACCGATCCATACGCTACAGCGGGGACCAGATCCTCATCAACACCACGCAGCTCTTCATGCACTTCATGTACAAGACCCCCAACATGAACATGAAACGTGAGTAGAGGCGGGGCTACCCGACCCCCCCGACCCCCGACAGGGAGTTCGTGCGTCCGCACGCGAGCGGTAGCGACGTGACATCGCCCGCGCTGCACTGCCAGGAATGCTGGCTTTACCGGAGGGCACTCTGCTCCAGCGCTGGGCCCCAGCCAAAGCACACCGAAGCATCTGAAATATTACTGAGGAGCGCTAATGCGCTCGAACTGATGCGCGCACGTCTCCCCAAGTTTCAATTAGAGCAGGCTATTAAATGCACTCCGTTCAGCACCCAAAACAGGGAGCTTTACTCCGATGTGCGGCTCGTTTTTACCAGCCTAATATCTTCTAGTTGTGGAAAAAGAAAAAAATCAGTTATTATCTGTTATTTTCCAAGAGAAAATGATTGTGTATTTGCGTGAGTGTGCTTTACAAATATAAATATTGATGTGTTTTTGAAGTAGTTATTTCCGATAACAGATCATTTTTAAAAGTGCTGTTTTTTTTAATAGAGCTTGTGGTTCGATCTGGCCGGTAATGAAAGATGATTAAGCTTAGACTCATTTTGGGTTTGTGTTGGAGATGGCTGGGTTGGGTCTTGTTCCGGTGTCATGGTCAGTCTGGTCCAGGCCCTTTGGTACATAAGCAGTCTTATCCAGTATTGATATTGCATTCTGAGGGCTGTGTCTCAGTGATGTGGGAAGTTCGCTGTAGTGAGTATGGGGGACTACACGAGTCCCCCCCGCGTCACTCGCCGTCCGTTTCTCCCCCCCCCCCCCCCCAGGGCTGACGATGGTGCTGACGGCGGCGTTCGAGTTCGACCCGCGGAGCAACAAGGAGGCGACGATCCGCCCCACCGACAACATCGAAGTGCCGCAGGTAACCGAGCCGTCCGTCACGGGGAGTGGGGTGCGGGGGCGGGGTCACCGTGCTGTTCCTACTGCCTGCCAGAAAGGGGGCGCCAACTGTACACCTGTGGCCTTTTCAGCTGATCCGGGAGCTGGGCAACATCAACGTGAAGAAGAAGGAGCCGCCCTTCTGCTACCCGTACAGCCTGAAGGCCCGCGTGCTGGTCCTCTCCCACCTGGCCCGGATGGAGGTGTCCGAGGACATCGAGGAAGGTGCGTCCGCGCGCCCCCCTCTCCCACGGGACGGTCCCGCTCTCGCAGCATTAAGCAAGGGAGCGTCATTCCAGCATTTCTGCTTTTTTTTGGGGGGTGTGCTGGTTTTGTTTGGGGAGGGGCAGCTTTTCTCACTCCCTCCCCGTGTTCCCCCGGCCCTCAGATCAGAGGTTCGTGGTGAGGAAGAGCCCCGCCCTGCTGCAGGAGATGGTGAACGTGGGCTGTCAGCTGACCATGATGGCCAATAGCAGAGGAGGTAAGCCTGCGCCTGACAACCTGCTCACAAGCCTTCTGCAGCCCAGACTCTGAATGTGCCCGTCTCTGATTTCATTATCCAGCACTGCACCTTATTCTCATTAGAACAGGCATTTGGTATTAATAATCTTGCAAGTATAAATTTCGTCCTCCTCACACATAGATAATACAATGCATTTAAATCTGTGATGACAAGGATACGTAATAGTAGACTTGTGGAGCATGTGGATGAGCATGTCTACTCTCTGTTATGCTTGTTTGTGCTTAGCCCGTTATGGCGTGAGATCACAAATACGTGATTAGAGTGTTCTTAACTGAACATTCTAATGCTGATGTCACAATCACTACTCGTAATTGAAAGTGATGTAGCAGGCTAGGCTCATATAATAGCATGTGTGATGTAGCTGGCTAGGCTCATATAAAGCATGTGTGATGTAGCTGGCTTGGCTCATATAATAGCATGTGTGATGTAGCAGGCTAATCTCTTATAAAGCACGTGTGATGTAGCAGGCTAGCTGCTCTCTGTGGAGGCCGTGCAGTCTGCTGAATGCTGTTTCTCCGCAGGGTTCCACGCCCCTCGCCTGGTCTCCATAGAGAACTGCATGAAGCTGACCCAGATGATCGTGCAGGGCCTGCAGGAGTCCAAGTCTCCCCTCCTGCAGCTCCCACACTTCGAGGAGGAGCACCTGCGTTACTGCATCTCCAAGAAGGTACTGCTGTGTGTGTGTGTGTGTGCGCGCGTGAGTGTGTTTGTGTGTGTGCACGTGCGCATGTGCATGTGCGCAGTGCCTGTGCGAGTGTGTGTGTGTGTGTTTGTGTGCCATGCGAGCGCGTGTATGCGATTGGTGTGCATGTGTGTGTACGCTGAGCGCGCCCCTTCCAGGCACCAGAGTCTGCTCCTAATTCATCATTAACCGCATTCACACTAGAAATGAAATCGGTTTGCGTTTCTGCATGAAAATTAGCCACAGGGGAGCTCTTCCCAGGCTGGCTCCAGGTTAATGACCAATTTATGAATCCTTCGTATGACCAGCCAAACTCTGTTCCTTCATTTTTATTACACTTCGTATTTTTATTCCTTCATCGTTATTATCGCATAAATTTACACTGAAGCCCAGAACTCGTTTCGGAAATGCGTTCCCATTTAGCTTCTGCCACCACAGTTTTTAGCTTGCTATTATTATTATTATTATTATTATTATTATTATTATTATTATTATTACTAATAATAATAAAAGTGAACATGTGCATGCTGAAAGCATATGTTGCTCTAACACGTCAGGTCATGTGACGCGCCAGACGATAATTGCTCTCGAGAGTGTGTGCAATCAGGGAACTCCAGGCAGGCTCGAGCACGCTGCGGGTTTCTGTCGAGGCTAGGGAACCTCAGGTCGTCAGGGACTGCCAACGGCCAGTAAAACGGCAAGCAGCTGTGAGCCGTTTCCTGTGGAAGTAGGGCGAGAGTGGAGCGTAAAGGCTGGGAAGCTGGGCTCGTAACTCCGGGGTTGCGGGTTTGATTCCCAATTCCCAGCTGGGGCGGGGGGGGGGGGGGGGGGGGGGGGCTGCCATTGTACCCTTGAGGGAGCTACTTAACCTCAATTGCTCAAGTAAATATCCAGCTGTATGAGTGGCTTGTAAAATATGTAGCCGGGCACTCTGGATAAGAGTGTTTGCTTAATGGCAAGACGTAAATGCGAGATGTAAAGTGGCAGTACGCTAGCACGAGCGCTAACGCAGAACGCTAATCCCATGTCAGAGACTTGCGTGAGCTGATGCGGAACAGGAGGTGTTTATTGAGCTGTGTTGAAAGCGCAAGTCTTTATTATAAGATCCGTCCACCCACGGGCACCCACTTCATCTGACAGTGAAAACACCGTGGGGGGGGGGGGGGGAAGCCTTGCTCTGCGGCTCGAGCGCTTCGTGACCTTGCGCGTCCTTGAATCGCGTTCAGGGCTTCGCGACCTTGCACGTGGCCACCTGCGGATTTTTACGCAGCTTGTTAGTCTGTCGTCTGGTGGAAAGGTGCTGACTCAGCGTCTTCTGGAGTCCCCCTGTTGAGATGTTGTCATTAAATGTGTCCCATTCGGGCAGGGAACTCCTCCCAGTCAGTCATATAATCATGAATAAATTCAAGCAAGGGGCCTTAACTGTATTACGGCTGTGCATCAGTTTTATTCTGCAGTATTCCTGATAATGGACCTGTGGTACTTGAATTTTTAGCCGCAACAGAATTTAATTTGCGAACTGATGGTTTTGTTTGAGGATTTGGCTGTTATATTATACCTTCTCTACCTAATTTTGAATGGTCAATCGTACATATATGTAGGCGCTCATCGCTGTGGCAGCTTGCTATCGATTCGGGAGGGGCGCGGACGAGCACGTGCACACGATGGCGAGCACCACCTTAACACACCACACGAGTGTGCGTGCGTGCGTGCATTTGATCAACCAGCAGGGGGTGCTGGTGAGCGACAAAAAGCTGTCCTGTCAGCCCAGCCAACTGAAACCTTCTGTCCTTGGGGTGGTGCTAGAGCCCATCATGGCTCCCCTCGAGCCTGCACGATACTGACTCTACTGCAGTATATATTACATTAATCATCTCCGTTCTGAGTGTTTCCAGGGTTGGGTACTGCTGCTGGAGTTCGTTGAAGGAGCTTTTACACGTCCTTGTTCCTTCCGACAGCGAGAACGTTCTTGACGGCTCCGTTCAGTCGACTCGACAGGCCGGCCGCGATTGGTCCCTAATTAGCGCTGGCTTTATCAGAGGCGGCCACCTTGCTCTCTGGTTAATTGCGTGCGTTCGGTTGGAGTGGCTATAAATACACGGCGTCCATTCCAGACGCCCCGGCTGGCTTCTGCACTTTAAATTACAGGCGACTGAAATTTAAAGTCTGCTGTATTGCGTGGGTGTCGTTGATGATGAGCCACTGCAAGTCCTCGGATGTTATCAGGAGTGTGCATGTTCATACAATAATAATGAACGTAAATGGATAAATAATAATAATAATAATAATAATTTTTTTGCTTTGACGTTTCATATGAAGACTTGAAATGAAAGAAATGGAACGAAGTTGTGAAAAAAGATAAGAAACGTTACTGATAAACGGGAAATGAGTGCTTGTGTGTACCGTGAAGATAATACAGTAGGGCTTTAAGGGTAAGCCTGCTGGGCAAGTTTCTGTTCCTCCTCTGTCAGTGCAAGGTGTTAACCTGCGGTCTCTTATCAAGGCTAACATGCTAACCCCCAGGCCTGATCTTTCTCTCTCTCTCCCAGTGTAAGGTGCTCAGCCTGCAGGGTCTTACTAAGGCTAACGTGCTGACATGCTAATCCCCCCAGGCTTGATCTCTCGCTCCCATTGTAAGGTGTGCAGCCTGCGGAGTCTTATTTATGCTAACATGCTAACCCCCAGGCCTGATCTCTCTCTCTCTCTCTCTCTCTGCCCCTCCCCCCCCAGTATAAGGTGCGCAGCCTGCAGGTTCTTATTAAGGCTAACGTGCTAACCTCCGGGCCTGAACTCTCTATCTTACTATAAGGTGTGCAGACTGCAGGGTCTTACTAAGGCTAACATGTACTAACGTGCTAACTCCCAGGCCTGATCTCTTCTCCCAGTATAAGGTGCTCAGCCTGCAGGGTCTTACTAAGGCTAACGTGCTAACCCCCAGGCCTGATCTCTCTCTTCCAGTATAAGGTGCGCAGCCTGCAGGACCTGGTGAGCCTGAAGGAGTCGGACCGCCGCAGCATGCTGCGCTTCCTGGGGGAGGAGAAGTACGACGAGGTCATGGGCGTCCTGGGCAGCTTCCCGCACATCACCATGGAGACCAAGCTGCAGGGTGGGTTTCGGCTCTCCCGCGGCCCCTAAGGGTCCCTTCCCCATCACGGGAGCCCCCCCCCCCCCCCCAAAATGGACATGGACGACTTTCCATGTGTTTCACTTCCAGCCATTTAGCAGGCGCTCTTATCCAAGGCCATTTGCACAGCTTGCATTCTTTACATGCAGTCCATTTTTTACAGCTGGAATATGCGCCGAAGCAATTCAGGTTCAGTACCTCACTCAGGGATGCAATAACAGTGCCCCATCTGGGAATCAAACAGCCTTTTCCATAATTGTTCTACTACATGACCAGCCCTTATGTGGGTAGACCCTGGGAGAAAAAAAAACATGATTGCTGGGGGGCATGAAGGAGGCTGTTGGGGAACAGGGCACTGTGCTCGTTGCTCCCACACAAATTCCTCTCTCTCATTGTGTGTTGGTGAGGCTCTGTTCCTGGAGAGCCGCAGGGGTCTGCTGATTTTCATGGCCACCGAGCGCTCAAGCTGTTGTTCACAGAGCTAAGTCGCCTCAGTTGCTTGCTGTTGGGATTGACTCGGTTGCTGAATTTAAGCTGAGAACTGAAAGCAGTGGACCGTGTGGCTCTCCAGGTTTGTGATAACCACTGCTGCTTATCTACAGTATGCGTGTGCAGGTGAGCAAGAATACGTTGTCACAGGAAAAGGACACAGGTAGACAGGAAGGCTTTTGTGAAGTTTTTTTTTTCTTTTCTCCAGTGCTTGATGACGAGGACAGCAATAACATTACTGCAGGGTCTATTGTGACGGTGACCGTCACCCTGACAAGAAAAACAATGGCGGTAAGCTTGTTTGTACATCTTACTAAATGTGCCTCTGCAGTGTAATAACCGCATAATTAGACTGAACTAGATGCCCACTGCTGGCTCTGAGTCAAGCAGCTGTAGTAAATGCCATTCCCTGCAGACTGGGGTTTTTTTCCCTGCTTGCAGTCACGAACTTGGCCACCAGGTGGCGTTTGCTGTTTGTGAGCCAGGCTTTCAGGTGCAGCCAAGCCCTTTTGCCTTCTGTTCCACATTTCCAGGCCTGCGTGTGTGTGTGTGTGTGTGTGGATGTAGTCAGTAATAGGAATATTTGCTATTTCTGCACAACAGAAGGAAACCCGCTGCGCTCTCTTTGTTTGTTAAACTGCAGCCGCGCTGGCGCTAATTGCTAAGCTCATTAGCAGTAGCGCAGATACACCCCCCCCCCCCCCCCCATTTGTTTCCAATGCATTCGAGCTGTCATTAATCTCACGCCTTTGCATTCAGGATTAATGTCACCCCACAGTAACCCTTGATTGGAAAACGTATCTAATGTCAGGTACAGTGAGGAAGAGGACGGTGCGTCTGTTATAAACCTATATCCAGCACAGGTGAGTGCGTTTAGCGGGTAGGGCAGTAGAAATGGGAACGGGCCAGTTCGAGACTCCGTTGCGGGGGAAAGGGCCCGTGTGTGTGTGTTTGGGTTTTCTGATACCGTGCGTTTCCGTGGTTACAGGACGTGTTTGAGAAGGAGCAGGACCTGCCGTGTCCCGGGGAGGACGCCCCCTCAGAGGAGGCGGTAAGTAGGCGCCGCCCTGCCGGCTCACTTTCCCCCCCGATGGAGTGGCCGCCATTTTAAATCCTACTGCTGCCTGTAGACCAACAGTGATGGAGTGGCCGCCATTTTAAATCCTACTGCTGCCTGTAGACCAACAGTGATGGAGTGGCCTCCATTTTTTAAATCTTGGACTGCTGTCTATAGCGCTTTTATCCAAAGCGCTTTGATGGAGTGGCCTCCATTTTAAATCCTTATGCAGCCCGTAGGACACTTCGACACAGTGATGAACCGGACCCTCCGACGTGCCGCCATTTAACATCCTACTGCTGCCTGTAGACCAACAGTGATACATTTTGTATGTGATGTTGTCTTTAGGGGTGAGTGCCTCAGATTTTAGATGGTGTGTGGTCTCGGCCTCTTGCAGCCGGTTATGTGGTGTTGCCGCCATTTTGACATGCCTACGCTGCCTGGGGTGTAGGGGTATGTGGGCATTAGGGGTGAGTGCCTCAGATTTTAGACGGTGTGTGGTTTCGGTGTGCAGTGGTGTCACTGGCAAGCTGGAGTTGAGGGGCATTTTTTTGTAATATTTTCTTTTTTTTCCCCCCCCCTCAGTTAGGACAGCTCCTAAAATCTAAATTAGGGGTCACCCACCACCCTGGTCTCATGGCTCCTCGAACTCCTAAGAAATGATGGATTTTGAATGTAGAGTTAAGAAGCTTTTCTGAAAAGCAGTAGATTATATATATATATAGCTATGAATATGATTTATTATGAATATAGGAAAAACCTATTTTGAATGAAATTACCTCAGTGTCCTGTTTTCCAAAGCATGTTGTCTTCCTGATAAATTGTCTACTCTGCAAGGGCAGGACTGTCCGTCAGTGGGAAAAAAAAATGTGTGTACTTTTACTAAAGCCCGTTATAAGGTCATTCATACTAACAAGGTCCTTGAAAACTAGTGGAATTCGCTGAAGGCCCTCGACAAGTCCTTGAGTCACTGGGAAAGCCGCGGGAGTTGGCGGGTGATGTTTTTGCCAACGGAAAAAATAGAGCTTAAATTTTTTGTGTCACCGCAGGGCGACGCCAGCAAAAACAAGACCAAAGTCTGGCAGAACAAGAACAAAGGCGCGAAGAAGGCGGCCAAGTCGAAGAAGAAGAAGCTGACGAAGAAGAAGGGCATGAGCCAGCAGCAGCAGCAGCAGCAGCAACAGCAGCAACAGCAGCAGCAGCAGCAGAAGGCCGACAAGCAGAAGCAGGCTAACGGGAACGTAGCGGGCAACGTAAGGCCGAACGGAAAACCCGCCGCTAACGCTACACCCTTACCCTGGCATATCCGCTCCATTCATGAGTTTTACCACCAAACGGAAAACCCACCGCTAACTCTACACTCACCCTGGCCTATCCGCTACGTTCATTAGTCTTACCGCCAAATGGAAAACTGTGTCTGTGAATAGCCCACAGCCCTCAGCCGGTGTTAAACTGTGCGTAGTGTGAAGACGTAAGCCTGAGTTAAGCTCCTGCCGCGGTCGCCGTGGTGACGCCTCCCGTTTTTTCCCGCCGCCGCGCAGGAGGCGGCCCCCGCCGCCAAGGAGGAAGACGAGGACGCCTCGGACAAGGGCAGCGACTCGGACGAGGGCGAGGCCAACAAGGACTCCCCCAGCGAGCGGGACGAGGAGAGCGACAAGCAGAGCGACACGGAGGTGGACGAGATGGGCGGGGACGACGAGGAGGTCAGCGGCGTGGCGGGGGGGGGGGGGGGGGGGGGGGTGACGGTTGGGGGGGGGGGGGGGGGGTTTTAGAGAGAGGGGGGGTTTGTGGGCGGAAGGATATTCAGCTAAAGCCCAGTGCTGTGCCCTGTTTTTCTGGTTGTTTGAGCCGTTTCTCAAATTGATATGTTCTACGTTGGGGGATAATTGGGTGAGTGGCCCTGGGCTGTATCTCTGGTAATAGGTTCACTCCAGATAACAGGCCAATGACGAGCCCAGATGGGCTTGAATGGCTTGTTCCAGCCATTGTGTTGTGTCCTGCAAGCAGTAATAAACCGTGGTGTTATTACTGAGTGAATAGTGTGTATGTGCTGTGGGTGTGAACTGTGCTCTCTCTATCTCTCCCTCTCTCTCTCTCTCTCTCTCATTCCCCCCTCTCTTTCCATCTCTCTTTCTCACCCCCCCTCTCTCTGTCCGTCTCTCTCAGGAATGGGAGGCTCTGCAGCAGAGCATTCAGCGTAGGGAGAGGGCTCTTCTGGAGACCAAATCAAAGATCACGCATCCCGTGTATAGCCTTTACTTTCCTGAGGTGGGTCCCTGGCGCTGGTCGCCGTGTGAAGGAGCGGGCGTGCTTACAAACCAGAATGTTGCAGGTTTTAGTTCTGTGTCTGAACCTTGCTATACTACATAACCTCAAAATGTAATATGCAGCTGATACGCCGTGACACACACATGCAGCATTGACTCTGTTTGTGCATGTGCACACATACACACACACACACACACACACACACACGCACGCACACACACACACAGTGTTTGTTTTTTCAATGCACAGTATAAATAGTAAATTTTCCTTAAATCTGGGTGTGTATGCTCACAGTTGTATGTGATTGTGTGTGTGTGTGTGTGATGTGTGTGTGTGTGTGTGTTTATGTTTGATGCAGCAGAAGCTCAGTGTGTGTGCTAACAGTCGTGTGCCTATGTTTGCCTGCTGCAGGAGAAGCAGGAATGGTGGTGGCTGTATATTGCAGACAGGAAAGAAGCAGACGCTGGTGTCGATGCCGTATCACGTCTGCACTCTCAAAGACACAGAAGAGGTGAGCGCTGCTCTTTTCTAAAAATGAAGGTCACAGCACAGGAGCTGCCTCCTCCACAGCCATTTTTAACTGGTTCGGAAGGGGGGGGGGGGGCGGGGTGGGTAGTGTGTTTATTGTGAAGGTTTCCTCCCTAAAGGAACATGTTTTCTGTGCTATTGCTAGGAGAGGGCATGAACACACCTCAGCGGATAAGTTCCCCCCCCCCCCCCCCCCCCCCCCTCTGAGCTGCTGCTGCAGCAAAGGGCTCTTCCCAAGGCGCTGAGAGTGTGCTGTTCCGGCAATTAGCCAAATCCGCACACAAGACATGTTTGTCATATTAGGGATTTCAGAATTTGAGAAAAAAATGTTTTTTTAACGTTTCTTTTTTTAAACCCCTTAAAAGGCGACGAGACTCTGCTTCCACAGACCGTTCTCCCTGGTTCCATAATTAGTTGCTAGGCAACCCCTGTGTTGCAGTGTCAGACTCTTAAAGCGCCAGGAGCCCGGTCTGAGCGGGGTTTGTTTTGACTGCGGCTCCAGCTTTGACGTGGCTCTGCGTGCACGTCTGGCGCGTGCGATTCTCGCATTCATTAGCCGACCTGTCACGCGCAGTCACGATATAGTATTTTTCCGTGGTTAATGGCGAATGGCGATTATTATTATTTTTTACCCAATACATAACGTTAGCGTTAGTAGCGTTAGCGCGTGCTGGTGCGCTAAGGCTCGGTTCGCGGCGGTGGCGGCAGCCTGTCCCTGTTTCCCAAGTCGCGTTCAGCGCTAGGGCTGTTACCGTGGTACCAAACTGACGGCGTCAAGGGGGAAAATAATCAATCACGCGGCAGAATTGTGAGACCCTGAACAGGAGGCTGTAATGTTCAAAGGAACAGCAACAGTGCAGCATCCTGAACCATAATGGCCGTTCGTGGCAGTGCTGTCCATTAGCGTTAGATTTACTGCTGGAAGGGAACTTGCATTGGGAAGATTGATGGCCACTGTTAGAATAATAATGCTTTGTGAATATTGTCCAAAGTGGAGAGTTTCTCTGGAAATTGTAAATTATATTGATTATAATTAACATGAAACAATCTGTGGTTATTAGTAATGGGTTACTGCATAGATGATAATGTTATGTTGATGCAGTTAAGCTATAGAACTGCATTATAGATTAAGGGAGAAAACTGTAATGTTTATATAAATATAGGTTTTTAACCTGGTATAAATGTTATCTATTGGTGCACCAGGTACAGATTTCAGAAAATGCTGTCTTGTTTTTAACAGGTGGAATTGAAATTCCCTGCTCCATCAAAAACCGGAAACTATCAGTATTCTGTGATTTTGAGATCGGATTCTTTTATGGGGTTGGATCAGATTAAGCCATTAAAGGTAGGTGGATTAAATTATTTTAAAAAATTAAATAAATAAAAAAACTAACGTAATGATGTCATGAAATTTAAGAATGCAGCCGTTTTATACAATAGAATTCTTATCTTTTATGTGTGTAGCTACAGGAAACTCAATGAAAATTTGTTCACAAAAAAAGGAAAGAAATGCAGCCCTTAAAAGGAATTGCATGGCCAAAACTGTGCTGTGATTCCTGTTGGCTCACCCTGGCTCCTGTGACCCCGCCCCCTTTCCCACAGCTGGAGGTCCATGAGGCCAAGCAGATGCCGGACAACCACCCGCAGTGGGACATCCCGGAGACGGAGGAGGAAGAGGAGGACCAGGAAGACAGCGACGGGATTGAAGAGAGCGAGGACGAAGACGAGGACAACGACTAGCCCTGTGAAAACAACGGACTGCCCCCTGCCCCGCTCCCCTTCCCTCCCCCACACACCCCCCAAATTCCTTCCCCTCGCTCACCTCTTACCCCCACCAGTCACCACCTGACCCACAACCACCCGCCCAACGCACCTGACTCACCTGACAGTTGTGACGAGAACGACCCACCCAGTCCCCCCCCCCCCCCCCACAGAGTTCCACATGGGGGGATCTCTGACACTCTGCCTCTTCTTTAAATTACTGAAACAGAGGAAAGAAAAACCCCAGTCCAGACCCCAGTGAGTCTGAAGTGCTGGTTGTTGAATGTGTCCGGATGTGGAGCAGGCGCAGTGCATTGTGGGATATCTCCCCCTCGCCAAGAGGCCACAGACACATTCAGCCCAGGCCCCTCCCTCACGAGCTTGCCTCCTCTGTGATCTTTGGAGGTGCAGGTGGAGCTACCTGTGGCCCCGCCTCCTTTATAGAAATAAAAAAGGAACTGGCCTGTAAAAAAAAAAAAAATTATTTTTATTTTTTGCTTTTTTTTTTTGAGAGGGGAAGAAGGTTGAATTTTTATTTTGTAGTTTTAGTGTTCGACAGGTCTGTTTAAAAGTGGAAATAATGTGAGCCAGTTGCTTTAAAAAAAAAAAAAAAAAAAAAAAAAAAAAAAAGTTCAATGTTGTCTGTTTGGATTTCTAGAGGGTTTTCTGGCTGTAGATCGTTGTGTTTTCACAGCACGTATGACTAAAACTGCGTTCCGTTAAATCACGTGGGAGTGCCGACCTCCAGGCTCTGTTTCTGCCCGATGCTTTTCTCTGGAGATTCACAAAAGGAGCCAGGAACAGTTCATTCCCGATCAGCAGGTCTTGGCACTTTACTTTACTCTTCTATTTTTATTTTAAAGGCTTTAAAATGGACATTCCACCATGGACCCCATTTTCTTGTGATCAGACTCCCCAAACACACTCCCTCCCGCCCCCTCCCCCACGTCTTAGGACTGTGAAGATCCAGTCGGTATTAGCTGTGACTCTTCACAGGCTCATCTTTTGGTTTTCAGTGCATCTGTATGTGGAAATCTTTTGAAATCTTTTTAAATTTTATTTTATTTTTGTTTTGACGCCGTGTTGCTCATTCAGCATCGTTTTGAATCGTCGGAAGCCGAACGGAACTAACAGTTCGTTAACGGTTGAGGACTGCCGGCGGAAAAATTCTGTTCACGCTTTCCTAAAATTAGGCGCCGCTCGACTTCAGCTCGATAGGCGAACGAACGAACGAACGAACGAACGAAAAGCTCGCGGAGCTAGCGGACGTCGACGTCTCTGCCGTCTCCCTTCAGGCTTTTCAAAGTTTGGGGAGTTTTTTTTTTTGGGGGGGGGGGGGGGGGGGCTGTGCCGTGCCGTGTGACTGCTTTCGGTTTATCGTCGGCACGTCCCGTCCGTCCCTGAAACTTCTGAGAAGCGCGCGCGGGCAGGTGTGGTTCACTGCGGGAGCGCGTTCCAACCGGTCCCCTCATCTGCAATGCCTTACAGAATCGCAAGATTACCACACCCCCCAGTGTGTAAAAGTCACATGTACAAAGCCACCTGTTTAGGAGATTTTGAGCCCCTCCACCTTCCCCCCCCCCCCCCCCCCACTGAATTTTTTGGCCTTCATTTCAGTTTTTAATAATCCAAAACTTGTGTCGTGTTCTTCATAACGGTGGTTAGATAATTCATAAATGAGCCCTGGTAACCGCACGGTGAGCAGTGGACACAGAAAGGTTGGCCTTTAAGGGACGTATAGGGAAAACTTCCTTATCGGTCTCAAGCTGCTTTTTAGGTCGAGTTCAAGGCACGGGCTAGTAGAACAGCGTGAGAATGCGGGCAGTACTTCCGCAGTCTGAGAACGCAACAGTACTTAACACTTCACCGGTCTCACCCCCAGTATAACGACCAGCCCCACTGATCCGTATCAGTTTCTTTCACCAGGAGTTCACTATTGTAGTTTGGGGGAAGAAAAAAAAAACATATGTCTGGGTTGCTCGTGGTGAAAAGAGCTTCTTTTCTTTCTCTAATGAATTGTTGCCCGAAGAGTAGGAGCTTGAGGCACGGGCGTAGCTTGACCGTATCGAATATTTCAGCAAGAAGAGCGAGAAATACTTTGGGGGGGGGGGGGGGCAGTACCTGAACAGGAATGGGGACCATGCATTCAGTGAATGGCATTAAAGTACATCAGGCACTGCACAGCAGAGACACTGGAGTAGCACAGATGCAAAAAAAGCAGTAGAGGGACATTACTGGTTAGGGAATGTTGCCAATCTCTAATGCTAAAAAGTAAGTCAGTAAATAAAGTGAGCTTTGAACTGCTGCAGGCAGCCTCCAGTGGTCACAGGTAATTGGTGTGAAGCTGCCTTCCAATTGATTGGACATTTGTCTAAAATGTAGAAATTGTATGAAATGTAACTAGCAGGGCCTACTTTCAGATCCTTTTTTTAATTTTTTTTTTTTTTTAACCAATTTGAATTTATCATCATAGACTAGGCCCAGAACCTAGCAGACTTATGTATTTTATAGTTTTTTTTTCCTGGAAACTAGGTAACAAACCAAACCTTGGTAGTGACTCATAAGGATTTTTTTTCTACCCCCCCCCCCCCCCCCCCCCCCCCCATAGTGTAAATGTACTGTTTGAGGGAAAGGGTTTCAGCAAGACTGCATGCCCTGTTAACACAAGCACCAAACTGTAAAATCAAATTTCAAACAGGATATCTACAAGATTATTGTACTCAAGTATTATTGATCTGCAAGAATGTAGCATTAGTTAACATGCTGTATTTAAAACTGCAGTAACATACAGTACTGAATTTACATGGATACAGTCTAAACCCTTACAGGCCAAATAGGAATAATTACCCAATAATATCTGCCACTTTTGTTTACAAGAAAACTGTCATTGTAAATGGAAAATATATAATATTTGTATTTAAATCATTTCAAATAAAATGGTAAGACCTTTTAAAAATGAGACGTTTGTTTTTTTTTTCCCCCCCCTTATCATAAAGTATAACAAAACAAAGCTTACTGGTAAGGAAAATCCCTTTGAAGAGTAGGTTTTTTTGGAATGTTTTTTCCCACAAAATTCTAAGTCAGTGTTCTAGAACTCCATTGTTTTCAGCTACCAGTAGTGATTGTTACATCAGCATTAGAATGTTCAAAGTTAAGAACATTGTCATAATCACATATTTGTGATCTCGCACTTTAAAGGGAAAGAGAGTTTGGGAGGAAAAAGATTGTGTCCGTGTGCGTGCTGATATGAAATCGATCCGACAGGACATGGATTTGTGGATTGGTTTTGCAGTATGGTGTTGTGTGGTGGCAATGGCCAGTTTGCCTGAGTGACGCCAGGTCTGTGACTGAATTTCAAATATGTCTGACTATTTCTATGGTAAATTGACAACCAATTTACTAGATCCAGTGATACAACACTACATTCTTTATTAACCCAAAAATAATTGCATGTATGTATGGTTTGGAGATAGCACAGCCCTACATTTACTGTTATGTGGAGTAGATTTTATTCTGTTTTGGTTATATAGCAATATTAACTTTGCATTGCTAGTTCATTAGAATGACCGTGGATAGACCTCACGCATAGTCGCGTGCTTAAATTTGATCATTTGGTAAATTCTGAGCGGACCACTTAAATTTCTGAGGTTTGACTTGCCGTGATTCGCACGGTCGCGATAATGTGTTCTCCTTACCGATAGCTCTAGTCGGGTTTGGTTCCTCCACTTGGCAGTTTCGGAGCTTTCTTTGATGAGTGGAGTCTTCTAGTTATTGGTTTGATTTTCTATCAGTTTTAGCGTTTCCCCCTTACACTTACCCGAGTATAGCACCTTTACATGTTTAGTGTAGTTTACATTTTAATGTGATATTTCATTGATGTATTGTGTGAGAGACATAGTGAGTCTTTTTGCTGAGTTAGCTCTTTCTCTGAGATAGAAGTGGTGTTGGATCACCCAAGATTATGCTGTCAACCTGTTGTATCGAGCAAACAAAAATAATGATCTCATTGCCAATTACTGAAGACGTACTACAGGCGGAAATGCTGACACCTGGGTCACAGCCGCCAGACTTGCGGTCTGGTATGACTGACAGGTCTATGAATAAGGCTTTTAACTAACCCGTATCAAAAATCCATTTGACAGATTCAAAGGAGGCTCGTGTGTAAAGGAGAAATGCATTAACGTGTCATTTTTGTTTTCAACATGACGGCTAACAATTTTCTGAACTTTTTATCATAAACCAGGTGTATTCTAAATTGGAATGTTCATCGTCTGTACAAATCCCGCATGTTTATATTTTCAAAGGATTTGAAGATTTGCACGTCAGGTCACCCCGGCCGACGCACAAAACAATTTAATCCATTATTTATACGACAAACGAGCATATTTCATGTTTTTGTTACCATCTAAATAACAGCCTAGCTGTATATCTATAAAATCTTGCAGAACTAAATGTTGTTCACAAAATTTATTTATTTTCAGGCGTGGCACTAGATCCTTAAAGGGCGATAAAAACTGTCGGTAATTTGTGTATACTACTGAGCAGGTTGCCATGCATATTCACAGACAAAATACTAGTGTACTTTGGAGTGGCAGGGGTTACTGAAGTAGCTTACAATAATGTGAACAATGGATGTCGCAAATCGTTTATAGCCTACTGTATTTTTATTTTTAAATTGCAGAAAAGATATTGAAGTCTGTCCTAGATTTCAGAAACATAACCCACAACGGTTATTTCAAAATCATCAGTGCCTGGTTGGTTTTATGTGGATACATAAAAATAGCCTAAATAACGCTATATGGGAGACGGAATCCGAAGTATAGGCTAACTGTAGTCGAAAATCATTTTTTGTAATATCATGTTAAAAAATCGGACAATTGATAAGACTAGCTGATACATACAGCTACCAATTTCCGACGATTGTGTTATGTATACCGATTCATATCAATTTATTCTCAATTTCTCCGGTGTGGAAGGTGATAGTTTTGCGTGCTGAGCTCTAACCTACAGTCGTAACAGAACTAACCGACATATAATTGGCTCCCTGTGGCCAAAATTAAACTAAAATAAATACACACCTGAGGACGGAAGAAATGCATCACAATGCTACAATTTTAACAATCGAATTTGATTAAATTCCAGGTTTGTTTCAATAGGGAATTTTTTTGGGGGATTGACGTTTTTCCCTGCAGTTACAGTTTGCGCATAGGTTATCCAGCTGATATTCATGTGCTAGCCTATATGAATGTCTAATTAGGCTACACTGTTATGGGAATGTTGTCTATAGGCTAAACAAAAAAAGCACGAATAGCGTTTAATTAAGTTTTTAATCAAGTCTTCCGTTACGCCTAATCGAAGGATGGCGCGGTTGCTTTATTTGGCAGACTGTTTTCCAGATGTTCGGGCAAGGCGATAGCTGCAGAAGACATTGGTCGTTCTACACTCCCGGGGTTTGTGCGAGATAAACACGAGTTCTGCATCTCCCCAACTGTGGAAGACGATAAATAAGGTCAGTCTGTTTTGTGCGCCCCGTAACCTGTACCACAAGATTGTGATATGTTAAGGGCTTTGACTTTTCTTCTCTCCCCCCCCCCCCCCTTATTACGTTCCAGGTGCTGCAGAACTGAATTTCTACTTCCGTCATTCACATGTTAAACAATATCTCGGTAACGTTAGTTATCTTAGGTGGCTTATAATGCGCGCAACGACGAGCCGTCACCCACACACAAGGAAAGCAGAAGGGGGTTGCACTATTGAAAGGGGTTGATAATATTTGACCCAAAGCTGTCGTGTGCTCTCGCAGTTTGTTTCGCTGGCCGCTGCAGGTGGCTGGGAAATAGTTTTACAGACAGTCAGAAATCCTATATGAGTCGTTCTCCTGCAAACGATTTGCATATCTATCAACATCAAAATGTGTTTTATAGCCATCAAAGCGACGCGGTCTTAATTAGCTCCCCGGAGTGAGAGGTAACTTGGCAGCGGGTTCTTATTGCAGTTCAACTTGGCTGCTGTAGCCGGGCCACGGTGCTCGCCGAAGCATCTGCATATCTGGGATACGCGCAAAATCGAGCCCGCAGTCCAGCTGCTCGTCGGGAGACGCGCCGCGCAGGTAATAACCCGCCAGACAGAAAATAAAGGACTGTACCTATAACAGCACACAGGTAAAGACTTTCCCGTTACGTTTCATGCTTTTTAACGATTACTTTAGGTTTCGTTATTAGCAGTAAAAGGGCGGACCTCGAAAACAGCCTCTGCGTTGCAAATCATGCACGAGTCGTTTATCTTGAAGAAATGAACCGACTTGCAGGCTGGCTAGCTAGCTAGCATAGATCATTTCACTGTGTTCCCAAATCAATTTTGTTTGACTGTCGCATCGTTCGTGAAACGTGCATGCGAGTTGACTTACATTAGCTAGCAAGCGAGCCAACAGCAGCCAGTTCGTGGCAGCAGCTCGAAAGCCCGAATTTGTACACCTTGTAATACTGCATTCATTTTACACCAGCGCAACTTTGTACTTTCATGCCTTCTAAAATGTCTGCAGTTCGCTCTTTGAAACGTCGCCAGCTCAGCCAAATCAGATCTTACCATGTAGGCTACACGTTCGATTTAGAAAAATTAAAAAACAACGTAATTAAAAACTTGCTTTTTGGGGATAATTTAGCTATAATCTGCATAATGTGCGGTCTGCGAAACTTTATTCTGCTAATTACATTTAATTGTGAATAATTGCTCCAACGTCTGCTGTATAGCTATAAAGTTAGCTGGCTAGCTGACGTTACTAAACCAGTTGACAAATCTAAGGATTTTGATTTGCAATACCAGAAATGTTTGCATCTTCAACGATTGGGTGCCCCACCTTAGCTCCCATAATATGGTTCATTTGCGTCTGGGGAATGAACATCCGTTATCTTTGGTCGTTTTTTATTTTTTGTTTAATTGCTGATTTATTTAAGCATTAAATTTTTTTTTACACAACTTATATTTGGTAGCATTATTGCACCAAATGTTGAAGTTATCGCTAAACGGAATTTAGTGAATACATGGACTTAACAGTAATACTCTTCTGGGTGGACTTATGAACAGCAGGTAGCCAAGCCATTGCATGTTTAGCCAAGCCATTGCATATTTGAGTTTATGAACTCATGTAAATTTAAATAACGGTTTAGTTCACATTTAGTAAAAGTAGGAGGGGGACCAAAATGAATGTCATGTTAACTTGACCTGTGGTCACTTGTCATTAGGCTTGGTGTTAAAAAAGGCATTTCAACATAGATTTAGGCCTGTGCATTTCCATTAGCTGTCTAAAACATTGGCACAACTACTGAAATGTATTGTAGAAACATGGTTTATAGTTTAATGCTGGTTCGCTTCTTTCATTAGCCAATGTGTATGAACTGGTATTGAATAATAATTAATACCAGTTAACAAATGCTTGTTTTTTGGAGTAGTTTCCTCACGTTTTGCTCTGTCTGCTTAGGCTAAATATAGCCTAAATGAGTGGAACATTGCATTGTTTGCGTAGAGGTAGCTATTATACTGAAGAAGTTTCTTTTTTAATTTTTGCAGTTAAAAAAAGATAACGGAGAAACCTTTGTGACTTGCAAAGGTTGTGATTTTTGTCATATTTGTGTTTTGAAAAATGCCTTTAATTTCTCGATACCTTGTTCTAGACATGCATACCTTCGTTTTTTTCAGAAAGAATAGCTGAGCACCGTAAGTGTTTTAGACCTGCTTTGAACGCCAGATAGGACATTTGTAATGCGTTTCAAGAATTATTATAACGGTGAAATTGTATTTTTCTGTCCGCAGTGGTCAGTTTTGCGGTAGAATTGGCGATGGGGAGGGTGGTGGGAGTGTTGAAAACGAGGCCCCCCCCCCTACTCCGACTCCCAAACGTTTAACCTATTTGTATGGAAGGCCGTCACCATGGCAAGGCTGCTCTGATCTTGTAAATGAACAGCGCAAAGGTATTTATGGGTACACCCCGAGGCTAAGTGCCAAGATTAATCCGTGGATATTTGTAACAATTATTATTAGTCTGACAGATTGCTGGAGATACTAGATCTTCCTCTGAAAGGGTTAGGGAGCCAATCTCCCATTCATAGTTGCGAGGGAGCTTTAAAAAAAAAAAAAACAACAAAAAAAAAAAAAAAAACGAATAAAGAAACACTCCAGCAAGCGGGGTCTGTGCTGGGTAAATCTCATAAACCATCTTTGTCCAAAATGAAAGCATCAATGAAGGTCTGTTTAATGTCTGGTGGGGGATGTATTTTTTTTTAAATACCTGGGAAAGAAGCATATCTGCTTGCATTGCTGAAATTAAATGGATTGTACAGTGTTTTCCCCACACAGTTGAAAGGAGGTAATCAGCCCAAATAGATGGGGTATCTGTATAGCCTACAGGCCAGGCCTGCAGCGGGTTTAATAATTGTATTTTTTCACGATCATTTTATATTATTTTATCGACATAGCTACAATATATTCAATCATATTTGTCCTTGACATTAAATTTAAAATTTATTTTTGAAGTCTGAACTGCATATATTTCTCTTTGTGATTTTAAGATGTGGCCTCTTGGTTCTTAGTTGTACTTGTCACGTTTAAAGATTGGATAATGCACTCTTTTTTTTTTTTGTAGTAGTGTGTTTGCAGGGTATATTAGGAGAGGTCTAGTCTGTTCTTAACTTGATTTTGTCTCTCAGTGTGTGTGATATCGGTTTATTAAAGGTTCTTTGATCTTTCCTGCTGTTATGTGCAAATTCCAGCGACAAAACACTTTGAAAAATCATTCGGTAAAGTTGAGACGGCTGACATCTGTTTAGCTGTGTTTTATACCGTGGCTGCCCAAACAGTTTTTTCCTCCTGAACTTTACCAAGGCAACTTGGCTTGACAGAGGCTTTTATTCACAATGAAATAACTGATGTTTACCGCTGTTTGCAAACTGCTGTTTTAAACACCACTGTAGCCACCGGATCCAGTGTCTAAATGGAAGACTTTGAAGGGCTAATAAGAGTTTTCCGTGATAACAAGTGTCAACTGTCGCGCCTATTTATTACATTTATTTTAAATTTCAAAGTGTGTGCCACAACACCGAGCATTTCTCACACTTGGCACAGTGGCTGTTAATGACGTATGATTGTGGATCCACACCCATCATTGTAATTGATTAGGAAATGTTTGGGTTGACCTTGAGTTAGGATATATTCCTAAGGCCACACGGTGTGGTCAGTGATTATTATTAATAGGTATCTGGTGATGGCTGGTCTGTGGCCATTCCTCACTGTCAGTCCAAGGCTCTTTGGCTACTTGCATTTCCTGGTCAAACTGCTATTTTCTGCACTGGTCTTTACCCATAATATAATTGTACCAAATTGATTTTGATCTGGTTCTTTTTGGTGAATTGAGTTATGGGTTGGATGGAAATGTTCCATACGTACTGCTGTGTTGATAATGTGTTTTAATTAATTCATTTTTCAGAAGCCTTCTAAAAAAATATGAGACCACTTGAAGTGTATCTTTGCTGGGGAGTGCTACGGTTAATGGAGAGACCAGCACACGCTCTTTCAGGGCACAGGCCTGTTAGCCAGCAGCAGCACATCACAGGATATCTTCTTTCTGTTAAAAAAAAATAAATAAATAAATAAAAAGAAAAAAAAGGCAATTCTCAAGATCCTGGAATGTCGCCCCAGCTACCTGTGTTCTCTGTAATTGTGTTGGCATGCTGGCTTCCTCTCTGGTAGTCTTCCTCACTCGGTTTTGCTGACACTCTTCTTCACCCTCACGGCTGTTGTTTCTCACCATCAGGCTTTTCCTGCCGCAAAGTCTGGAAATGTAGCTTCCCCTGGCCCCCTGGAGTGCGCTGGTGTGATTAGTGTACAGGATTGGAATTCTAAACCAGTCTGCTGAACGTTACCCACCAGTCAGAGCGTAAAACATTTATTCGGAGCAAGGCTGAGCCGCTCTTGGGCTGGCTGGACTGGCCCATATTCAATATTCATAAAAATACAGTTTTTCGTATTCATCTGGGCACACGGCGGTGTTAAATATTTGTTTAATTTGTAAAAAAAATTGCGTTTCAGCTATCATATTTATTTAGAGTGCGTAAATAAAGACTGCAGAAAAGTTTCACGAAACCAAAAAAAAAAAAATGTTGTATTATGGATTGAGTGAGAAAAAAGCAAAATATGATTTAGGCATAGCAAACAACCAATATCTCTATTAATCATTATACGAATTTGGAACCGCGGATGCATGGTAAATGTTTGATAAGTGGCTGAGAGGATATTTCACAAGCTGCTATTCAACTTTTTTTTGTCCCCCTGTTCTGCACCATTTTAAGTACCCTCGTTGCGTTTTCCCTGAACAGGCTTCGTTTCGGGCCTTGGTTCACCGCTATCCTTGTTTTCCTCCCCATTTTTTTCCCCCCCCCAAACGGACGCTCTCGCCGTGCGCCTCTCTCCGCTCCAGACATGAAGGAGTAGCCCTTTCTCCACGATCCTCGTCGCCTCGTCGATGAAGACAGCGCCGCCGCCAGGTTCTCACAAACACTTTCTGCTGCGACAGCCCCCAGAAGTGACAGACACAGAAGGTATTTGTCCTCTCGGCTGTTATCGAATACACGACCCTTCACTCGCCCCCCCCCCCCCCCCCCCCTGAAAAAAAAAACAAAAACAAAAAAATCCCCAAAACAAATGTCGTCTTTTTTCCCCCCCTGCTGGATTAGTAGCTTTAGAGGGACGGGCCCTCGCTCAGCGCTGACTCTTAAGTCCCTGGCGGGGGGGGGGCGGGGGGGGGGGGGGGGGGGGGGGGGCAGACGCACTGGGAGGGCCCACCAGCTTGTCCCGCATGTCTAATTCTATCAGCCTTGGGGGGCCACTTCCCATTTGAGCTTTGACAATGACATCCTATGGTGAAAGGGAAGCCAAAATAATAATACCCCCCCCCCCCCCCCCCCTTTTCAACCCCCTCCACCTCTCCCTCTCCCTCCTCCTCCTCCTCCTCCCCCTTCTCCACCACCACTCCTGACAAGATGCCAAGTGACAGTGTTTTAAAGAGTATCTTGATAAATGATGACCCCCCCCCCCCCCCCCCCCCCCCCCCCCCCCCCCAAGGCCTCAGGCTGCCTGAAGCCGAAGGCTGACGGTTGCTTAACCTCGAGGAATTTCTTCCCGGTTTCATTTCACTCCGAAAAAAGGTGTAAAGGAAAAAAAAACATTTAAAAAAAAAAAAAAAAAAAACAGGAGACTGCAGCCCTGTCGTTAAAATAGCACGACGCCGTGTTTTTTTTTCCTGTCGTAATAATTTGGAGTCTGTCTGTATGTGCTGGCGTGATATACCCCGGTGTCAATTTACTGCTGATGATTACAATAAAAGCTTTATGTACGGAGCATGAAAATGTTTTCGCGGTTTTATGAAATTGCGCTCTCCTGGTTATTGTGCCGCGCTGAATTTAATTTTCCGGGCACTGAAATTGTAAATGAGATTTTCATGATGTGTGTTTTTTTTTCTTAATGCCCTGGAGGCTACTGCTGTTTGGCCTCACTGGTGTTCCTTCATATCGGAAAAGGCGCTGCACACACACGGACGCGTGTTCCCGCGGCTTACTGCGATTTTTGTGGAAGACGAGATTTCTTGTCGATCGGCCGAACGGGACGGCCTGGCGCTTAGCGCTCGCTGTCGCTCTTTCTGTGTCCTTCGCCGTTTATGTTTCACATATATTTCACTTATGTTTATGTTTTTAACTTTGTTGCGGCTGTGTGTTTTTCTGCGGCCGGTCAGGTGGTCGTTTCTGTTGTTCATCATTGTCGCATCATTCACGTTTTCACTGTTTGACTTCCTTCATTGGTGTTTTTGACATCTTAATGTATTAATCATGATAGTCTATGATATTATAGCCATTCTGTGGTCTAGATAATACAGGTTTTTAAAAAAAAAAAAAACTTTTTACAACACTAATAATATTATCCTTTGGGCCTAACTAATAATGAAAAATATGATTATAATGATACATATTTAATCATAGGGATCACTGATCATAATATAAGCTTAACTCATTTAGTTTTTGCATAAAAGAGAATGTTTCCTGTCACGGTTCCTCTCATATATGGGCCAGGTCATGAGCGAAACCACAGCCAATGAGGGAAGGTTGAAGGACATGTGCCCCGCCCCTTTGTTTACGCCTGTGACCACACTGTACTCTAAATACGGCTTACGAGCCAATGAGGACGAGGCCAGACAGGCCTCTAAAAAAAAGAGGCCGGACTGTAAGGAAGGTCATCACCGGATCAACGTGATGTGAACCAAAAAAAGCAAAATATAATCATGTCGTCGCCACAGCGACGACCAGGCCAAACAGGAAGTGGGTGAATTCCCCTACCTGGGGAACGAGGGGGTGTCGGCTGTCGAAAATAAATAAAGGCGGCCTGTCAGGCGGGCACAAAGGGAGACGACGGGTGTGTAAGCGTGATCCCCGCGCTGGGCCGTCACGCGCACCTCACAGCGCCGGAGGCCGTCCCGCCAAAACCCGCCCGCCGTCCAAAAAAAAAACCAAAAACACAGGTCTCGGGGATGTTCCTGGGCTTTTAGAGAGAACGACAGCCAGGAGTGCGGCCAGAAGAAGGAGGAGGAGGGGGGTGGGAGAGGTGGCGGAGGTGGTGGTGGCGGGGGGGGGGGGGGGGGGGGGTGCTGAGAGTAACTCCAGACCCACAGCCAGGAATCGTTTGCTGGACTGGTAGTAACAGTAGGACAGGTAGCAACAGTAGATTTCTCCACCACCCAGAGACAAAAATATTAAGTAACATCTGTATTCTGTGCTAGGGAATGTAACTGCGTGCGTGCGTGTGCATCTACATGTATATATGTTGCACATAAATACACGTGCTATAACTGTATTACTATTCTGCCTATGCACGTAGCTGGATATTTACTACGTATTGTAAATATCCAGCTACATAATTGGTGATGTGTAAAACAAAAGTGTCACCATGGATACGGGCGGCTGCTCTCCATCTCAGTGATAATGGAATGAAGTGAAAAATAAATTCCATGACTGCCATTGTACCCCTGAATGAGTTCCGTCAGATGATGCTTTAAACTGGCAGATTAGTGCTTTTCTGATTCATGAAACGCCTTGAATGACGAGTGAAATGTCAGGACGAAAAGAACGTCGTGTGCTTCCCCATCTCCGGCAATAAGAATTGGTGAAAGTGCCTCAATCAACCTCCAGTTTGACTTCAACTGACATTGGTTCTTTTGTGCAGGGCATTCTTTTAATTTGCATGACTTTTTAGATTTTGTAATATACCAGACATTGGAATTTGTTCTATTCCCAAATTCAGGTTTTAATTTGGGCTTCTCAGTTCCCGAAGCAGTATCTTAAAAAAAAAAAAAAAAAAATAAAAATAACAGAAATTTTTCTCTTTGTTTCTCTTCGCACTAGAATGTAAGAAAAAAAAAAAAAAGAAGTGAAAATGACTTTTGAGTCTGATGTGCTGATAATGGAGCGCGCGTGTCAGCCGCTGTCCAAACCCCTCAGCCCAAGGAGAGAAATCGGATCTTATTTTAGATGCAAAATGGAGCCCGGCCTTGACGCCGCTGATGTGACACTAATGGGTTCGCCGTGAGTGACGGGGGGGGGGGGCTCTCGTTCCTCTGCGCTGTGCGTTTTCGCTCTTCTGCGGCGTGGGCTAGCGTCGGAGTCGCGCTCGTTAGGTCGAAGCGGCGCTCCGGTCAAATCAATAATTTCTAATTATGGATTCGCCGGGAAGTTCGGGCCTGCGGGGCCAGGAGGGCTTCAGCGCGTGAGGAGATCCAGTTAATATTAATCACGAGTATCGAAAACGAGGCCGATCGCGGACCCGGAGTGAGAAGTGAAGCCTGTGTGCAGTAGCTACATGACCAGTTGGGTATTTACTGCGGCTGGCTTGATGTATTGCAGCTGCAAGGCCAGGCAAAATGGCCGATTTCAAACAACAAATCGAAGCGAGTTTTTGGAAATGTTGTCTAAATCACAAGATATGGTCACCATTTTAGAAGCTGCAGATAAGCATGTCGGAACTGCGATTGAAAAATGATCAGGAAAAATAATAATCTTTATTTTGAAGCTTTGGGAAGGTGTCTACATGTATATATTACATTACCAGCATTTAGCAGACGTTCTTATCCAGAGTGACTTACACAACTATATATATGAATATATATATATAGTTAAGATACTGTACATTTACTGGAAATGTAGGTCCATCAGAACTACTTCCTTCAGTTCTTAGTCAAAGACCAACTGTGATTATGAGGTCTGTGTGTCAGACCCAAAGGATAGTTGACTATTAAGTTGGTTCTGATAAATGTACATTCTGAACATTCAACATAGTCATGGTTCAGAACCAAACCAAACAAATTTTAATCAAAGCAGATCCAAGAATATAAAGAATGAGTCACAGTTTCATCTGTTCTTCCCTTTGATTGGTGAATTTAGATTTTTTTTTTTTTTGGAATGCTAAGTTAATCACAGATGATGTGCTTTTTCTCAGCTGGATCCCATACATATGCAAAGTGACACATTGTTTTTTGTGTAAGAGCAGATGACTCAGAAGTTGCTGGCGCCCCCCCCGCCGAGGCAGCCGTTCTGACTGCGTCTCTCTCTCTCTCTCTCTCTCTCTCTCTCTCTCTCTCTCTCTCTCTCTCTCTCTCTCTCTCTCTCTCTCTCTCTCTCTCTCTCTCTCTCTCTCTCTCTCTCTCTCTCTCTCTCTCTCTCTCTCTCTCTCTCTCTCTCTCTCTCTCTCTCTCTCTCTCTCTCTCTCTCTCTCTCTGTCTCTCTCTGTCTCTCTCTCTCTCTCTCTCTCTCCCCCCGTGCCTCCTCCAGTGTAATGCTGTGCTCCAGGCGTGCCGTGCTGTGGGAATGAGACTTAGAGGCAGGGACCTTGAAGATTCTCCCGTATCCTGGATACCCAACATTCTGGGAGTGCAGAGCGTCAGGCTGCGGCTGAGGCTGGATCGCCGTGACAACAAGGGCAGAGGCTGTTGGCAGCTGGTTGACCTGGGCAGCGGGAGTGAGCAGACCTGCCGAAAACTCCGGGACAGGACGCCGCCGGCTCTGTCCCACAGTAAGACGGCTGGCTCCTTCTCATCTCTGTGTGTGCGCGCGCGCGCGCGTGTGTGTGTGTGTACAGTTAGGCTATGTGTGTGTGTGTGTGTGTGTGTGGGTCTGTGTGAGTGTGTGTGTGTACAGTTAGGCTGTGTGTGTGTGTGTGTGTGTGTGTGTGAGAGTGACTGTGCGTGCAGTTAGGTTGTGGTTTGTGCGTGTGTGTGTGCGTGCGTGGGCCTGCGTGTGTGTGTGTGCAGTTAGGCTGTGGTTTGAGTGTGTATGTGTGTGTGTGTGTGTTTGTGTGTGTGCAATCAGGCTGTGGTTTGTGCGTGTGTGTGTGCGTGGGCCTGCGTGTGTGTGTGTTTATACAGTGTATGGTGGTATTGTTCATGCTAGGCTGCTGGGACATCACAAGTTTTTTCTTCTGATTTAATGGAAGTGCAGTATTTTAATACAGTTAGTAAGCCAGTTGAGATAATATTGTTTTGGCAGTTAGGGACAAAATTTTAGGGACTGTAAGTAAGGAGGCATGTCTGTAAAGCTGTATGAGGTGTACTCGACCCAGCTAGCATTGCTGACGTCAAGGCTTTGATTGTAGCACTGGATAAGTTCTGATGCTTCTTTGCTCGGTGATTCGTCTGTTCTGTCATTAGCCCCTCCCACTTTGTGCGGCTTGTGTTGTCCCTGATACAAAATGTTTTTTCTACAATTTTCAGAGATTAAATAACAGCCTAACGTGTGAGTTAGTGAGTGCCTCGCCTCTGACAGGGTCTTAAAGGGAGGACCACTATGACAAAATCTCAGATTTGCTGAGCAAATGTTATTCATGTTAAAGTGTCCCTTCTTGTGAGGGAGGGCCTGTTATTGCTATTATTGATTTCATATTCTTCAGGTTATGTCAATAATGAGAACATTAAGTGATTCACTGCCTCCTGTCATAAACGGGTTGAGAAAAGCTGACGCTGCAAAATGCAAAAAGTTTTCTGTGTTGACTCTATTCTACCGAGGTATTGTCATTGTGTGAGGATTGCATGGCCTTGTGATGTCACTGTTCGAGGATTGCATGGCCTTGTGATGTCACTGTTCATCGGAACGAAATATGATAAACAAGGACTCCCCACCACTTTTTTTTTTTGTTGAGAAATCAGAAAGGTCAGAGGTAGGTACATGAAATAAATGTTGCTTTTTGATGCAGCCTATGTTCAGTAGTTTAAACGAATTAAGTAATTCTACAATCGGTTTTATGTGATGACTACCTTCTCTGTTTTGCCGTGTTGTTTTTAGTTACTAAGGGAGAGATTTCATGTAGACAGTGGCATGTCGTGTTTGAGTATGGATTAAGTGGCTCTGTGGTGGAGGACTATACAGCCCCTGCTGGTGGAGGGAGCTGCCTGTGAACAGAAAGCCTCAGTACAGGCATATGAGTGCACATCGTGGAGCTGGTTAGCCTCGTGTCTGAGAGACCGTTAAGTGTTTTCTGGCTGAGATCTCCAGACCAGCCTTCTCCTTATCGTCAGTTTACTGTACACAGCCCTCAGGAGCACCATTGAGAGGGCTCTCTACCCTGCTTATAACCTTTATTGCTGATATGTTCTGGTGATAAAAAAAAAGGTGAAAACCTGCGTTTTACGGGTACTTTAATGTAGCTGTATGTTGAAGGATTTCGTTGAAGCTTTCAACGATGTGTTGAAATGTTTTCCTGCCAAAAATGTATGTATTTTGCTCATCTTTTTGAGTATTGTAGATGCATAATAATAATTACTAAAATGTTTTTTTTTTTTTTTTTAAACATGGTGGATATGGTTCGATACCCAAGGAGGCCTCGTTCTCAAAACACATTTCCAAGGCATTTCCAATTTGACCATTTTAACTTTAGCGCATAGACACTATACTGATCCTGGGAACTATCATTGGGAGAGATTTCGGGGAAAAAAAGTCATTTTGCAATAAAATTTGAGCAGTGATTGATTGATTAAGATTTTAATTACCATTCCATTAGGCAGCTGTAATCTGTTCTGAAGGACCGTAATAATCCTACCCCCCCCCCCCCCCCCCCTCTTGATTTGCTCTAGATGTGATTTTCTCTTCCATATCTTGAATGAGAGTGAGTGAATCTGTGTGCACACGCTGTGTGTGCATGGCTCAAATTGGTTGATAATTGTGCTCCATTTTTACCCTGCTTCGAGTGTTAATGTGAATGTGTTAATTTTTGAAAGATAAAAATGTTTTTTTTTTTTTCCAGTGTTCTGGCTAAACGTCAAAAACACCGCTCAGTATTGTATGTTCTCAATTCCATATTCACACTCGGGTGCTTCAATCAGTGGCATAGTGAATCTTATTTTTATATGGGTCCGGGTATGCAGATGCACGTTTATCCATTTATTAGTGTAATGCACTGCATTAAATGCATAATTTTAATGAAACAAAGGCCTGTGTTTAATCAGCACATATTCTTCCACAGTTTGGTGAATTCAGCAATGATAAATAATGCCATTATTTTGTCAGAGAAATGTACACCCAGTATAGGTAGAAGTCTTTCATTCCTCACATATGAAATCCCAAACATTTTCTCTTTATAGCTCTGACCATAAGAAAGACAAATAGACTAGTCAGTGAAACATCAGAGGTAAAAATACATGTGGATTTAAACATACTTCATACCTCAAGCTTCAAAGGGTGATAAGTGTACATGCGGTTGAAAAATTAGAACAATAGCTTGTGAATTTATGCAGGCTAAACTGTGGGACCACACTACCTGCTTACGAGAACTTGGAAAATCAAAGGTGCGAGACAGTCATATATATAATATATATATATATATATATATATATATTTCAAACTGCTCTGAAAGAGGAAGTAAAGGTGGATAACCGTTATGCTTTAAAACACTATTTCTACACCTGGTCATGTGGGGTTTGTTGCTGTGTTAGGTTCTCTTTCTGTTGCCATGGTGACATTACCTTTGCTGTAAATAACCACATAAACCATTGTTTGGAATATCACTCTGCTAATAATGTTCCTTCCTCCTCAAAGTAGTGCCTTGCAAGATTGAACAAATAACGCTATTGTGGTTATCAGTGGATGTGGAGTGGCTGGACTACGTCAAATTAATTATTGGATAGCTTGTCATCCAAGACTTCAAAATGAGCACAATGTCGTTCACTGGTGCTAAAAAAATGAATTCATTATAGATAATTATTCATGATAATTGCCATGGAGATGTGTGCACTGAATTATATTGTTTAGCCACAGTATAGTTAAAAACGTAGAACGTTTTAAAGTTAATAGTTATTTGGAAAGCCTTTAAAATATTGGCATATTTCTCTAGCTCAACATGTTTGACATAGGTGTACTGAAAATTAAAAGATAATTTTTTATTTAAAAAATATAATGGCTAAACCTTTCTCTTGTCGAGGTTTCTTGCTGCAATCGTGTGTCCCCTTTTTGTGGTTTCAGTTTGTACCTCCTGTTTTGCAGACTGTATCGGATGGCTCTGAGTCTGTAGTCTTTCATTATTTCATAAGGATGTAATATTTAATACACGCTTGTAATACAGCTTTCTCAAGTTGTTTTAACGAGAGGCTTGTTTGATGATGAAGCTGTATGTGATAATCTGTTTTTTTTTTAAAGCATGTTCTTAATCATTCTTAAAGAAACATGCAGTGTCTCCTCCTAATTCAAATATTAGGCCTGCTGTGTGACTTGTATTTGGATGTATCTGAGTGCGTCTTTAAGAAAAATCGATGGTTCAATTTTAGGCAGCAGGTCAAGTGAGCAGACGGTTGTGGTGTACTTTTCTGCATGCCGCACGGGGTCAGTCATAAAAGCATATAACAGCGCTATAAATGGGTTTCCAAAATATCAGGATGTATTCCTGAGAACTTGGGTTTTTTTTAAGTGAATTTGTGATTCTGGAGTTTTTTTTTAATTTTTTTTTTTAGAAATTTAGGTGCTCTTATTCATCAAAAATTATGTGGAGTTAAAATGCATTCTAACCATTATGGTTCTATTTTCGACTTTGAGTTTTAAGGATGGGAGCATTTGCACACCTGGGCAGTTTGCGCTGTACAAGTGGGTGAGAGGAGGTATTCTTAGAAAGAAGTGCTAGTGTGTGTGTGTGTGTGTGTGTGTGTGTGTGTGTGTGTGTGCGTGTGTGTGTGTGCGTGTGCGCGTGTGTGTGCATGTGCATGTGTGTGTGTGTGTGTGCGTGTGTCTGTGTGTGTGTGTGTGTGTGTGTGTGCATGTATGTTTCAGAGTAGCGCACATGCCGGTCTCCCTCCTCCAGCATTAACGTGTCGTGTCCGTCTGGTTTCCGCCACTGGCCTTTCCGACGTGCGTGTGAAAGAGGAAAAATCCGCGGAAATAAAAGATGACAAAAAAAACCATGTCCATCCATCATCCTGCCACTCTCCCACACTTTGACCAAAACCGCAAGGTCGAGGTGGCTCTTTCCTTTACACTCTTTATTTTTTTTCTTAACGTTATGAGAACTAGTTTGATTGAATACCCTCTTACGTTTCACCTTATTACAGCCCCATCAAACCGCCATACTCTTCTTCTTTTCTTTTCTTTTTAAAAAACTCATCCTTTCTTCTGCTGATGAGCACGCCAGCTCGGGAGGTCCCGCCTCTGTGTGTTTTGGCAGAAATTCCTGGCGCTAAAAATTTGAGCGCATTTGCCGTGGATCCGTACCAGCTGAAACAGCTGGTTGAAAAACCACCCCCCCCTCCCCCTCCTCCCCCTTTCAGACACCCCCCCCACCCCCCCCCCCCCCCCCCCCCCCCCCCCCCCATCAGCCTCGCTGAGCCGGGCTCTTCAGCCAGATCGCAGGCTGTGAGAGCTGGATTGATGGCTCAGAACCGTCCTGCTTTCTGCTTTCTGCTCAGAAGAGCCGGGAATGGAACCCAATGAGGAAACGCTGACCCCCGCCCCTAACTCCACCCCTTTGCCTCCTACCCCGCCCCCAACTCCACCCCAGCCTCCTAGCCCCACCCCTAACTCCACCCCTGCTTCCTAACCATGCCCCTAACTCCACCCCTGCTTCCTAACCCCACCCCTTACTCCACCTCCACCCCTAACCACGCCCCTTACTCCTTCCCAGATGAAAGAGAGAGAGAGAGAAAGAGGGAGAGAGAGAGCGCACAGCTGCATGTGACCATGGGGCCCCTGAATCCTTGATTATACAGCACGGGTGCCCAGCAAGGGCCGATCCGTTTCAGAACTTCGTGCCAAATTTCTGTTCTCAGTTATACAGTTGGTCTATTATTTTCTTGATCTCCCCCCCCTCCCCCCCCCCCTCTTTTTTTGATTTTTAATTTTATTTTCAAAGTAGCATGAGCTACGCGGGTTCTTGGTGAAGACGCTTTACCGGGGTCCGACACAGCACTGAACCAGGCTTGGCGTGTGCAGCTGTGTGGCAAATTGAGCGAGGCAGCTGAGATGGAACAGAAACACCACAGACACACCAGCCCTCCTGGAACAGGAGGGCCCCTGCTGAACCCGTGCTTTTCTGCATCTGTTTTCATACGCCAGTCCCATTAACGCTGGACGTCTGTGATCCTCCAAAGTGCCAGGCGTAAAATTAACAATAATGATATTAATTTGCTTTCCTTACCTACCCCCCCCCCTCCCCCCAAGCTTCCCTTCCCCCGTCCAGTTTAAAATCACAAAACCCCCGCCCAGTTAGCAATAGCCTGAATCTAGACCTCTAGAGGGGTGGAAATACATGTTGAGAAATGATTTGACAAGCAGACTAGGTTAGCACAGGTTAGGTGTTGCCGTCCAGGTGTTGAGGTGAAATCCTGGCTGCATTTGTTCGCAAAGTTATAAAGTTTTCTAGCCGACTAGGACGTCGTCGTCAGATTAGCGGTGAAACGACACGCAGTATTCCACGACGGCGAATAATAATCAAAATGGTATTGTCAGTCAGAAGGTAACACCGTGAACACCAGAGCTTCATTTCCACGCAGACTTGCTTTCCCCCACACTTTCATCACCACCGGGAATCTTCTGGCCCCCTTTGAAATTTCGGTTCACTTTACACAGAGGTACTGTTTTTTTAAAGGCTGTATGTCTGGGGGCGACATAGCTCAGGAGGTATGAGCGGTTGTCTGGTAGTCGGAGGGTTGCTGGTTCAATCCCCCGCCCTGGGCATGTCGAAGTGTCCCTGAGCAAGACACCTAACCCCTAATGGTCTGGTGAATGAGAGGCATCAATTGTAAAGCGCTTTGGATAAAAGCGCTATATAAATGCAGTCCATTTACCATTTACCATGTCTGATGAAAACTGAGAACCTTTGCGCGGTTTCTCCCGCTCGTCAGCTGTGAGAGGACGTTGCCGTCTCCGACAGGTCATTCCGCCTGGTCGAAAGGGCGTCCGTTGCAGCCGCGTGGTTTTGTTTGGCTTTTTAAAAATAAACACGGGGGCTGTGGTGTTAAACGCGCCCCCCCCCCCCCCTCAGCCCCCCCCCTCGGTTGGCAGAGTTAAGGTCACACGGCTAAAAGGAGGGAGGCGATGCTTTGAACTCGCGAGCTCGCCGCGTTCACGAGCGCCGCCGCCGCCGCTCAGGTCACAGCGCGACGCGAGCCATGTGCTGCGCTGGCTAACTGAGAGCCGGGGGGCCTGTGCTACGTCGCCACGGCCACAAAAAGATTCACGGCCTCAAAAAGATCAACTTCAGGTTGGGGTTTAAAAAAATAAAAAAATTGGCGGGAAAAAAAACCCTGACCTGGACTGGTCTGTGTTGCAGGAATTCTAATTGCGCTGGACGCCTGTCGATTTTCCTGGGCGCTGCACTGGTAGGTGGTAGGAGGGCTGGTGATGGGTGTTTTTTCTGTGTTATGCATCATTACGCATTGGCTAAGCGCACGGATACAGCTGTCATTCACTTACAACAAGGCAGCGTTCGGTGCTGCATGAGTTTGAACGAATGTATTATACACTCACTAAAACCCACAAAAAAGGTTCTTTTATCTCCGTAAGGGAACCCTATTTTGTTCTTCTATGGAACCCTCTATGGTAGGTGCTAAATGTGTGAAAGCTCCCAATTTGAAACGTTTTGTTTGGCAAAGAACCCTTGTACTAGAACGGGTTCCTCTATGGGGACACACTGGAGCATTTTGGAACCATTTCTTCTGAAAGTGTATTGAACAGGGAGAAAGACAAGTAGAATAACTGTAATGCTATTTTCCCCCTATTGGCTAAAAAGTGATGTATGTGGCATGAAATGGCAGAGAACAAACGTTTACTTCTGAAAATGGAATGAATTTATTTTTTATTTTTTTGCATCCTACCAACAAAGATTTCATGGCTGTTGAAACAAAAAGGCAGGTGAAAACAGGTGACATAACAGCACAGTTCCTAAGTTTATATATGGACTGACTGCCTGCTTTGGACCTGTTGCCTTGTGTTTTCTCCAGAAATAAGCATGGTTGCAAATGCCTTGTGAACACCTTGGCGTTCCAAATTATCTGTGATCGCGTTCCTGCAGAAACTTCCTGCGGTGTGCAGTGACGATTGGGGCTGATTTTGATTTAGCGGCCATTTTAATTGTAGCACATTTAAATTATTTATTTTTTTTATAGGTGATGTGGTAGCATTCCTTGGCAGTAACAGTCCTCTATAATATGACAGATTTTTAACCCGCCTTTGTGGATTCAGAGATGATTTTTGAAGACGTCGCGCGACCTCTGGCTTGACCCTGGGGAATTGTGCGACGGCGCCGGTAACGATCCGGTCGCCCCGGGTTACCGGATGACGGGCAGTCTTGAGTCCGAGCGGTGAGCCGCACGAACTCGGGGCCCTTAAGAAGAACCGTTCGCTCTGTGCGGCGGTGTTCCCCGCTCCCCCGTGGCCTCGAAACCAGACGCGAAAGACTGGGAGGGGAGGAGAGGGGGCTGGTGGGGGTCGCGGGGGGGGGGGGGTTTGGGGAGGGAGGGGGGGGGGGGGGGCGCTCAGACACGCTGAACGCATTTGCGTCGACGTCGCGCCTTCGGGGTCGGAGGCGAAGAAATGTACCGCCGTGACCGGATAAATAATTTCTCCTGAACGAGGCTGTAATTCTCTTCGGCGGGAACTCTGTCGGCGCGCATCGCCGGTAACGCCGAACAGATCCGCCGACGCCGGGCTCCAGACTGCTTACCGTCTCAAAAAAGAAAAATCAAAACCGTTAGCACTCGCAAGGCCGGGATGCACCGCACATGTGATTTGATATCTGGAACACAGCAGAAATTAATTGACTTGGAAAGGGGGGGGGGGTGGGGGGGGGGGGGGGGAGCGAGAGAAAGAAGGGGAGTGTGTGTGTGGGGTGGGGTGAGAGGGAGGGCGGTTGCTAATATTTATGACCTGTGTTGTGCAGATCTGTGGGGCAACACGGACCTGAGGGACACTGATTTGGCTCCAGCTGAGAATTAATCTCTGTCATCCATTACTTGTTCGTCGAATCAACAGTTAACCAAGGCTGTTTTTTTTTTTTTCCTGCCCGAGACAACACAAATCCATTGTGAGCCCCCCCACCCGGCGCGTTCCGTACATCTTCCCACACCTGGACCTTCTGGAATAATCTGTTTAGAATTCCCTGAGAGCTGGAAAGATTGATCCTCCTGGTTATTTTAAACTTCCTGTCTGCTGTGGAATGCTGGGACAGAAATAGCCCCCCTCACTGAAAGCACGATCGGCTTCAGCACTGGGAGGTTTATTGCCCTGTAATGCTCCCGGGTACTTTAGGAATCTGTTAGATATTATGTTCCTGTCTCCGCACTGCACTGGTGGTCCTCGGACAAAAGATTGTCCATGTCTGTGGAGTTTCTTGCAAGGATAGTCTGGCCATTTATTGCAGAAGTGTCCAACCAGGTTCAACCTGTGGGCGCAGGTTTTGTTTTTAGCCCAGCTCTAAGATGCCTGATTCTACTCATCACGGTCTTGATTGAAGAGCGTGATTAGTTAACCATCTGAACGGTGTGCAGTAAGCATTTCAAACCTTCAAGAATATAGAAATGGGCTGTTGAAAAGCCAATGATGGAAAGTTTTCTCCCTTGGAATTGTGGGTAGGAAATATCTCCTCTTTGATGGGTCATGGTGTATCCAAGCAACCATCCATTAAGACTGATATGGCTCATGAGTGCTGTAGAGGGGTCAGACTCAGCCCGGATGAAGGAGTTAATCAACCCCCAGATAACTAGCGAAGCCACACACGCGATTTAAATCACTCTACATGTGAAGACGTTCAGATGTGAACCTTCTTTTGCATCTGTACTAATATCAGTGTTTTTCTGGCGGATTATTTGGTGTGTTGAAATGCCGCTGTTGTACACCATATTTTCCTGCTGATCTACACCCCCTGAACATCCAATTAGACTGCTTTTCTGTTTGTCCAGTAGCCAATGCAAAGCAATATTCAAGTGTTCGTTCTCAAAAACAAGATAGTTGGTAGATATTATATTTATAACTGTACAAATACAAATTACAAGTATAGTACTGTAATGTACTGATGCCTGCTCGTCTGTATTGATAACTTTGACAACAAAAAAAATGAAAAAGCCCAAAAGTAATAATTTGAATCCTAAATTAAAATGCAAATGCCTACCTCTATCAAATATTTGAACAGTTGGGACCAGCCCTCGTTTGCACTAAATCAAATGACAAACTTACTGCCTGCACTAAGAAATATCTAAAAGTCCCAACTGGTCCATTGTTACATGCACCAGTTTTTGTGTACTATGCATTTTATGGACCGCACACCTCTCACTGCGCAATTATGTATTTTATTAATTACTTTTTTAATCTGGTTCATTGCATTGAACATTAAATTTTTTATTTTCTCGCTGCGAGACACGGATGGCGCTAATGACCGCTATTTTTCTTCGGAGTTACGGATAATTAAAATGATCTTTCATTAGGCAAAACAATAATTATCACGAAACTGCGGCTTTAAATACCGTTAATATTGTTAACGTTGTAGCTTGTGATCGATTGGTGTTCGTCTAGTTATCAGCTAGGTTGAACTGAGCTTAGTTATTTTGATGATGACATTTTTTGACGAAGACACCATTTTTATTAATAAAATGTCTCCAATAAAGATATTTTCCAAATGTAATGGTTCAAAATGAAATGGGTTGGAGTTATTCCATTACTCTCCCAGTAACTAAGGAGGTAATTACTGGTAATTAATGCCTGCAAACATATTAGTTAATAGACTGAAATGTAAGTGTTACAAATGGCTCTAATGCTTGTTGGGGAAGCTACACGGAGGATTTAAAATTTTTTTTTTTTTTTTTTTAACAGGGCAGCGAAAGCAGAGGGTGTTACAGATAAAGGTGTCATCACACAACCTCAGCAAGGGGGGGATCTGTAAAGGAGACTGACAGTCCGCTGCACTAAAGACTCTGCTACAGTCTCTTTTTTTTTGTGCGTGCGACTATTAAGCAAAGGTTATGGAGTATGATTATTCATTTCAAGCTAATAAAAGCAAATGCTTCTGTAGGTTAAACCAGAACTGGCTGTGTATTTCTGCCCAGGGATAGCTGCAAACTTTCAGCAGTGGAAATAGCCCGTTCCATTTGAGCCAGTCCGGGTTTTACGACCAGCGAGCGAGTCTTCGGAGTGTGCTGCTTGCGAGTCTCTCACCAGCATCTTTCGCTCTGTTCACTAGCCAGCTCGCAGTAAAACCAGGACTGGATCAAACCGGGGGAAGTTAATAGCGTCCACACACTGCAGCGGCATCTCCAAAATAACCAAGAATTCAATTGTAGACGCATCACAATGTGATCATTTCGATCCTAACGAAGATCCAGCATAGGTTGAAACCATTCTGGTGCATTTAAAAATGAATTCTTTATTTATTTTTATTTATTTTTCTGTCCTGCACCAACATCACAAGTTTGACTGTACTCGTATTCATTTTTTTGTTGTCATACTTGTTTCAGAATTTCTCACCATAAAACGAATAATTATTAATGAATTATTATTAACTATCAAACCCTGAATTATTACTCATTAAATCCTGCCATTGCCTGCATATACTGTACATATGGCCATCGCACCCAGGGTTGAGTCAGATTATCACCATGGGATTGTTTATAAGTATCATTTATGTAATGTAACTTTAGTTAACCTCGACAGATTAACATGCCTTGTTGTAGCTTGTAGCTACTGTTTTTTTTTTGTTGTGAGACACCTGCACGCCTCTTCACCTGCACACCTGCACCCCAGCTCCACCTGCACACCTGCACCCCACCTGCCACCTGCACCCCAGCCCACCTGCACACCTGCACGCCGCTCTAGCGTGTGAGGAGCCGCACTCCTCTGCGCCGTAGCGTGGCAGAAGCGCCGCGGCGCTGGAGCCGCTAACGAATAGCCGGGTTACTGGCTGCCGCTTCGTCATGCTGACAGAGCGCTTCCTGCTGTCAGGCTCCCCGGCGGGCGAACTTTCTCCCTCTGTGCGCGTGTGTGTGTGTGTGTGTGTGTGTCTCTCTGTGTCTCTGTGTGTGTGTGTGTGTGTGTGTGTGTGTGTCTCTCTGTGTGTGTGTGTGTGTGTGTGTGTGTGTGTGTGTGTGTGTGTGTGTGTGTGTGTGTGTGTCTCTCTCTCTGTGTCTCTGTGTGTGTGCGTGTGTGTGTGTGTGTGTGTGTGTGTGTGTGTGTGTGTGTGTGTGTGTGTGTCTGTGTGTGTGTGTGTGTGTGTGTGGGGTCCTCTGTGTGTGTGTGTGTGTGTGTGTGTGTGTGTGTGTGTGTGTCTCTCTCTGTGTCTGTGTGTGTGTGTGTGTGTGTGTGTCTCCCTTTGTGTGTGTGTGTGTGTGTATGTATCTCTGTATGTATGCGTGTGTGTCTCTGTGCATGCATGCGTGTGTGTGTGTGTGTGGCCCTCTGTGTGTGTGGGTGTGTGTGTGTGTGTGTGTCTCTCTGTGTCTCTCTGTGTCTCTGTGTGTGTCTGTGTGTGTGTGTGCGTGTGTGTCTCTCTGTGTCTCTCTGTGTCTCTGTGTGTGTCTGTGTGTGTGTGTGTGTGTGTGTGTGTGTTTTGGCTGTTTCCCAGCTGCATTGCAGAGAGAGATGGGCAGCCCCTCCCCCTCTCTGCCCCCCCCCCCCCCCCCCCCCCAGTGCCGTGTGTCACCAGGTCACTCGATTTATTGAACCCGGGGCCGAGGCTGGGGTCCAGACAGACCCGGCAGCCAATCGGCGCGGTTCAGCCGCTCGCTCCTGCGTGGTGAAGCGCTCGCGGAATTTTTGGCGCACGCGTTCACCGTGGAGACGGACGCGCGGGCGGTCTGCGCGGTTTAGCCGTTCTCTCCGGCTTCAAGCGTTCCGCGATTTTGGCGCGTGCGCTCACCTTGGCGCACCGTACCTCAGACGCCAGCTGAGCCGGGTCCTTTTGAGCGCGCCCCGGTTCTCTGACGTGCTGAGGCATACTTTTATTACATTTTAGGAATTTAGCACCTGCTCTCAACCGGAGCTACTTGCACACCTTACATTCTCAAAAGCAACTACAGAACACAGGTCCGATAAGATATAATTCTCATTAAGTCTCAGCTATCCTTAGCCGTGAACACCAAGTCTAGTTCACGCAGTAGGCGTAGGCTAGGTCCGTAAAGTTATGGCTAGTCAAACTAGAAGTGAGGCATGATTACTGGAGACATGCCAAAGAGCTACAACACCAAGATGTGTAAGTGCTAGATGGAGGTGCAACTTTCACAGCTGATATAATTCCTGGTTAAGTACCTCACTCAAGGGTACAATGGCAGTGCCCCAGCTGAAACTCAAGCCTGTGACCAAACCTGAGTTCCTGTTCCAGTTCCCTAAACATTTGGCGCCACCAGCCTAACGGAAAGGTGCCCAGTTCCTCCTGGGAGCTGACCCGTCTCAGTCTGGGAAGCTTTGGGCCATGTGTAGTGAAGCGGTTGGTACATGAGGATGATGATGGACACTGTGTGACCTCACACAATGGGATTAGGCGGTAATACATGCTGTCTGAGGACCAAAGCGTGGGGAAATTGCGCAGAACCTGAACTATCCATGTTTATACTTTTTTTGGTTTTTTTTTAAACAACCTTAAGGTGGGCCAGATGAATTCTGGATGGATGGCAGTTTCATTGTCATATCTTTGTATTGCAAAACTCTGGTGTTTTTCTAAGTCGTGTTTATTTTATTGTATTTTTTTTGTTTGATAGGATAGGATTATCTACACATCTTCAAGAAAATTGACAGTTTTAATTAAGCTCGGACATTCGTCAGCCGCGCAGACTGCCAGTGCTGTCAGCGAAAAAAGACCAGCATCCTTTTCATCCGGTGGTCTAATCAACAAAGCAAAATAAATTTTTGGATGTGCCGCTGTCTACAAATTAGACGGAATCGGGGAGTTGAAGGGGGGGGGGGGGGGGATCATTTTTATTTATGTCTCCTCGAGAGACCAGGGGAGCCCCATCCATGCGGAATTCCTTAATTAGCATGAGGAGAATGACATTTCCATTATGACCATACAGTTGAGTAAACTAGGCCGGTCCCATCTCCAGTAATTAGACAGATAAATTGGGGGGGGGGGGGGGGGGGGGTGTTGTGCTGAAGTAAGCAGTCTCTTGTACATGAAGCAGGGGGGTGGGGGGGGGGGCAGGGCCTTCCGGCCCTGTGAGGACTGTGATTCGCATGCCCGGTGCTGTTGCTTCCGTGGCAAATGGCCTACCTGAAACTACGTTTAGGAGCCATTTTGGCTCTTAAGCTCAAAGCACAGAAAGTGCTTAACGCTCTGCATCAAATGTGTTGCATTTCTCTTGATATTCACTAAGTCGCTCTTGCTCTCTCACTCTCTCTCTCTCTCACTTACTCTCTCTCTCTCTCTCTCTCTATCTGTGTCTCACACTCGCACACACAATTATTTATTTATTCTGCTTTTTCTTGTGTGTGTAAAAGAAAGAAGAAAAAAATAAGACCCCAAAAATGAAGCAGCCATAGATTCCCTGCTGGTTTTGAGGCTTCCTACAATGCCCATTGGTTGGTTACCCCTTGTAGGCCTGTGCATAGGAGAAGAGGGACATGGATGGTGTCTTGGCTTTTTTGAAGAATTTAACGGAAGGGTCAACAGACACTAATAAATTTACTCTGTGGTACGTAGTGACCCACTGCGTAGGCTATTCTTAGTTCAATATAACACATTTGCTGTGCTTCTGAAAAATTTTAATGAACCCGAGAATAAACATGCTCCTATAGAGGAGTATATAGGCCTATATTTTTAATTGGCTGATTTCAATCCTTTGTTTTTTTTTTTTTTTTATTATGGTGTAGAATCAAAAATTTCTACATTTAACGAAGTCTTATTTTTTGCTGATCACAAAAAAAAAATCAATCGTGTAATTAGCCGAATGTAAAATAGCCTGCGCTGGTTTGAAGAGCTCTACATGATGTGAGATGGCGCCGCTACGTTTCATTATAATGATAATAGCGCCGTTGTGTCTTTCACTCTCCGTATGCAAAATGGCAGAATGAAAAATCAGAACATGGATGTTCTGTTTTAGACGTTTGGCCGCTTGCCCAAGCTCCCTTTATGCTGGGACAGAAGCCTCTGGAAGGCCTTGCGAGACGTAAACAGACGAGCCAGTGTGGCTTCGAGGGCCGTGCCAGCCACGCGGAACAAACGCCGTTTTTCAGACCGTAGGAAACGAGGCTTCCTGTTTATCATCTGAAACTCAATTTGGAAAAAAAAAAAAAAAAAACCCCAACAAAACAAACAAGCACAAAAAAAAAAAAATAGACACTTAACCGGCATTTTCGTATCCTTTGCTGACAGACGGCGTCCTCCTTCGGCTGGGGGGCGAGGTTACCGCCGACCTGTTTCGTATCCTAATTATATCCCCCCCGCCCCCCCCCCCCTCCGTCAGAACTGCGTGCGAATCGCGTATGCCGCCGCTGCCGCCGCCGCCACCACACTGTACAGGAGGGGGGAGACGGCCGTCGGCGGCGGCGGCGGCGGTTAGGATGTTAGAGCCCTGTTGCCATGACAACAGGAGAGAGAGGGGGGACGGCGTTCCGTGCTTGGCGGCGGCGGCGACGGTGGAAGCCGGAGACTCCAGCGCGGCGCGACGCGGCTGCCGAGGCCAGAGGAGCACTGAGAGGGGAACGCGGCGCCGGGCTCAGAAGCCGCTATCCGGGGATTTTTTACCGGAACAGAAAGCGGGATTTCGTTTTTTTTTTATTTTAAAAAAACCCCCTCTCTCTCTCTCTCCCCCCCCCCCCCCCCTTTTGACTCATCTTGTTTTTTTAATGGTACGTGTTTTGGGTCGATCCTTTTTGTTCTCTTCTCTTCTTCTGCTTCTTCTGCTTCTTCTGCTCGTATTGTATTTTCTGGTTTCGCTTCTGGTCTTTGCTGCATCATGAAAGGGGAAGAGGAAGGGGAAAAGGGGTAGCATCGCGCTACGCTACGTCGCACATAAATATCGGCATGTTCACGCGTAGACAGTTTATTCGTTTTTATTTTTTTTTCCCTTTTGCTTCACATAGGCCCTCTTTCTGTCTTTGCGTAACCGTGCGTTCTGTTTTTTGTTTTTTTGGGGGGGGGGGGTGGCGGGGGTAAGCCAGCTGTTGGCCACCTCCCCGGACGCGATGTGGTTCGAAGCTGTCATCGTAATGGAAATTCATTGCTGTGTAGCCATGGTAAATGGAGTTTTTCTGCCTCTGTGCTGAATGCATTAGTCTAATGAGATGTTTGCAGCTGGTGCGACCGGCTCCAGGATTGGGGGAGAGAGAGGGAGAGAGCGAGCAGGAGGGAGGGAGGGAGGGAGAGACACAGAGAGAGAGAGAGAGAGAGAGAGAGAGAGAGAGTGAGGCAGCGCAGCACAGCACAGCAGAGGTGGAACGGTAGGCAGGGGGGTAAGATGGCTTTTCGGTCCCTCTGAGCGAAGCCCCTGTAGCCCAGAGCCCGTAGCGTAAGGACTGGAGCCGGAGAGCCGAGCCAGGGAGCCTGGAGGCTGTGGTTGTTAGCGCCGTTGAAAGGTAAGCTAACACGGGAGCTCCTCGACCCGGACACTGGAGCTGGAACGGGGGGGGGACTCGGGGAGGGGTGAGGGCGGTGGGGGGCGGGGGGATGTGTGGTAGCTGTATCGACTGGAGGAGGGGGGATGGGGATCGATGTTTGAGCGCGGTGAAAATGCTTTATGTGGTCAGATTTCAGCTGCCGCTCGCTATATTTAGGGGGGGTTTGTCCCTTCCCCGACGTTGCGTTCGGGTGCCGTGCGTTCCCCTCGGTGCCTGTGGTGCGTTTGTGTGTTTACAGCATCTTATGTGAGCTTCAGTGGCTTCTGTTTATATTAAGGCATTTTGTGCAAAATGGATGGCTTGGAGTGATTATTATTATTATTATTATTTTTTGAAAGCCAGTTTTTGTTCCATAAATGGACTGAGGCGTTTGACAGCTATCTGGGTCCGAGGCCGTTTGTGTGTGGGGATTATTCTGTTAAGCCTTTCCGTGAATATTCCAGCATGTTGTCTGTTTTTACCATCCCTTTGTCATCCTGCTGGAGGTGTATTTAAAACTGGAGGATGGGATTGTAATTAAAAATGAATTGCCTGTGTGTGTGTGTGTGTGTGTGTGTGAGTCTGAGTGTGTGCATGCCTGTGTGTGTATGTGAATGTATGTCTGTGCATGTATGTGCAATTAAAATGGAATTATGTGTGTGTGTTTTTGTGTGTGCATGCTTGCATATGTGTGTGTATGTATGCAAGTGTATGTCTGTCTGTGTGTGTGTGTGTGTGTGTGTGTGTATGTAGGCTAATTAAAAAGGAATTGCCCGTGTGTGTGTGTGTGTGTGTGTAAGCTTGTAGCTGCGTATGTGTGCCCTGAGAAGGGGTGTGCGCCTGTGTGTGTGTGTGTGTGTGAGATTGTGCATGTGCCTGTGTGTGGGCGTGAGAGAGTGGTTTGTGTTTGTCTGTGTGAGGGGGTGTGCGCCTGTGTGTGTGTGTGAGATTGTGTATGTGTCTGTGTGGTGGTGTGAGAGAGTGGTTTGTGTGTGTCTGTGTGAGAGGGTGTGCGTGCAGTTGCTGTGTGTGAGATTGTGTCTGTGTGTGCGTGCGTGTGAGTGGTTTGTGTGTGTCTGTGTGAGAGGGTGTGCGTGCAGTTGCAGTGTGTGAGATTGTGTCTGTGTGTGTGCGTGTGAGAGTGGTTTGTGTGTGTGTGTGTGTCTGTGTGAGAGGGTGTGCGTGCAGTTGCTGTGTGTGAGATTGTGTCTGTGTGTGTGGGCATGAGAGAGTGGTTTGTGTGTGTGTGTGTGAGAGGGTGTGCGTGCAGTTGCTGTGTGTGAGATTGTGTCTGTGTGTGGGCGTGAGAGAGTGGTTTGTGTGTGTCTGTGTGAGAGGGTGTGCGTGCAGTTGCTGTGTGTGAGATTGTGTCTGTGTATGGGTGTGAGAGAGTGGTTTGTGTGTGCGTGTGTGTGTGTGAGAGAGGGTGTGCGCGCAGTTGCAGTGTGTAACCGAGCTGCGCTGTGTTCACAGGTCCAATGAGTATTCCTGCAGCATCAGCGCAGAAAGCCGACAACAGTGAAATGCAATCGCCCGCCATGAGTCCCTCCTTCATATCCAGCCAGAGAGGGAAGATCCCGGGCAGGAAGAGGGGGAGGCCGCCCATCCGCAACGTCCCCAAAATGGACTTTCAGAACCGCTACTCCGAGTCCCTGTCGCCCCTCAAAGTTCCCAAGAAGAGGGGGAGGAAGCCTGGATTTAAGGTCAGCGTTGGGGTGGGGGCTGGGGGTGGGGGTGTTATTCTTTGGGCTGCGAGCCTGTGGAGGTTGTTCACAATAGGCAGCCGAGCCCCTCTCCCACGGGGGGGCTCTCTGCGATCTGTCAGACTGCACTCGACCCCTCCGCTATCGATCCTGCTATCCCCGCTGTCCTTGTGATAGCTGACGTTGCTATCGCTGTTGTTGCGATCGTTGTCATTGCTATTACTATCATTGCGATCCCTGTTGTTACGATTGCTGTCGTTGCGATTGTTGTCATTGCGATTGTTGTCCTTACGATTGCTGTCGATGCAATTTCTGTCGTTACGATTGCTGTCCTTGCGATCGCTGTTGCGATTGCTGTTGTATTGAGATCGCTGTCTTTGCGATTGTTGTCGTTACGATTACTGTCGATGCAATTTCTGTCATTGTGATCGTTGTCGTTGTGATCGTTGTTGCTGCCATTGCTGTTTTTGCGATCGCTATCGTTGAGATCACTGTTGTTCCTATTGCTGTCACTGTGATCGCTGTTGCGATTGCTATTTTTCCGATCGCTGGTGCTGCTATCGCTGTCGCTGTGATCGCTGTCGTTGCTATGGCTGTTGTAATTGCTGTCGTTGCTATGGCTGTTGTTGTGATAGCTGTGGCTGTGATCACTGTCGTTGCTATGGCTGTTGTGATTGCTGTCCTTGCTATGGCTGTTGTGATAGCTGTGGCTGTGATAGCTGTCATTGCTATGGCTGTTGTTGTGATTGCTGTCGTTGCTATGGCTGTTGTTGTGATAGCTGTGGCTGTGATAGCTGTCGTTGCTATGGCTGTTGTTGTGACAGCTGTCATTGCTATGGCTGTTGTTGTGATAGCTGTCATTGCTATTGCTGTTGTCCTAGCCTTTGTCAGTGTGTGGATTTTGAGCGTTCTTTTGCATCGTTTTGGAATTGCAAAATGAGTGAATGTGGCCCACCATCTTTTTTATTTGTATTGTATTTTTTTATTTAGTAAAAAAAGAAAAGATTCAATTGCACAAAAGACAATGCTTTTGCATCTTCATTGATTGTAGGTATAAATTAAATTCGGCTTCGCAAAGATTAATGCTTGTGCACTTGCACTTTATTTGATTATGCCCTGCGAAATTAGTATTTGGTTTTTAAAAAATCGTGCAGTGTGAATTAAAAACAGTTTGCAGCCACTAGTGCTCAGTTTACATTGTAACCTCCTCGTGTTTTGCTCATGAATGAATGGCTGTGGATGGGCCAGATGCGGAATCTTATTTCCGGCATCTGGCTTGGCTGTTGATGGAATCGTTCATAAAATCCAATAAGATGGGGGGGGGGGGGGGGGGGTGGGGGGGGGGGGGGGGGGGGGGGGGGGGTCGCTGGATGAATGTCCCCAGGCCAGCCTCGACAAGACTGAGGCAGCTTTGCAGGAAATGAGATTCACACCCCCCTCCACCCCAGCCACATTCTCTAACCCACTTTGTGTGTTTCTTTGAGACGCTCTGCTCCTTTCCCTTTAAGGGCCTGATTTACTAAGACCTTTAGCATTTGCAAAACATTTTAGCGCACGCAAAACTAAAAGCACCACCAATGACTGGCACAAAACAAATACCGTGACCAATCGTTGCTGATGTTATTGGTTTTGCACATTCTAAAGGCCTCTGTGAATCAGACCCCAAGCTATTGTATCTGATCCTTATATACATTTATAACGTGAGCTAGCTGACAGGATTTCAGAACGCGTTTGAAAACAGAAAACAGAAGACTGGAGCCGTTTTTGATGACTAGCGCGTTGGGGTTTTACGTGCAGGCATTCCTGGAAAAAAAAAAAAAAAAAAAAAAAAAACGGAAAAAGAAAATAAAAGTAATAACGCAGCGAAGGGCTGTGCTATTCAGCGGGCTCTCTGCAGGATTTAGCAGCGACCGAACGTGTATTTTTAGAACCGAGGACAGAAGGTTGCCGTGACGGCGGGGAGTCCTACTGGTTTAAGTAACACGCGAGCGTTCTTGGCGTTCGCAGAGCTAATTGGTGCAGAGCACACAGCAGTGATCCCCCCCCCCCTCGCCCCCCCCCCCCCCTCCTCCAGGTCATTATGCCAGCTCATTATTCCTAGTCAAAGGTCAGCGCTGCCTGACAGAAGCCTTGATCCCCCAACTGCCCGCCCCCCCCCCCCCCCCCCCCCCCCCCCCCAGACAAGCATCTCCACGGTGTCAGTCATCGGCCTCCTCTGTCAGGGATCGCGTCAGACTGTGGCGTCTCCCGGCTACCGCAGCAAATGGAAGAGCGCTAACGCCAGAGCGTCTCTCCCGCCCTCTACCTCAGGGACGCGTTCCGGGAACTTTAAATTGGTGCATTAAACTTCCCTCTTTGCTCTTAGCGCACTGTGTGTGTGTGTGTGCGTGTGTGTGTGAACATGTTTTAACTGGGAAAGAACAGCTGAAATAGGGACGCCTAACAGCATAGCCTCTGTTAGCCGTTAGCTGTTAGCCGTAGCTTTCGCTTCCTAGCCACTGAAGCTTAATTCAGGCTATTTGTCCTTGGACGTTTTTCTTAAGTATTCTTCAAACTCTGTAAAAGGTAGGATAACCACCCCCCCCCCCCCCCACACATTTTTGACAGGGTCTGTTGTGGTTCCAGACAGGGAGAACAGGCAGTTTCTGTCAAAATGGTTCCTAATGAGAGCGATGGTCTGCCCCTCCCTCGGGGGTGGCTGGTTTTGGGATCAAACAGGGGTGCGGCCTGGCCGGGTGCGGCCCGCTGACTTGCCCTCTGTTGTGCGTCTCTTGGCCCCCCCCCCCCCCCCCCCCACAGCTCAAACCCCGCCTGGTGATGACCCCCCTCGCCATCTCCCCGCCCAGCAGCACCCCCGAGCCGGACATGAGCTCCATCCCGCAGGACGCCGCCACCGTTCCCCACTCGGCCACGCCCCAGGTGCTCACAGGTAGGACAGGCCACGCCCCCCCCCCCCCCCCCCCCGTCCCCCCTGCCTACTCTCCGCCTCACTGGGGCACACTCCCCTGTTCCCACACCTATGCACACACTTCCCGGGCGTTCGTCCCGGTCATGTTGCGACCAGATGCTAACAGCTAAAGGGTCCGGTTGAGTACACTGCAAAAACCAAAAATCTACTGGTCTTAACAACTGTTTTTAGTCTTTTTTGCTAAATAAGACAAAAATATTGCCAATCAGGCGAGTGCATTTGACTCATTTCAAGATTTGCCAATGGGGTAAGACAATTTCACTTGTCAAGCAAAACAGGATTTAAAACAAGTTGATATTTTCTACTTAAGAGAAAAAAAAAGGTTTTGGGTTTCATCACGCGACTAAAACGTTTGTTAAGACAGGCTTTTTTTGTTACAGTGTACACATGGGCAAGTTTGTGCCATGACATCCAACCATGCTGAATCCCGCCTTGTGATTGGCTCCCTGCTGAGGCTAGAAGCTGCAGTGTCATTACTGAAGGGGCGGAGCTAACCCATTTATCATCAGATGGAAAATCCAGGGGTAAAAAGAAAGTAAAAGTCCTGCCATATGTTCCTTCCACCCATGAACTCCAGCCTGCTGACTTCATTAGGCTAATTAGTTCTACCTCCTGGCTGAAGAATTGTGCTAATTAGCACATCCAGATGATTTGAATTAAATACTGGGGAGGACTTTTACTTTCTCTACCTGGATTTTTCCACCTCTGTTTATCATTCCGTTTTACGGCCTTACCCGTCTAGAGTGCATGCCGTCAATCTGCTCGGTCTGTACCAATGAAATGTTGAGAAATGTTGTTGAAAAAGGCCTTTATTGCCAATCTTTAATCTTTTTTTTTGCGCGTGAAGTACTGTTGAGTAATTTGAATGTGTCCAATTACTTTTCTGACATCACAAAAGGGAGTTGTAAAGGGAGATAAACACCCCCCTTTTTTTTTTTCCAAACACCCCCGTCGCTTGCAAAAACCTTGGCCCATACAGTAAGTAGATTGAGCAAATTTATAAACAAGGCTAGGAAATTACTTGAAAGGGTTGTTTTTTTTTTTTTTTTTTTGTTTTTTTGTTTTTTTGCTTCTGTCGCTTAAATTAGCTTCTCTTGATGTGTTAAAGAGGCGGCGTGTTGTCACCTCTGACACTGGTCCTCATTAAATTCCATGTTTACCAGGGGTGACATTTACAAAGTCTGTTCAATTAAAGGCCAGTGTTTTAGTGTTTGGAGGGTAGACCTTCCAGTGGCACAGAGGTCTTTTTGAGTGCGTGTGTAGCATCCTGTTTTTTTTTAATCCTTGTGTGAAGTGCTCTTAGTTCTGAAATGTTCATTATTTATTCATTTGACTTTACTTTTTTTTTTTTTTTTTTTGCCCGCCTCCTTTCATTATGTTTCACCACAGAAAGGCATAACAGTGGGGCAAAAATTACATTGTAAAAGCTGCTGATTTTATTTCATAAGCTATTAAGTTGATGTTCATTTTTTATGTAACGTATAATTGTAGGATCTTTGAAGCAGATTCTAGTGATTAGCTGTGAATTATATCATTGGTCTGATTGAAAGTAAGTAGCTTACGAATATAATCTTACTTGAGCTCAAAGTAACGTTGAGTTACTGCAGCTGATTATACCTTTGTACCAGAGTGCTAAGCATTCAGCATGCTGAAGCATTAGTCCAACTGAACATGAGATTGTTTTTGTCCACACAATATGAGGTTGATGTTATTAGAGGATCTAATACTGGAAAAGGTAAAACATAAAGCAGCACACTCATCCAAGGTTCTTGGCTTACATCAGGATTTGTTTAAGGCTGGACTTTATTGCATTAGGTGTCCATAATATGTTCTACATGGCCAAAAGTATGTGGACACCTGACATCCAACATCTCATACAAAAGTATGGACATTAATATGGAGTTGGTCCACCCTTTTCTGCTGTAACAGCCTCTGCTCTTCTGGGAAGGCTTTATACTAGATGTTGGTGCATTGCTGTGGGGTTTGCTACTATTTCTATATGGACCTGTAGTGTTCTGTGTGTGCCCGGGGGCACTGTCATGCTGAAACAAGGAAAGGAGTTCCCCGAACTGTCGGGGAAGCACAGAACCTTCTAGAATGTTTGATTGTATTCTGTAGCATTAAGATTTTCCTTCAGCGGAACTAAGGGGCCCACTCCAAACCATGAAAGACAGCCCCAGACCAAGGCGTGCCCTGATACTTTCGGTCACACAGCGTAGCTCTTTTCGTACGGGGGGGGGGGGGGGGTGGGGGGGGGGGGGTAGGGGGGGGGGGGGGGGGGGGGGGCTCAGAGACGTTTGTCACCGTGGTAACACACCGTGACCCCCCCATGTTTTGCCTGGGCTGGCTAGAACCCCTGGGGTGTCTCTCTGTACTTTGGACAAGAATTTTTTGAACCTGGGGTCTGGGTTTTCGCGGAACTGGTGCGACCAAACGGACGTGTGGAGTGCTGGAGTACACGCGTGCGCGCGCGATGTCTGCGGCGGCCCCCGAGGGGCCCCGCTTCGCCCCCGCGCCTCGGCACGCCCTCCCCCAGCCGTAACCGCAGGAGACTTCCTCTTCGGGCCCTCGCAGTGTGTAAAGGTCGCCGTGGTTACTTGTGAACAAACGGGCGGGGTTGATTTACGCGCGCGGTGGTCCGGGGGGGGCCCTGCGTCGAGGACCTTCGCGTTCGCGCTCTCTCTCTCTCTCGCACTCTCTCTCTCTCTTCCGCACGGCTTTTGAGCGCCTTTTTCTGCCCCCGGCCCGCGAAACGTCCCTTTAATTTAGGCGGAGAAAAGATGGCGGCGCGGGCTCCGACCCCGAGGTCAGACCTGGTCACTCTCCTCGCTCCGGTGGAAGCCATCAATCTCTAGCCAGGGAGGGGGGGGGCTGTTCAACTCCAGCTGACCTCAGGGAGCTTGCTTATAATAGCTTTCGTTTTTATTTATTCGTTTCAGTCAGCAGGCCAGAGTAGCACAGTTTTTAGGGGAAGGCCCCTCCTGACCGATGCAATCCTCTCGCTGGTAAATGCACTTCCTGTGCGGATTCGCTTGGGAAAGACATAAAGACGTTTGTCTTTTTTCTTTTTTTTTTGCTGAGATGAAAGCATGGAGGTAAATTAGATTATTTGTGAAAGGGGCACTTTGCACCAGACAGGACCGTCTCGGAATCTCACCAGAGATTCGCACGGAGGCGTTTGGTCCTTCTGCCCTCCCTCTGAAGGATTCCTCATTTTCGCGCGGGCGGAGAGGCGACCCCTCGGCCGTTTTCGGCGCGCTGCGTCACGGTCTCGCGCGCCCCGTTTCGAGGGGGGGTAATTCGGGGTGAGGCGGCGGCGTAGCGGCGAGCGCGTCCCTCCTCTCTGGGCTTCTGCGGCGTTCGTTTGGATTCTGTTACACGGGCCGGCGCTCGCCCTCGAACCCTCTTTGTTTCCCTAAGCCGCGGAGGCGGCGGGCTGGGGCCCGGCATCGGCGTCGTTCCGTGGGGGGGGGGGGGGCGGTGATCCGGCTTAGCCGGGTCTGCGCAGGCAGCGGGGGGAGGGGAAGTTTGGGGGATCCCCCCCCTGACCGTGCCCCCCCCGCGCTCTGCCCCCATGTTCTTAAACCCAAATCCCTTCACACACGCCGCTTGTCCTCCTGGGGCAGCGGGGGGTATTTAAAAAAACTGTGCCGGTGTAATGAAAACAGTGACGTGAGAGCAATTTGCCTGAGCTTCTCTCGTGACAGCCGAAAGCCACAAACTACCCCCCCCCACCCTCGCACCTCCAACCCACGGCCTCCAGCTTCCGACCAGCACGCACACGCCCACAGTCCTGCACACACCACTACACAGTCCCCCCAGCCCCCCCCCCTCCCCCAAACCCGCACCCCAGTGAGCACACGCTCCCAGGCTACCTCACACAACCACTGGCCTTCAGCCTTCAGCCACTGCAATAACACAAGCCCCCGCAGCCTCAATGCTACGTTCAGTCACTGTTCAATGTGCAGCCCCCACCCCTCCCTCCCCCCCTCACCCTCCTCCCTCCCCAGTCCTAGGGCTGACTGGCATCCCAATGTGCTCCGAGCTTTAATACAACCCCCCCCCCCCCCCCCAGATGAGGAATTAGCCACCGCATTAACCACGGGCTGTGACATCAGAGAGGGTGTCGTGTGCCCTGGGAGCACAAAGCAGCCGAGGCTCTGTATTCAGGCCAACAGGAAGAAACCCCTTTTTTCCTAAACCGCCGTCTCACAAAGCAGCAAGCCCGTCGCGCGACTGCGCGGAGAAAATACGATCAGGCAGGAGGGGGGGATGGGTGCTGGCTGGCTCCCCCCCCCTCCCCCCCCCCCCCCCCCCCCCCCCTCAACCTCCCCTCCCCCCTTCCCTCTCTTCCAAGCGCCGCTTTGATATGGGTTGTGAGGAGAGCAGTGCCTTGTGGGTACTGGATGCGCGGGGAGATCGCCGCTCTCAGATTGCGTCGTGTTGTGATTCGGGGTGATTCGCCTCGATGGGGAAATGACACGGTCGCTCATTTAAACGGGAGGGCCCCGGAACTTCACAGGAGTGTTGTGTTGCGTGTCTCTCTCGCGTGAATGCTAATACGGCGCCTCGCCGTCAAAGAGCGTGGCGTCGATCGCCCCCCGTTTTGAACGCCATCGTTCTCTCGTTGTTCTCGGAGTAGCATAATGCCGTTTTGCGTATATCGGAATGTGTGGTGCTGCTTTTTGGAAAATACGTCGAAATTTGCTTTGAATTATATCGGTTATTCGAGCGTCGACTTTCATCAGTTCGTTGGGCTGTGGAGGAAAAACGTGCTGAAACGCTGTATAAAGCTGTTCTGTGCAGCCTGTATTGTGCTTTTCAGCTTCATGCCCTTGCATTGCGGTGGGGAATTCATTAAGCCAGTACTGTTGATCATGACTTTCATTTTGTATCTGACGGAATTTCTTTTTCTTCGGGGCCAACCGTGCATGAAAAATGTATTCATCTTACACACTTTTGTTAATGAAAAATGCGTTTTTCCAAATGCTGAAAAAAATGAACTCGCAAATATTTGAAGGTCTCTCACAAATATTTGAAGCCGGAAATGAATTTCAGATAAATATCGAGGGAATCCTCCGGTATTTGCAAATTAATTGTCGGTCTGTGAAATAATGCAATAGATTTCCCCTTTGGTTTCTTTTCGGAACTGTCTGGCCTGAATTGTAAAGCATTTCCCACAAAATGGTGGAACCATGTCTCCGACATCACACGCGTGTTTAATGGCGGCTTTCTCTGTGATTTGTGATTTTTTTTTTTGTCCGGCTTATTTTTCCTAGTGTTTTTAGAAATTTACTTTACACCCTTAATATGTTTTCCGGGGAAAACAGAAAATTTTATGGAGGCTCTTACATATAGATGTGTGATGGTAACCTTGGGTTCAATCCTCATAAAAATGCGGGTGATCGCTCGTATAAACTACACTTTCAACTGCCAGTGTTGGATGCTGGGAAGCGGAACATCGGATCTGATTGGATCACTGACCATCCCGATAAGGCTTTCACTGTTTCCATGGGGGGGTGGGGGTGTATGGAGGAAGGGGCAGCTTTTTTACTTCTTGTGCCTCTCTCCCCCTCTTTGAAGTTGACCTTTTAAATATAGATACAGTTTCTCTGCTACCACATATCATAGCGTATGATGGCTTGTTTAGGGTCAGGTCAGTGAATCGTTCCGGAGTTCGTGGTAATATATTGTAGAGCCCCCCCACGTGCCCCCTGGACAGCTAATGGGTCACAGGTCATGACATTCCATCCCTGGAGGGGGGCGGGGGGGGGGGGGGGGACAATGGAAGACGTGAGGATGCATGCATTACCAGGGAGGTGTGTGCACGGGGGGGGGGGGGGGGGGGGGACTTTGTTACTCTGTAACCAGTGGTCCGCTAGCCTCTTCTCTTTTGGTTTAGTAGTATTTGTATTTACATGCGTAGCATAGTCGCTAGTCGCTGGGGAAACTGCACACTCAGGACCGCGCGCTGTGGCTCCTGGCCGTAGCCTCGTCACGCGGTAATGAGCTCGCTCGCTACGGCGCGGGGTGGGGGGGTGGGGGGGGGCTTTGGGGGGGGGTGTTGGGGGGGTGAAGGCCGCGGTGGCCGAGTCAAAGAGAGGGCACAGCGCGGTAAACGGGGGCGTTTGGAACGCCCGCCACCTTTCGTTCCCGCGGCGACCGTTCGTACGCTCAGCAGAGGGTATTCGATATTCACCTCAGCCCCGATACAGGAAATGTGATTCTCACTGGCGAACGTGTCTCAGCCAAAATAATTAGAGTTTTCTCACATTTTCTCGAGTTGGAAAGGGGGAAGAATTTTAACACTGGTTTTTCTGAATCGTTCACCAGTTTCCCTGGGAAGTATTAATAGATTTTCACAGACATGACATGTATGTGTTGCTAATATGGATTTTTTTTTTCTTTTTACACTATGTCGTATGTTTGCATAATGAGTGGAGGGAGATATCCTGCCATCCTAACTACAGTTGTAGAAAATTCTGCAGAATTTTAATATGTTAAATACAATGCTTTGTGTGCAGTGTATTGATCTGTGTTTTGCTAGGCCTGAGCATATATTTTGCGGGACAGAATGAATATCATTGTTACTGATGTCATCTGTCTTCAACATTGAGCAAAGAAATTTCAGAAATCATGATTAATGATGCCTTAATAAAGAAGGATAGATGGAAGGGAAGGAAGAAGGAATGAAAGAAGGAAGGAAGGAAAGAAATAGAAGGAATGACAAAGAAAGAAGGAAGAAGGAAGGAAGGAAATGAATAAAGAAAAGAAATTGACAGAAAGAAAGAAAGAAGGACTGAAGTAAGGAAAGAAAAAAATGAAAAAAATAAAGACAGTAAGGACAGGAAATGAAGGACAGGAAATGAAGGACAGGAAATGGTGGCCCTCTTGTCCGATGCCTGACCTCTAATATCTGTGCGTTTTCTTCCTCCCTGTTTGCTGTGTCTGCAGTCTGCATTTATATAAACAAGCAAGCCAACACGGGTCCTAATCTTGACAGGAAAAAAGTGCAACAGCTCCCCGATCACTTTGGGCCTGACAGACCCTCAGTTGTGTTGCAGCAGGCGGTCCAGGGCTGCATTGACAGTGCTTTCCAGCAGAAAGCCGTCTTTTCCCTGCTCACGCAAGGGTACGGCGGGGAGAAAATCTCAGGTATGGCATCCTGCAAAGCGCTTCCGTGTTCCCCCCCCCCCCCCCCCCCCCCCCCCCCCCCCCCCCCCCCCCCCCCCCCGAAGGGCTCCCCGTTGCATTACATTACATTTATTTAGCAGGCGCTTTTTTATCCACCAGAGCGACGTACAACGCAAAACTCCCAAACTCCCCCTCTCTCACGTTTTAACCCTTTTGGTTTGTACAGTCCCCCCCCCCCCACCTCCCATTCCCCTAAACAGCCCCCACTCACCCAATCCCCATACAAAATGAAAGCAAGAGCACTGTCACAGTACTCGACTTCTACCTTAAAATCAAATCATTCCCACAGGGCAGGGGTGCTCTCATTTTAATACTAACGTGGCAAAGTAAGTAAGACCCATTCGGTTGAGTTTCAGGCCCCTGAAACTGGGATTCGATTTTCATATTCGCTCCTTATGCGAATATATTCTCTTCACAGCGGCTAAAAGGAGTAGAAACGGATTAATTCTCCGCCACAGTTTTCCGCCTAGTTTTTGCCTTAATCGATTGCAGTTGCTGCTATCGCCGTGACAGTTACGTCTCGGGGTGAAAATGATGTTTTTTCCGCACGCTCAAAAACAGATCTCTGCGGTGTGGTGTCCCCCCCGCTCGAATTGAATCTTAATTTTAACATTTCCCGTTCGACGGTTCACGCAGAATAATAATTCCGTCTCGGAAAAGCATCGGCATATGAACGGAGAGCGAGAACAGCAAGTGCGGATTATTTTTATTTTTACACGTACACCTCTCTGGAGAACAGCTGTCTAATAAGGCTGGAATTTCCATGTAAATGGATTTTGATGGACAGACGACACTAAACGGGCGCGGTATGTAGCTGCATTCCTGCACCCTCTCCCCCGCTCTCAATTTTAACTGTCGCCCGACATTATTAATCACAAAGTCCCTGACATATTTAGTCTTACCTTGTGCACCTGTGCCAATGTCTTTTCACAGAATTACCGTTCTGTTTGGGTCCTCAGCTGTTGAGTTTTTATATATAAATTTTAAAATATACTCACTGTGTATGAATAAATGAATTAATTCACTGTTTGCTTTAAAAACGAGCCCCATTTAAACCTTAAAATTAAACTTTAAAAGCCCAAGGCCCCCAGACTAGCCAACGGGCCTTTTGTGTGCAAAATGTATCTTTCCATCCTAACAGTACCTTTACAAGCTAGCTTATGCTAACTTTATTGATATACATCGTTTTTTTAAGCTAAATTTAAGCCTTTTTTTGTGTGCAGATTTTGCCCTCTCTGCTCCGACTCACATTTTTTTTGTGTCGTTTTTTTTTTTTTTTTTTGCAGCCACGTTTGACGGGAAGCAGCACCTTCTGAGTCTGCCCGTAGTGAACAGCGTTGGCTATGTGCTGCGCTTCCTGAAGAAGTTGTGCCGCAGCTTGCACTGCGAGAACCTCTTCAGCGACCAGCCGTTCGCGCAGGCCCACGCCGCCCCCGCCTCCTTCCACTATGAGGGACACGCGCACTCCAGTACGTACGCGAGCGTCGCACACGGCACACGCTACACACGCGTGACACGCTACACACGTGACACGCTACACGCGTGACACACTACACACGTGACACGCTACACGCGTGACACACGACATCCTCTCCTTTCTCTCCCAGTTTTTTTTAAAATTTATTTTTCCCCTGAATAATCACACACAGAACACCAAAAAGAAGGAGCAACAAAACCAGACTGGGTCAAATGCGTATTTGTTTTGGACTCAAATACTTTTCTGTGCTCTGTTGATCTGCCTGACGCAACTGAGCCTGCCAATATGACCACTCTCACTTTTTTGAGAGTATTTCGTTGGTTGCAATACGCCGGACAAGATCAGTAAAGCGTAGAAAAGCATTTGAATCCAAAACAAATAGGTATTTGACCCAGGTCTGAACAGAACAAAGCCTTTTTTTTTAAAAACTCTAGTTGCATCATGGCGAAAAAAATACTTATTTAAACAACTGAGGTACAAGCCCATCTGTGACAAACCCATTTATAAAGTTAAATAAATAACGTAAAATAAATACATAGTTATGTGAGCTGTAGTTTTTTTTAAAATTTTCTTCCAAATTTGGTCTCTTCAAAAAATGGTAAATAGTCTCATGTAAATGTGTCGTAGCTGCAGTATTTTTTTCCGATACTGGCACTGGTAATTAAGCCTCTTGAGTGGAGCTCCGTTGAAAAACAGATTTTTTTCAGTTTTTTTTCAATTTTTATCTCTGTTGGATTCACCTGAATAAATAAAACATACGCAATTATAACAAAAGGAAGAGATAATTGAGCTGTCACTGACCTAAGCAGGAGAAGCCGGAGACTGTGACGTTCTGGAGATCGGGATAATTCCTCGCTGCTGGGGGACAGCGGGGAACGCCAGCTGCGTCTGTAATTGGCCGTGCGAGGCCCTCTCGCTTATCGAGCAATAACGGAGCGCGGCGAGTCGCGGACAGTCGTCATGGCGCCGCAAGGTGAATAGTGATTCACCTGTTGCCACGGGGACGGGAAACCTGCTTCCTGTTCTGGCTCTCTCTCTCTCTCTCTCTCTCTCTCTCCGCACTGCCTCTGGCTCTCTCCGTCGCCGGCGATGGATGGAGGAAGCTCGTCCGGAGCTTCCCGCCGTCTTTGTAGTGCCAGACGAAGGGATGAGGGACTTAATCCTTCGGCGATGTCGTGTGCTCTATCACGTGCGAGTGTTGAACATACAGAGGGCCCCAGGGATGGGGGTGCAGGGGTTGGGGGGGGTAAAGGGAGGGGCGTTTGCACTCTGTCACTTATTCTTCCCTCGTAACATAGCATAGCATACCATGACATAAGTGATGAGAACAGGCATTTCAGCCAAACAGTGCTCGCCATTTTTCCTACCACTGAAGTGTACATGGTGCTCTGTTTGCCTGAAGTTAGATAGTATCTAGCACTGTATCAAGGCTGGTATTGAACACCCGCAGAGTTTCTGCCTCCACTTCATGGCCTGGCAAACTATTCCACACAGCAACTACTCATCTGCGTGAAAAAAAATTTCCTAACATCTGTGCGGAATTTACCGTTGGCTAACTTCCATTTATGCCGCCTCGTTCTACTAACAGAACTCACCCTGAAGAATCTCTTCTGCGTGATACACATTAGCCTGACCTCTCATTGAAACAGCACCGTGGTTGCCCCAGACACAGATTGATTGATCCGTAGGGGGTGTTTTTTATTTTATTGTCCAAACGTGGTGATTGGACCTCAACGTGTGCGCCTGTCGGATGGTGACTGACAGAGAGAAGGGTGTTCAGTTGTGTCCTGATTCGGCTAGGCTCTGTGAGAGTTTGCGCCCACAGGGTTCATAGGGAGTCGGATGCCACCTGGTGATCCTGTGCCACGGTGCGCAGCTGGCAGGTACCAGGCCTGCCCCCTACCCCTCGCCTCACATACCTGGCATACCTGCGCCTGGTTGAAGTGGCCCCCGGACGTCTGGGCCGCGTGCCAGCCCCCCCCCCCCCCCCCAGGATGATGGCTCCGGTGCCGACCGGCTATCCATCGCTAAACGAGGGGGGGGCAGCCGAAATTACCAGCCTGCTCGTGCGGATCAGGGGAACAATGAGCCCTGTGTTAGAGGCCCATTTAACTGTCTGTCTGGTGCCTTGGGAAGATAGACTCATCTCTCCTGAGCCAGAAAAAAAAAAAATGGCGTTTTTGTTTTGTTTTTTATTTTCTCTTTTTGTCAGATCCAGGTTCCCCGTGTCACATGGGGATTCTGAGTCTTCAGAGAGTTTGGGTGTTTGTTTGCGATTTGAGGTGTTTAGTGTACAGTCTGTCGCCTTTGTAAAAAAAAAAAAAAAAAAAAATTATTTTAAAGCTGTTTTTAACTGTACCTCAGCATGTCTGTAGTACAGTCAGGTGCCGTGCGGGAAATTAACGGTTGAAACGTCGGTGTGAAATGCTCCTATTTTAACTGGAGGCGGGGTGGAAGGGTGAACCTCCATCACGGCGTAGGGGTCATTAATCTCTGCTGGCTGTAAGTGCAGGCCTCATCCCTTTATTAGGAGCTAAAGGGTAAAACAGTTATTTTAAATATGAATGGCCCCCGTTTCGCAGGGCGATATTTTCACCGTGGGGGAGTAATTTAATTTCCCCTGGGAGGCAGGAAGGCCCCCCGCCCCCCCCCCCTCGGTCTGATAACGTTGTTTCGGGGACGGCTACGGTACCTGCACACCACGGTCAGACTCTTCAAACTGCCGCTTGTACTGAAATCGCTGCATTTACATTCACTTAAAATGGAGTCTCCCCCCCACCCCCGGGGAAAATGAATTAAGCTGACACTCGGCTCGGAGGGAGCTGATATTTCATTGTGGCGGGTCCCGCGATTGGCCGAGAGGTAGACGCGTCGCTATGGCAGCGATCGGAGGTGATTTAAGTTAGCATACAGCTTCACACTGTGATTGAAGGTGATTTAAGTTAGCATAAGGGCTGCATTCTGCCCCATAGTTCCTTCAGTGCAGTTTAGCCTCACTGTTCTGTCTCAGCCTCACGCAGTGTCTGCTCGCCTGAGAGTGTCACCCTCATTGCACGCACATCCATTCTTAAATACCATCCTGGCTGTCGTACTGTAGCATTTTTTTTTGTTGTTGTTGACATTTTAGATGTGTAGCGGACGCTCTTACCAGAGCAACTTGCACAGCTTGCATTCTTTTTCATGCCGTCCATTTGCACAGCTGGATAATTACTGCAGCAATGCAGGTTAAGTGCCTGGCTCTGGGGCACAGCAGCAGTGGGGAACTGAACCTACAGCGAAGCGACAGAGATCCCTTCTGAAGCGCACTGATGATCAAAGGCTCTTTGAGACACAGCCGCAGGTCCCTCCCTGTGGATGGCCTGCGGTATGTTGAAATAAAGTGTATTGTTGTGATCAGTAAAGATACTGCAACACTTCTCAATATAAAGGCAATCGCGCATATTAAAAAAATAAATAAAATAAAATATATATATATATAGTTTATCATTAGGCCTGTATTTTCAACAGAAGTCTATGTACTGTATTTGCTGTATATTGCAGTATATTTCATTTCCCCCTGGCAAAACTCTCTGGTTTAAAGGATGTGAGCGTTTAGGGGTGTCAGGTTCTGATTGGCCGCTGCTGGGAGCGCGGTTCTGCTTGTTGTGTGATGGCCCAGTAGGTCACGTGACAGGCGGGTCACTGTAGGTCACGGAGCAGCGGAGCTCCGGAACACGAGCCGTTGGCGTGGTGACGAGTCTCATCGCGGAGCTGGTGACAGCTGTTCCCCGGGCGGTCAGAGGGACAGCACGTCACTCTCAGGCCCCCGGATCTCTCGCGTTAGACGGGGGAAAATATCCGCCATTTTTTTCTTTCTTTTATTTTCTTTTTTTTACGATGCGCGTGGAAACGCTGCGCTGTGATTCGAGGTCGGTGAAATTGATTAGATGTGTCAAAAGACATCGTTTTTGTTCCGTCGAAATCTCGTGCAACAGCCGAGACTTGCCCGTGGGCGTTGCGTACTGCCGAGATACACTTGGCTGCTGTTTCTCAGGAAAAATTACATCTAGAGTTTATTTTGCTTGAAGAAAGCAAATAACCGTTCTGTTATTTGACAGTTATGTTCTGTGGGTCACACTGAAATCACAGAAGACTGCGCGCGCGCACGTATGCACACACGTACACACCCACACCACACACAGAATCTCAATACTGTACACTGTATCTGAAATATGTCATGTTCACGGTGCATTTCCATCTATAGAGCTGGTTTGTCGTGCAGTATGTGCTGCTGTTACAGGGTTGCTAATGCAACCCAACGTCTTGTCGATGGGGAAATGTCATTTCAGAGCAGAGGATCCGGTGCGGGTCTGCAGTCGGGCGGAGACGGATCCTCTGCGTCTGCACGTGCTCAGTCCGAAGCTCCCCGTGTACACGGGGGGCTGTCTGATGCCTTCTGCTCAGACGTATTGATGTTGAGGGGGGAGATAGCTCGCGTTCGAGACGCGAGTTGTCTCCCCTCTCTCTGCGTGCTGCTGCTGCTGGTTTTAAGTGCTGCGGCGTCTCTGTGAAGAGCCGGAATCTTGTGCACGATGCAGGTTGTCCTTAATTGCATTATGTGCGCATGCATTATGCATGAGGCCCATAAGCAAATGTAATGAGCGGACAAACTTGGCAGAGTGCACTTAAATATCCAGTAAATGTATCCGCACGGGGATTAGGGTATACGTCTTCTCCTTTCGGGCTGTCTGCGCTGTGTGTGTGTGTGTGTGTGTGCGCGTGTGTGCGTGTGTGGGTGTGTGTGTCCGTGTGTGTGTGCGTGTGTGTGTGTGTGTGTGCGTGTGTGGGTGGGTATATGTATGTGTGTGTGTGTTTGTGTGTGCCTGTGTATATGTGTGTGCATGTGTGTATGTGCGCACGGGTGTGCGTGTGTGTGTGCTTTCCTGTGTGTGCGCATGCTTTCCTTTGTCTGTGTGTGTGTGTGCATGTGTCTCTGTGCATCTCTGTGTGTGTGTCTGTGTGCATGCGCCTGCTTGTATCTGTGCAGGTGCATGTGCGTGCGTGCGTGTGTGTGTGTGTGTGTGCATGTGCGTGTGCGTGTGTGCGTGCGTGCGTGCGTGCGTGCGTGCGTGCGTGCGTGTGTGTGTGTGTGTGTATATGCACGTGTGTGCACTGCTCATGCTGATTCCCATGCCCCATGCTCCTCTCTGTGTGGCACACTCAGACTCGGGCCTGCCTCTGCAGTGCAGTGCGGTGCCTGACGCAGCCTGGCAACACTCCGTTGCCCCAGCAGCGGTTTCCGTGGTTATGCTGTCATGACCAAGTCAGTGTTCGGAGGGGGGGGGGGGGGGGGGGGGGGTGATTTCCCCTGGCTCAGACTACCTGGGGCATCCCCACACCCAGCTGCCCCTCCTCTCCACTGCCCCACACACACACACATGCTGGGCAGTGCCAACCGCCAGATTCTGGGTCACCAGGCCCCCCCCCCCCCATCCCCGGCCCTCAGGCTCACGGGTGCCGTGCAGCACTCTCTGGCGTCCTGGTGGAAACTGGGTTACGTCCCCAAGGGTTCCCGTTTCAGCCCTCCGCCACCTCCGGCTTGTCTAAAGCTGATCTCGGATCAGTTCTCCGCCAGGCGAGTGCATCAGCGGTGGTCTCCGCGGTGCACTCTGTCTGATCTGGGATCAGTGGTGTGGAGTATCGATGTTCAGGAGAGTGGGGAGTGGAGGGGGGGGTGGTGTCTGGATGCAGGGAAATGCTGTTGGGGAGGGGGGGAGGGGGGGGGGGGCATTATTAATTGTCTGCTGCACATTGTGTTCTGCCTGTGCCTGAAGACAACTGACTGTAGTAGTGACACTGTAATTGCTTACAGTAGTTTGGGTAATTCGAAGATGGAAACGTTTTAGTGAAAAGTTGAGAAACTCGTAGTTTTTTTTTAGTTTTTTTTTTTTATCTTGGAGGGCTGCAATCTTTGCTGGTTTTTGTGATTTCCTTCCAGTCGGCAGCCAATTTAGGCCCATGAAAACTAAAGTGCAGGAACACAACATAAACCAGCAGATACAGTCAGTGGCTCTCCAGGACTGGGGTTTGAGTTTCCCTGACTTTTTTACCATCAGTTCACTGATAAGGGCATAAGATTATTGTGAGCAACTGTGTTTTGTGAAGATGGGGGTAAAGCTGCAGAGAAATATGCATCTTTTTCCCCACCGCCCCTTATTTATGACACGGGCAGGAGAGAGTTAAATATTTTTATGATTCCACGGCTGCTCCGTGATTTCAGGCGAGTGAAGACTTTGTAAATATTTGAGTGACCACAGCAATAATTTATGCAGTCTCTCTGTCTCTAAAAAAAAAAAAAAAAAACTGAGAGGAGACTGTGTGGAGCCTTGTGTTTGCAGCGAGGGGCTTACGTGTGTCTTTCTTCGCAATATTAATGTGAATCTAATTTATGTCTTAGCTATAATATTTGTCACGGTTTATTTTTATAACGTGGGTCGATATATATGATATATGACTGAAAAGAGATGTTGCTGTAGTAAAAGGAATCATTCGAAAATGGACTGAGTGCACTTCTCTGGCTTACATCAAAATGGCTGCTTTATGTGTAACCTTGTGGGTGTGAGTCGGACGAGGCATTTTCACACCAGAAATAATTCAGCGAAAGAACAGTTGGACGAATACTCAGTTGTATTGTGTGTAGCTGCTGATGTGGCTGGAGCTTTGGTCGTTTGTGGAGGAAGCACTTGCTCTGCTGACCAGAACACCCCTAGGTTTGTCACTGCAGAGTTCCTCTGTTGCCATGGGTTGCTGGTGACACAACAAAGATCATTCATGATAACCCCGCCCACCCATGTGTTGCTCCTAGCAACACTGCCTTATTGGACGAGCGTGCAGCTTCCCTCGTAGGTAATTGGCTCTGGCGGATGGATCAGTTGACAAATGTCCTCACCGGTCAGTGTGGATTTTGTGACTGAGTTTCTTAATGTCAGCGTGCGTCAATAATAGGAATTCAGGAAGATTATGGAAATAACGCAAACAAAATATTCCTTAATTCCATAGATCTGCAAACCTGAAGTTAATAAGTGTGAAATCCAGTTCTGTTTAAATGTATGAATATTATTTTTCGTTTTTGCTGCCACGAGTCAAGTACCCGTTTCCAACCTTCCTGAAAGCTCTGTAATTACCTTGTACACCTGTAGTACTGTAGAGTTGGATATATAAGATGTTTATGAAAGCAATATCCTGGAATAGCCTCGTCTTAACTAAAAATGTTGAGTGTGCGTCGTTACTGAACGTAGGTTTGAGAGCGCCCGGTCTCCAATTCCATTTGAACCCGTTTATTGGCGACTAATCGCGTTAACGTTCTTTAATGATTCGCCGAGATGCAACGGCAGCAGCCTATTAAGCATATTTTGGCAAAGTTACCCATCCATTGCAAAGAACAATAAGAAAAAAAAATCTTATGAATAAAATATGAAAGCTGAACACGTTTTCTCTATGGAATGGGATTGCATCATTTTTGCAGCACATTGCATGGGAGCTGTGCAGGTCATTAACCAGCTTGTAGCGGCTAGAAGCTCGGTGTGTTTCTGTGTGCTTGTGTCCGCCAGTGTCCGTGTGTGTGTGTGTGTGTGTGTGCGTGTGTGCATGCATGCATGCGTGTGCGTGATTGCATGTTTCTGTGTGCTTGTGAGCGTGAGTGTCCGTGCGTGTGTGTGCATGCTTGTGTGTGCTTGTGAGCGTGCTTTTGTGAGTGAGTGTGTGTGTGTGTGTCAGCGCGCGTGTGCATGTGTGTGAGCGTGCACGTGTGTGATAGAGGAGAGAGAGAGAGGCAGTCAGTGTCCCTAAATGCATAAAGACGTGTCCAGTCAGTTATTGTGTCCTGAGGACAAACGGCTTTCATACAGTTGCCTTTTGGAAATAATTCTGTGGTGATCCCACACCTTTTTTTTTTTTTTACACAGAGACATTGTCCTCGCTGGTGCTCTTTCTCACAGCCGCCCTTTTTCTCTGTCCTCTCTCTCTCGCGCGCCTTTTCCCGCTCAGCCGAGACCTCGATGCCGGAGGACTACCTGGTGGACCCCGTCGACTCCAAGCGCTACTCCGTGGACCCCAGCGACTCCGCCTTCAACGCCATGAGCTCGCCGTACCCGCCCAAGCCCTACGGCTACCGCGCCTGCCAGCAGTTCCCCGGCGGCTCCGGCGCCATGGGCATGTGCAGGCAGCCGTCCAGCCCCAGCACCTTCCAGGAAGGAAACAGAAGTGGTAAGAGCAGGAAGCAGGAAGCAGGAAGCAGGAAGTGAGACCACGGAAAGGCGCAGGCCATGTCCGAAACAGTGCACTTCCCTGCTGTTGAGTGTAGTTGTCGAGTACACTGGGTTTAAGGGGAAGGAAACAGAAGTAGTAAGAGCAGGAAGCAGGAAGTGAGACCACAGAAAGGCGCAGGCCATGTCCGAAACAGTGCACTTCCCTGCTGTTGAGTGTAGTTGTCGAGTACACTGGGTTTAAGGGCCTTGTCCGGGACTGGGTGACGGTGCCGCACAGTGTGTCTTACCCTGGCCTGTCCCTCTCCCCCCTCTCAGCCTACAGTCCGTCTCCAGAGTCACAGGAGTCCAAGCCGCCGCCCAGCAAGGACCCGTCCACGTGGTCCGTGGAGGACGTGGTGTGGTTCGTCAAGGACGCCGACCCCCACGCCCTGGGACCGCACGTGGAGGTCTTCAGGAAGCACGTATGTCCCCTCGCTTATTTCTTCATTTATGTTTTTTTTGGGGGGGGGGTTGGGGGGGGTTCTCCCACCCTCTCACCCTCTCACCCTAACACTGGACATCGCAAACTGCACGGTCACCAGTTTTTCCCCAGTTCCCTTTCAGCTAGAATTGTCCCAACTTTCCAGTTAAAAGTTATGAAAAGTAAAGACTTTGAGATTCTTCAGACTAAGTAACAGAGACAACGGGGGGGGGGGGTAAATTCTGGGTCTGCATGGGCTGAATGTCCTCATCTTGGCATTGTGTGTTCTTATGTTCTCATCTTCCAACGATTTCTTCCTGTCTTTTTTTTTTTGTTTGTTTTTTTACGGCAGGAGATCGATGGGTACGCGTTACTTCTTCTGAAGAGCGATATGATCATGAAGTACCTGGGACTGAAGCTGGGGCCTGCCCTGAAGTTATGTTACCACATCGACAAATTAAAACAGGCCAAGTTCTGAGTTCCGAGGGCCCGACAGATCAATTTTTTTCCAATTAATTGCATTGTTATGATGAGGGGGCGGGGCGAATGCAAAGTTAATAGTATTTATGTTTTTGTGGGGGGGGGGGGGGGGGGGGGGGGGAGATTTTTTGTTGCCTTTTATTTACTGAATGAAGTTCAGTTTTTAAGTTGGAGGGCAGCTACCAATGTCGAAACGGTGAAAGGCTCTGTTTTGGCGACAGAGCTTTATGTGGACAGCACTGGCATCTCCGGGCGATTGAGTTTTTGTACTGCGGGTGAGAAGACAAAAAAAGGAACACTGGTGCTAGTTCATGATATCTAGTTGAAGCGACCCCAAGTTATTTAAAGTGCGCCCCTGTACCCCTTACCGTCAGATTTGCCTTATTGATGCGTGGAGAGCGTACCATTGGTTCTTATGAAGAGGCAGTCAGATGTGTCTGTTTTGTCTGGACTTCACACACCGGGTGATTCAGCCCCTCTTCCACCTTAGCTGCTGTGACAACTGGGGGAAAATTCGGGGGAAAAAAAAAAAAAAACCTAACTAGGCGTATAGCGACCTTGATAATTATGACGATGGTGATGATATGATTACTGTGGTGCTGAGATGTCTCCTGTTTGAAGGTATTGGGTAGCTGAGGCCAGACCCTGAAGTCTGCATTTAGTTTTGATTCATTGGGGTTTTTTTTTTTTTTTTTTTTTTTTTTGTTCTCCTGTTTGGGTGTAGAGGCTGGGAAGCCTGCTGATATCTCAGCAGTGCGCCCTTCTCCAGAACCTTCTCTGGACGTTAATTTGGGATGTCTGACTTTGGTGACCTTGGTATTCAAAGAGACAGGATTATGGACTCAGCGCACGGTGTGTGGCATGGTAGTGGGGGGCGGGGGCGTGATAGATTATCAATATTTATTAATATCGTAAATTTGACTGAAATGGGGAGCATGGTAATTAAGCATTACTGTTAAAAAATGAAATTAAAAGTGCATAAGGTGATCAATTATGTCAGAGAATGCACGTGGGGGAGGAAGGGTTCACTGCCTCCTTCATAGCCCTTCTGTTTGTGTGTTTATAACGTAGTAAACTAACCCAGTCAACTTTGGCTGTTTTTAACTAAGTGGAATTCCCACACGAGCTTCAGTGACGTAAGCGCCGTCTTGCAGTCTTGTCTGTTGGCACAGAATCTGGAGGGGGGGGAAAAAGGGAAAAAAGCAACGGCAAGACCCAGTCAGGCGCAGAGGAGTCGGGTCTTGCCTGAAACGCTCACCTTCTGCTGCCCCCTGTTGGTTGACTAAGGCATAGCAGTACATGCCAGCCACATCTCAGCGGGTTGAATTGCCACTCGTTGGGTCACCAGCACACACCACTGTCACAGCGCAGCTACAGTTGGCACAACTGTGAACGACACGAGGCAACAGCTCATTCAGGTGATTCATTATTATTACAGCCTCCACTATTGCTATTACTGTTACTGTAGGTGCACGACTACGTCACGAAAACCCCACCGGACTCCTGCCAGAAACAAAACGCATCCGAACACACACTGTTTAACATTCACAGAAGTTCTGTTGTTTCTTTAACGCAGATCGAATTCTGACGGGCTTTTGTGTGCTTTTGATTAATTTATTACAGTTGGGCATGCATAATCACCTTTTACGCGCAACGCGGCTTTTGTTAAATAACTGGGCTTTAGGCGTGGGTGCGCCGACGGGGTTCTCAACTCTTGCACATATTTCAAAAACCGTTACGTTCTGGCCTTTCTCACAGTGACCCTTTGATTTTTAGATGTCTTAACAGGGCTTATTATAAGAGTCACGATGTGCACAACACCTTACCAACCGGTACCCAGTACCGAAGTAGGCTAGATTTTCCATTTAGATGTTGGGAGTAGATTTACATTTTTTGAAAATTGATTTTTCTATCATGTGGAGTGTTTTTTTTTTTTTTTTTTTTTTTTTTTACATGTTTCAAAAGAAGTTAAGACCGAATCAGCAGTTGGTTAACACATTCAGGTAAATTACATTTTTTCCCCTTTCTTTACCATGTTCTGGTTTGATGGGGAAAGATATATGGCCACAGGAGATGGGGAAAGGTTTTTTTTTGTTTGTTTTTTTGGGCGGGGGAATTTTTTTCATAATTTGTTGGTCTTTGGTTTTGAAACATATGCAGTATATACGAGCTTGATGTTTTATATGTATCGCGGTACACTTGTAAATAATGTCATTTCAAAGTAACAATGTATAATCAAAAGAACATGGTACAGTCATGTAGTATGTTTTGGCGAACATAACCGGAATTTGCTATTTTTTAGAACATCCTCGAACTATTTAAACATAACTATATAATGTTGGCGCTACGAAAAAGTTTGTAAGCAACTGTTAAATTGCTTTGCCATCATAAGACTTTTCCCGCTTAAGCCATACAGGCTACATTTTCGCTTTGATGTTCTGAATATTTTTTCGTCTGCATCAGAGAGGTAGCCCTGATTCTTGAGTTCAAGTCTCCAACACTATCGTTTCAATAATGTAGCGGTCTCGTTTGAACTTTTTCAGCTAAAAGCTGACGCGTGCGTAATTTTTTCCTCCAACTAGCTTTAAAAGCAGAGGCACTTAGTGCTTCAGAACCGAGTCCACGAAAATGCGTTTGCCATTTTAATAGAAATACCACCGTTAACAGTACTCGACTAAAATTGCCTCTAAATCCAAATGAAGCTAGTCAGTATAAAAGCGTTCAGCTTTGCTTGTATGTGAATACGTATTGCATTTTGTGCATTTTTTTTATCGATATGTGTATCTGAATGCTGCATTTTAAAATGATTAGATATAAGCCACGTGAAGAGTAATTAAAGCAGAAATGTTACTTAGATTATGAAGTTTGGATATGGCTAACCAGGACGGCTGCTACATGGATCACTCATGTTGGTGCTATATTTGACTGTGTATTTTTTTATTTTATTTTATTTCGTTTGCTTTAGTGTTGTGAAAATTTGTGTGATTACAACGGAAAACAAACCTGCGTATCTTATGTGAGTAATAAACGGAGCGTTGTACTATACGAATAAAGCATTACACGTTACCCTGACATTTCGGCCTTATTTTTTACGCACTTATCTGTCTATATTTTTTGTGAGGGCTTTTAGTTTTATCTGTTTTTGATATCTTATTCCAGGTTAATAGTCACTATGGCAACCTGTCTTAATCCCCGACTGCTTGGTTAAACATTCCAAATAATTCTACCGTGGACAATGAAGTTTTCAAATGATAAACTTTTTAACGAAGCACAATTCTAAAGAAAGCAAATGAAGTATTAACGGTTTCGAGAATGCATGTTGTGCTTGTTTATGGCAGTAATCAATGTCTTCAAAAATATAAATGGATTTTTTAAAACAGAACTAGGCTACAGTATATACAGTGCCTGCTTGGTTAAAAAATACAGCATTCTCATAACCAGACTAGAAATGTATATATAGTATGTTTCTTGTGCCTATATTTGATAAAAACCTTCTGAGCTGGTTATTATGTATCATTTATGACCACGTTCATTCATTTCTGTTTACATTCCAGTAGAGTAAAATGTCTAGCAATCATAATGGCGCGTGACAGTCATTCAGAGTGTAGTAATGTTACTATGTCGACTTATTTCTACCCAGTGCTGATTAAGAGGCAAACCATTACCCTTTAAATCTACGAAGGCCATTTTTATATTATAATAGCTTTCACTTAATCGGGGCTGACATTATCGTTCTTGGTAAATAACGGTGATGTGACATCGGTGCTGCAATTGTACAGCACACTTAATCGGAGAGGGCAGCTCGCTTGGCGTAACGCGCGTGCCATTATTCACAGACAAATATGGATTCTGCCTCTTTACATTTCTCTCTTTGTGGGGTCCACGGAACGCACAGAACAGGCAATAAAAAATAGCGCCATCTGCTGGGAATAACGGTGACTTGCATGCATCTCCAGCAGCCATGACTACATACATGGCGGCGAATGAATTTTCTTTTGATTCACGGCGACAAAGAGATAAATGCGGTGAAGGGGGGAAAAGGTGAGGGAGTTAATATGGTGGGATAAGTGCAGCATTTGATCATGCCTACAAAGTCTATTGTAAATCAATCAAGTAACATAAATGGTTTGATATCTGTAATTTAGCATTTTTGACAGAAAGACTGCACACTTTCTGCTCTTTAACAATTCTGGCAGAATTATTGGTCATTTAAACTATTTGTATGCTTAATTCAATGCGTAAAAATCATAGAATTTTGCTTTCCAGTGATTAATTTTGGAGGATAGTAGGTGGTATTGGTGAAAGGAGATGTTTTATGTAATAACCTTTGGGAGAATGCTTGTTAATTTTCAACCCCTAAAATGACTAAACATGAAATACAGTTGTCTGATCCAACCATTTTCCTCCTCTTCCTGCCATTGAGGCCTACTGAATTTTAGATTCTTTGCTGACTATTACTGATGACTTCACTCAATCAAATACAATGTAGGTACAGTCGATATGCCTTATACTTTTGTTTGTGAAACAAAACCGATGAAAGTGAAGGGCATGACATTTATTAGCTTTGGACTTACTAGAGCTTATTAAGGGAAAAATGGACTTTAGCTTTCATAATCTTTCATATTTTAAACACGTTATAATGCCCACGTACAGAATGCAAGCTTACAATTTGCAATACTGCTTCAGCAACAGTAAAGGTAACTACGGTTGCCAACCATTTTTGTCTGTGAAACGCTCTATGAATATTAAAAAATATATTTTTAAAAATGGTTGATTTTACTACCGACTACAGACTAGAACTGCTAGTGCATAAACTTTATTTATTATAGCCTGCATGGACCATAAGTACGGCTTCATTGTAATAAGAAAATAAAAAGCCATTTTCATTTCTGACATAAAAACAGAAGTCAGCCCTGAAAATAAAGAAAAAAATCTATGTTCCAAAACATACCTCGGAGTTAAACAATTCCGTGTATTAGCAAATACATGTTATGTAAATAAGGCATAATAAAACGACTTTGAAGTGTTTTTTTTTAATTTTTTATAAACACAATAAGAACCTGCTCATTATTGTAACCACTGTGGGTATTATGTTTTAAATGTTAGACCCCTATAACAATAAATAAACATTACATAAAGGGTTTCTTGGAAAAATGTACATATGAAGGTTAACTTACGTGTCCTTAATGTGATTTGAGAAAAATACGCATTTTTTTTCTCATGCCCGTTAATTTTGTATGCAATGTGGATAATCCGCCAATAGATGGTGCTCGTGTACTGAATGATACGTACAACAACAATATTCAATATTCACAAACCAGAGAAGTACTGCAGGGTACGTCATCGCATGAAGAATGGCACCGTGCAGACTCGTATTCATGTATAATTTAACCAGAGAGGCTCGTGATCGAGGCCTTACTCGAGATTGAAAACATTGCATTTCACAGCAATTTATTTATTTATTTTTGCTATTTTGAATGCAACGCTCACATTCAAATCGTTCTGCACTGGTATGCTTTCGCAATATTTCAGAATGTATTCATTTCCTGTTGTGAATGACAGAAAGAGGGAAGCTTGCAGTCGAGGGTATTAATTGTCTGTGTTTTCATTTGGACTCAACCTTGGACCATGGATCTCCAGTCCTGCTCACAGTTTTCATACCACTAAATACATTTTTTTTTTAATGCCTCACCCAAATTCACAAAGTGAATGATCTCTCATATCTGTATTTACTTATGTTTTTGTGAGAAATTATGTGGCAGTTTAGCGCAGCTTGTTTTCACACTCAAGGTGGTTCATTTAAATAAAAAAAGCGTAATTACATCTCTAGACAGGCGCGGCAAGTAAAAGAAAGAACCAAACACTCTTTGAATGCAAATCAGGCACTGTTAACTTTTCCTCCACGCTTTTAAGCAGTAGAGTATAACTGTAAAGCCAATATATAGCTGTAAAGGCAAAATGAAAGCGCACAGAGGGAGGGTTTCATCTCGAATCAAAATAACGTACAGTAAATAAATAATAAAATTTTAAAAGTCTGCGAGACGTCAGCAGTCTCCTTTGGAGTAAAGGGAACTGGCAGGGGTTGCAATATTAATAGAAATTTCACAAAAAAAAAAAAAAAACATCCCACTTCTTCACTATGTGTCACGCTCAACATACTCTGCTTTTACAAAAGAATAGGGGGTATGGGTGCCCCTGACTTCTTCCTCGGCTAAATTTAGCATTTTGATCGTCGGGTCAGGTAGCTCTGCTGTACAGATGGTTGTTCACTTTGTTACCGACGATGTTGGCTTAAAAGAACATAAAAGCAGAACTGTGCCGCGCAGATGTTTGTCTTCAGGCAATGGAAAGGAATAATAATAAAAACCGTTGGGTGTAACAGAACTCTGGAAGAGGACATTACAGATCTCGAGCACGAAAAGCGAATTCACCGGGAGCTGTCCCGGGGCTAGCGCCGAGAAACGGCCCTGGATACACAAAGATAAGCGAAGCCGACTTTTGATTGAGCGCTCATTATAGATGTCCTCGCGCCACCCACAATGTGTCTAACCCCGGTGGTCCAACCGCCCCGGATGTCACGCTGCGCCGCTGGATATGAGTGTGCTTAGACTGAGGGAGGCAGCTATGGAAGCCTAATGTATGCTTGGTTCCCACCCTGAAGAAACTGTCAAAAATAAACCATTTTAAAATAAATAAATTAACAATCAAGGACTTAAAAAGTTCTTTGACAAAAAAAGAAAAAATGTCATGGAGGTAAGCTGCTTTGAAGTGATATAAATTTTCTTCTTTTGAGAGGGAATTTGACAGTCATCTGAAAAAGGTTCTTAGCCCAAGGTTTATATGAATTATGCCCTTACAAGCCGATCTGAGATCAGAATCCTCATTTTGTTCTGAATAGTTGGGGTTTGGTTTGGAGTTGATAGTGCTGATCGTGGAACAGTATCCATTATGCAGGCCTCCAAGGCCTTTTTTAAATGGCTTGGACTGCAATACCCATGACTCACAACCATACGCATACTGGGATGAAAGACTTAAACAGGTGTAGGTAAGTGTAGTAATGCTGTTTGTAAGGGACAAAGTTTCTGGGTTCTGGGATTTGGCTGTTAACTCAACGGTTGTGAGTTTGATTCCCTGCCAGGTTGCTGCAGTTGTACCTTTTAGCAAGGCACTTAATCTGAATGGCTTCAGTCAAATATCCATCTATATGAATGGAATAGTAATCTGTGTAAGTTGCTCTGGATAAGAGTGCAGGCAAAATGACAAAGTTTATGCCCAGTTCTCAGAGGGAGAATCCAGCCAATAAGTCGACCAATCAGATTGCTCTTGAGGCATGGAATGGGGCCCCAGTCTCCGGGTGACAGTACGGCCAATCAGGCACTGCACCGTGGAGCTACCGTTGGCACTGCTGTGGTCAGGATTTGGTGGCAGGCCATGGGGCGGGGCACTACACCGAAACCCAGTCCCCGAACAGGACGGGCCAGCCAGAAGCTCTGTAACCAGCGTTTCAGAGAGAAGCTTCCGGAGTTTTTGAATGAACTAGCTGGTCAAGTGAGAGATGTGAGTGGACAGCATTTCGGGCAATGATGACAGAAGCAGATGAACTGTCCTCTGCTTTATTAATTGTCCCCCGCTACCTCGCCCCCCCCCCCCCCCCCCCAAACCTGGAAAGCTGAGATGTACGTAAAATGACATCATCTCAAAGCCTCTGGAATGCGAGCTAGCCAGGAGGTAAAACGAGCTGGTTCGAGCCCCACCCTGGGTGTGTAAGTGTCCTTGAGCATCATAACCCCTCAATAGCAGGCATCAATTGAGCGTTTTAAAAGCGTTCGGTTCCTTTGTGAAAGAACTAAAACCGCTTGTTGTGCTACACAGACTGTTGGGCCAGACCCGGTGCTGTTACTTAGGCAAAAGGTAGTCAGCAAAAAAAAAAGCCATGAAAACAAAGTAAGGCTGTAAAAATGAAATGACTCCTCATTTTGCCTTTACAAATCCAACTCACAGGTTTTTTTTTTCTTGTGGTATTCACGGCTGCATTTGTTTTCTCTGATGTTGAATTTTACTTGAGAGTTATGTGGACTGATTTACTGGGGAACAAAAGCCTGCCGATATAGCTCAAGGAGAAGCTTATCAAACTCCACAGGCAGCGCACGAAACAGGAAAATGTGTCCGACCTTCCCTGTGGAATTCCTAAATCCCTCTTTGGGCAATGTTTTTCTTCCTTTAAGAAGATATTTTTCAGATGTGCCCAGTAGCATGAAAAATTGCATTTAAATAGCTTTTCATATGCGTAACGTTTAATTTTTTCTAAGACTATGAAGTGCCCCTGCAACTACAAAGAAAATGAGAAAAAAACCCTGGTTCTTAAAATGGCCGTGGTTCAGTAGTTCGATTGGTCAGACTACATTTCCACCCACATCACATAAGTGCCTTTTGTATTTATTGGCTTTGAACAAGTTTAAAGTTTAGATTGACATTTAGGTCTTTGTGATTACGGTTGTACCTCCTGTGAGTGACTGGGTTTTTTTTTTTAATTTTAAGAACAAATTCAACCGAGGGGAAAAAAAAGCCACTTTAAAATATGTTCACCTCTTGAAGAAAAAGTTTGCCTTGACATTTCCAGTGAGTTCCCTGGACTTACTGTATAGGTGAAACTTCACCACCACCCACCTTCAGCCTCCCACACTGACCCTGGTGCAGAAAATAAATTAGCCTGTGGGTTTAAAGCCAATGCAAAGTTTGTCAAACATTTGTTTTACTGGTTATAAGGATGGGGTCATTTTTTTTCACCTTTGACATCAATTAGCTCACAACTAATTGCCTTGGGTTAATTGATTAATTGATCGATCAATTCAGTTTTAAGTTTGCTATTGCCCGAACCCCCCATATCCTGAGTATCCCAACTACTGTCGCTGGAGGGTCAATATAGACTGGCATGCAGAACTATGTGTGTATTAAGGAATTTCATTCATAAAAATAATTTACTTCTGTTGGATGTTGAATGTCATTACCTCCATGGATATTTCCACATACTGTGATGCCCTTCAAGGGGTGCGTGCCAAAGAGGATATCAGAAGGGACACGTCTTTGTTGTTAAATGGGACTTAAATATAGGATATGATCAAATTCAGAGTGGTACACGAGTGGTCTTTCTCTGTTTTATGAAACCTTTCATTGTGGTTTATTCATTAAAAAGACGTAAGGTCTCTGAAGTTGATCGGCTGCGGCAGACTCCTCTTTTTGAGCCGATGACTTGATAATGGTTAAATTTCACTGAATACATTTTCAGAATATCCATATCATATATAGGTCTGCTTAAGCCTGGGGTCTGTAGAGGTCTGTGAGAATCCAGAGAAAATTGTACTCTAAAGGTCCGTTCCACATATCACAGCAAGATGGTGGCTCTATCCACTGATGTCTGCTGAGAGAAGTAATATCTGGAAGTTAATTGAAATGCCAAAAAAAAAAAACTGTGTTTTTACATATGTGGGGATGGAGAGTGTGATTTCGCAATCTCGGCTCTCTCAACGGTTGGCTGCATTTACAGTTGAAAAGCTGCTACCAGGCTAGAGCAAGTACCTCAGTAGAAGGTCAAGGGAGAAGGAGAGGGGGGCGGGGGGGGGGCGGGGGCGGGGGGGTTTCTGTCAGAGCACAGTACGCAGCGATGGAAAGCACCGGAACTATCTCAGAGCGTTTTTTTTTTTTTTTTTTTACCCTCCCCTCTCCTTGAGAAGCAGCGCTGTGCATATCTTTATCGCCGTGTCTCTTCCACGCCAGTACCCTCCATTAAATCTTCATCTTTCACTTTTCAGGATTTTTTTTTTTTTCTTTTTTTTTCCGACTGCCGTACGGGCAGTCAGAGCTGGGGGCCCAGAGCCCGGTTCCACTTCCCTGGCTTTCTGACCCGGGGACGTCGAAAGGCTCATACAAACGAACTACGCTTTTGGCGGCAGACCCGCCGGCCTCGTTCGCGATTCATGCCACAATGCATCAGCTTTTTTTTTTTTTTTTTTTTTTTTTTTTAAAGGGTTTTTGTCTGTGTCAATTCTGAGAAAATTCTCACCGTCTTTGAAGACTGATTTCAGCACGTCGGAACTAATTCTATCCGTTTGGCACGTATACATAGGACGTGTGTTCAGTATACATAGGACGTGTGTTCAGTATACATAGGATGTGTGTTCAGTATACATAGGACGTGTGTTCAGGGGTGTCCCCGATTTCAGCCTTTGCCCGAATGCAGGCAATAAAAATAATACTGCAGATCCACACAAATTAATGGGACGGCATTCGCAGAAAATAGATTTATTGCATGATTAGATCAGAGCCTTAATGAGGTTTAAACCTGAGGCGTTAAGAACGGAGTTTGAAGCCCCTCGTTGACAGTCGCTTCAGCAACCATTCACGGGGCTACGGAAGAAAAAATTGCAGCTGTACTTCAGAATACTAATCAAACCCACGCCGCACGACTTGGCCATTCATTAAATACACACAGCAAGACCTGTGACAATCTGCATTATGCATGTTCCAAGTGAGAAGTCACCTTGAGGACACTCGAGGAATTGCATACCGAAATTAGCATAGTTCCCAGCATGCACCAGTGCGGAAAAAAAATGGTAATCAGAGATCTGCCTTGTGTTTTATACTGTAAGGATATATTGTCCACAGTTTTTTTTTTTTTCTAGACTGTCATGCCAATGCTTAAAAATGCATTAAAATATAGCTGCAAGCTGCATTTACAAGGTTCCCTGCACAAACAAACCACGCCGATGTGAAAACACACATAAAATATTGTGGAAATGTTTCTATAAAGTTGATACAATGTAGAATCACTTTACACTATATTTGAAAATGTGAAGCATTGAGGAGTAGATTTACAAGAATTTACTGCAAATAAAAAATGTCTTAAAAATGAAAAACCTGCAGTGGTTAGTGGTTAACGATTAGTGCCTCAGAAAAATGGCTAATTTCATGGCATCATATTTGAACTATTGAGATTTGTGAAAATAGTTAAATCACAATTCTGTGTGGCCAGAATAATACCAAACAATTTTAAATTACAGGCATAGCTTTTATGCTGTACACAACAAGGCAGGCTTCAGAGCTGTTAAGACTGTTAAGGAATAAATGCTGTGCCTCACAGGGGGCTCAAACAATCTCCCAGACACGTGGTGTCTGGCTCCTCGGATGCAAAGCCAGGCTAATAATGTATCGTTCATTCTGCCTGGCAGACACCGTAGTCCTTGGTGGCTTGCACTTCCTGCATTTCACAAATTAGCCATTTGTGTTGCTGGATGTTTACTGAAGCAGATTATATTAAGAGCTCCAAGGCTCGACCAGAGTGTCCATCTTGGAATCAAACTCTGGTCTTTTTTGGTTACGAGCCCAGTCCCTTTTAACTATATGCTAAAACTGCCAGCCTGTGTTTTCAAACATGGCCAATATCTTTTCTTTTTTAAATTTTTGTTCCCCACTTTCTTAGGTGCTAATGCTTCCTGTTTGGGCTCTCTGGACGTTAAAATGGAATATATAAATTTGAATACAGTGCCCAGGCCAATTCTGAGGGCTGTGCAAATGGCCTTAATACGACAATTAACAAGCAGGGTTTGGATTATAGACTGCCGATTACATCCTAATTTTGTCCCGCTGCGAGGCCAGGACAGAATGTGTGCAATAAGCTGTACATTTGCCTGAAAATAACCCAAGAATGAATCTCTAAACGGGTGCACGCAGACATTAGCATTTAGTACCGTATATGGAAATGAAGCCAAGAGTAAGGAACGCGGTGGATATTGGCTTCATAATTAGCCGCTGAAAATGAGAAGATCGTTTTAGTTAAATTCGCTCAGCCAAGATGAGTAATAAGCTGGATAACCTTCCTATAGCACATGATTGGTTTTTTTTTTTTTTTTTTTTTTTGCTTTAGTCGAAAGCAAGAAGCTGGAACATATTTTCCAGTTCCATTTACAGCTGGCTACGTTGACCAGAAGAGACGAGCCGTTGAGTTCCTCTTCTCACTCCGGCAGTCAGACAGCTGGCAGAAGCACCTCGACCTGGTGAACAAGGCTATACTCACGTCCTTACAGAGCCGGTACCACCCAACCGCGTGGCGTGAAAACGGCCGTGTCCTGTTGCCGTGGAAGCGCTGTCATAGCTGGCTAATGCTACGGCTCAGGCTCGAGGTGTCTCATGCTGGCTCTACCGGCCTGCTAGCGTTTCACCTCTCTGTCTTTGCGTTGGTGTAGTCGCGAGTTCCAGTCTTTTCATTTTATCGGGAAAAAAACCCCTTTGATTTGACAGCTAACAGGAGAGGGCAAAAGGCGATATGTCAAGCTTTTCTCTTTCCAGTCTGAGTAAAAAGGCTGAGTGTGGAGTTTGTAAAAATGTGGTGAAATGAAATTTGACACCACAGGCATAACATAAACGATTTTACATTGCAATATGCACCATTATAATAAATAAATATCATGATTTTACATTTACAATACAAAACATTATAATAAACAATATCGTATTTGTCGCCATAACCCCGCACTGTTTGTCTTAATTTCCTTACGGATATGTAACGATGAAGAAGATGAAAAATACCAACCGACAAAATCCTGTGCACTGTCCCGGTGGGCATCAGTATATACTGACGGAATATTAAAGAGGTCGGTGAGAGGGATTGCTGCATGCTGCAGTGCATTTGCATTTTTAACGAGGCTGGAATTATTTCCACTGCTTCGGGGGAATTCTGGAGGAAGAGAGAAGAAGATGAAAAGGTTGAGGATTCAGCAGTTTTTTTGGGGGTAAATATATAAAATAATGACAATAATAATAATAATAATAATAATAGTAACAAGCATCGGCGTTGGGCTGTATCCGAGGAGCCCTGGCGTCTCTAATTACTCTTCGTCGCCTCCTCTTCCCCCCCGGCCGTCTCACGTGTAAATGAAATATGATTGTTTACCTAACCCCATCAATGGTTTTGGCACGACTCAACGCCTGATCGATTTATCAGTGCCTTTTAACCCTGCGGGATCACTACATCCGTTAATATATAACCAAGTTGCACGTCTGAAAGCCTCCTTAGCCCTGAAGGGATTCTCTAAAGCTGGTGATAAATCTAGATATGTGCCTGACTTGGCTATACTTAATATATCTCGCGTTGTTCCTCCGTCTCTGCTGATGTAGGATCTGATGTGTCATAAGCGTACACCACTAGGTGTGTATGTACTGTATGTGCTATACTCAGTAAAGTGTTAAGGGTAACATCAGCTCTCAGAGTGCATTTTCCTCCAGTTGAGTACATTTGATCCATCTTGGTGCTATAACTCACTATCCTTTCTGTGTAGGTGTTAGATGCATTTACCGTGTGTTGTGTTTTTGCATGACTGCAATAATATGGAGTTGCTTGCTCGTGTTTTGAAAAGAGCAGAGGAACAGCTTGAGGTTAGGGGTTCCGTTTGCCCGCACGGATGCCCACGTGATCCCCGGACCCCCCCTCAAAAACCTGCGCCGACGTTATCTTTTTTTTTTGTCTTGAGAACGTTAGATCAGAGTTGCCGCCGGATGGTGCGAGATCCACCCCCCCCCCCCCCCCCCCCCCCCACCCCACCGTGGTGCCCGCAGAACTCTGACCACATATTGATCACCAGGTGATAACGTTAATAAATGTATAAAGGTTAGCGTTTACGAGCCGCCGCGAAAGGAGCCAAGCTGGCGGCTTGCCAGGCCTTACCCGCTAACGTCCTCGGCGGCCGAGCGACAGAACTAATTAACATTCTCTTCGGTGGACGTAATTTACGTTACGGCTGCTGATGGAACCGCAGGCCGGAGACGTCTGGAAAATACGCCGGAAAATACGCCGCCGTACGGATCGTTCTCCGTGCCCAGCGCGCCGCCACGCGACTCCGTCACACCTGCGATCCTGCGGTTCTTTGATCTCAGCAGACAGGGGATGTTTGTTAGTTACGCAAAACGAGGTAGCGCTCGCTAATGCCTCGTTCTCAGGGGCTGTACAAAACGAGACGAAAATTGTGTTTTTTTTTTTTTTTGTTTTCTTTTCTTCTCCAGTTTCTGCAGGTGAACTCCACTGGGGACAGCTGTCCCTCCCTGGGAGTCCTGGAGCCCAAATGAGCTGTTATTCGCTGATTGATGGCTGCAGAATTACTGCAGAGGCCAATACTACGACTCCCAATTGTGCTTGAGAATAATGAGCGAGGGATGGTGGCAGCGGAGGGATATTGAAGGAAGACGGGAGGAATGAAAACAGAGGGCAGGCGTAACGGAGGGCGAAGAGGTTAGCGGGTTTAGCGCACGGGCCAGGGGCACGGCTTCCAGCGTAATGGTTTGGGGCCACATTTTTATCGAACTATCACAGAATAGGTTTGTTGTCAGAGACAGGGCACATAGGCTGGCCTCCCATCTCATACGTTAAGGAAATAAATTCCCAAATGAAGTGGGTGTCCCTGTACAGAAAGGGCGCGCATGCGCAGGTGCACGGTAAAAATGAACAGTGTTAATTCAACTCTAACAGAGTACATCTGGTCTCTGCTTAGTATCTCGTGCTGTACTCTGTTAGAGTAGAATTAACACTGGACACGTCACCGTGTGGGCAGAGGAACTTCAGATGTATGCCACTGAATGACAGAACGGATGTTTTTTGTTTTTATTTTTTTCGGGAGCGGTCAGTGTCTGGTCTTGCCCCCCGATGGCGACGGAGACGGTCGTCAGCCCGTCCAATTACAGCCTTCACACGTCCGCTGTTGCGGTTCATTTCCCCCCCTCGGCCGAGGCCAATCTCAGATTTAAGCTGCATCGATTCCCACTCAGAGCAGAGGAGCCTTTTATGTGTCACGTCGTAAAAAAATATTTCCTTCTTTCCATATATGTACTTAGAAATTCATGGCAGCGTTATGGATGTGTTTTTTTTTTTTTTTTTTGTGCTAGTTTTCTGATTATCTGAGGGATTTTTCCATTAAGGACACAGCCGGTGACGCTAATGTGAAGTGTGTCCTAATGACTTCTGTCTCTTCTTTACTATTCCTTGACGCTGGCTAAGTAAGCAGTGTCAGCTTTTGGGGGCAGACAGCGTGCAGTATCTGTTGTAGCTTCTCTCGTCTGCTTCTGCTACTGACTGTCAAAATGCTGAATCTCACACGGAGCTGCTTTTCTGGGCTCAAGGTCAGCAGACATTTTAAATGTATGATCCTTGGGTAAGTTCACAGTCACAATGGAACCAAAAATAAATTGGTCTTTCCGTGCGAATGTGATCGCATGATTGACAAATAAGGCTTCTTGCCTCCATATTTATTATAGTTATAGTTCATAGTAATACCTTTCTGAAACCTCCCAAGGACATTGTTTTTTGTGCTGGAAGCTGCTAGTGATACAACATTGTTACTTTTCCAAAACTTTGTGGAGGGTTTTACAAGGTGAAGCAGCTCAGATATGATTTTCACTGGTCTTTCGCTTCATTGTTTACACACTGACTGCAGTGAAACAGCAGACAGCCACAAGACTGCCCTGCAAACTCTTCCTCGTTGGTGTAGGGAAAAACTGCAGGTGTCAGATGCATCTGTCATTACTGATTATATTGTGACATCACAATAAAGAAAAGGGTCCACATCAGCGCTAAGCAACCCTGGTCCTGCAGAGGTCACATGTTCTGCTGGCTTTTATGTTCACACACCAGCTGATCCAGACCCAAGAAACCGGGCGAGGTGAGTCAGCTGTGTCCCCAAATGCACAATTATGTGCTTGAGTAACAACGGAAACCAACGTGCCCTGTGGTCTTCTAGGACCCAGGTTGGAGAGCCCTGTGTCCTCACATCACAATGCAAATGCAGTGACTGCCAGCGTCAAATTGAAGTACCTCTTGTGAGTTCTGGGAAAAAAAAAAAAAACTTGTGAAGCAGAGTCTCTTTATGGCATACCCGCGCTATTGTGTCTGTGCTTTTTTTTTTAGCGAATCCACAGTGCCACTCAGCACACAACAGTCCACAGATAACTGCTGGCTGGGAACCGCACAGATTACAAAGAGCAGAACCCCGTGTTTAATATTTCAGCGGCGAGCGGTTACCTGAAAGCGATACACGGCCCTTCTGAAATCCCGCCTAACGGCTCGTGAAATGTGCTTTGACAGCTTAAAAGTGCGACTTTTGTCAGGCTGTAATGTTTCCGCGTCAGATTTCCCCATGATCTCTCACTCAGGCCTGTATCCGGCTTCACCACAACGCCGCCAGACTGCAGATCCTGTGTCACAGTGATCCCACCCCCCCCCCCCCCCCCCCCCATCCCCAATCCACCACCACACCGCCCCCCCCCCCCCATCCCCAATCCACCACACCGCCACCCCCCCCCCCCCCCCAGTCCACCACACCGCCCCCCCCCATCCCCAATCCACCACACCGCCCCCCCCCCCCCCCGTCATCCCCAATCCACCACCGCCCACGCCCCCCCCCATCCCCAGTCCACCACACCGCCCCCCCCCCCCCCATCCCCATCCCCACCACCACCCCCCCCCCCCCCAATCCACCCCACCCCCCCCCCCAGTCCCCCCTCCCCCCCCCCCCCCCCCCCCCTCCAAAGTGACACAGGGGGGTCACTTGGGTGCAGAGGCCGGCTCCGCCTCGCTGTGATTAGATTGACAGCGCACCCAAGGTTATCGACAGAATAACGTCCCGCTGTATCTGCGTCTTAATTAACATTTGCAGAGGCCCTCGGGCCACAAAAACACTGACAAAAGGGGCTCGTCACCCCGACTCCAATTACAAAAACCCCCCCCCCCCCCCCCCCCCCAATGTCAAAATGACTCCCCTGCATTTCGGGAGATCGGTACATACCCACCCTTACAGACCTTTAATTATCGAGCGCAAAGAAGACTACAATTTTTGCCATTTATTCTACGGTGTCTATTATTAGACCGCGGAGCTCGCTGACCGACATCCGCGCCTCTCCGTGACTGGAGTGCCTGATTTCGGGAAAATGAAAATGACATTGTTATGAACAGGCTAGCTCAGAGAGCCCTCGCCTCTGGGTAAATACAGCAGAGCTAAATTTGAAAATTAGAACGCTGTTTTAACCATTTAATGTCGCTTGGTTATTGGCCACACACACACACACACACACACACACACACATACATACACACACACACACACTCACAAGCCAATGCCATATGACACTGGCATTATTTAGAAAATCGACGCAGAGCGATGACTTCTTCCAAGAAATGATTTGAAAGCCACGTGAACACAAATATCACATTAGCCATAAACATACCTCTCCCTGCGTAGGTGCCTGTCACACAATCCACGTGGACGGACTACAGATTCATACCACGCGCTTATGCACGTCTCCAGCTGCATGCTGGGGATGTGTATTACACATGCATTAGACTGAGCGCGGGAGCAGTCTGATTTCTCTCTCAACGTGTCAATAAAGCGCTCCCGCGTCTCCGTCCGGGCGCGAATGATTCACTGATTCACTCCGCCGCGCGTTCTTTTACATCCGCACGGCATTGTGGGTCTGGATACCCCCGCCCTGTCTGTTTACGCTCCTCGTATTAAACCCTGATAGCCTTGATCGTCCCACAAGAACCCAGCCATGGGTGAAACGATAATGGAATCTCCTCGAATCTTTTCTTTTTTTTTTTTTCTCGCGAGCGATATTGAATTTCGGAGACCGTCGAGGTGCCGTTTCCTTCGTTCCTTCGCCGCCGTGCCCGCGCCTGCCAGCGTGAATCCCCGAATCACACAGTGACCCCCCCCTCCCCCTTCCCATTCCCCCCCCCCCCCCCCCCCCCCCGCCACCCACCCCACCTCCACTCCCAACAATTTCCCACTTTGCGGCCGCACGTTGTTTATAAACACTGCTCAAGTCGATTCCTCTAATGGAATAATTCTCGGCTCTCAGAAAACACTTGAATGCATCTCTTGTTCCTTTTCACTAAATTATGTCTTCCCCTCTCCGGTCACGCCTTCAGTAAACACATGTGTACCACTGCACGGGGAACGAGTCCGTAAGGCGCAAAGATGTTTTTTTTGTTTTAATTTTGCATTTTGTATTCCCTCTGACTCTTGTTTGGAAATGTCGAAGCTTGCTTCCCCCCTGCAAACACCAAGGATATTTGCTCATGTATGAGGAGCGGTGTGCCTCGTACTCCGGAGAAGGCCTGCTTTTGGGGGAAAGTGGACGGAGTGTAGCACAGTGGGTAAGGAACTGGGCTTGTAACCGAAAGGTCGCTGGTTCGATTCCCGGGTAAGGACACTTCCGTTGTACCCTTGAGCGAGGTACTTAACCGAAATTGCTTCAGTATATATCCAGCTGTATAAATGGATACAATGTAAAAGTTGTGTAAGTCGCTCTGGATAAGAGCATCTGCTAAATGCCTGTAATGTAACGTAATGGGAAAGGGCCGCTTTACCGGTTCCCCGGTGACTCGAAGGAAAAAGCTACAGCCCCGTGTGTGTGTGTGTGTGTGTGAACTTCCAGAGAAGAGCCGTCAGTGCTAATCGTGCAGAATCGCATTCAACGACAGCATCGTCGTTGAATGCGTAATGTCGTTGGTTTTCCAGTCCTGCTAAAACGGTGAATAAATGCTTGCAGGAGGAAGGCCTGAAAAGGACGAGGCACTTCATTCTGCGCTTTGGGACCGTTTCGTTGTGATATAATAACCATTTTTTATTGGATGGGATGAAGCGGTCCAGCTAAGGGCGTGCCATTTGATTGGCTCGTGCTGGTCCCTGTAGTTGTTGCTGTTGCTGCACATTGTTGAGTTCAAACCAACCAAATTCGGTGCAACTTGAAGCACATTGTGATCTTACATGCCTGCCAGCTCATATTAAATTTATGTCTAACATGCAGAAACCAAAAAATAATTAAATAAATAAATAAAACATGGGGGGAGGGGCACCGTTCCAATTTTTCTTTACTTACAAGGTAAGTTTGGAACGAGACAAATGCCAAGTATTCATGCAAAATCCAATGTGACAGACTTACGCGACTAATCAGCTTTCAGAAAACCGTGCTTTAACTTGCCCAAGGGAGCAGCAAACATTCACATTTCACACATCGATCACTGAAATGCAAAATTTTTGGAGACTCGTGTAGTGAAGTGGCAAAAAACAGCAAGTTGAGAAATTGTGTAACCAGTTTGAAAATGAAAAGAGAAGCCTTCTGAAAGTAATGTGGTGCTTGCACTTCCAATGAAAGCAAGTCCAGGTGAATATATTCTGCTACTGTTCCTTTCACCTCTGGGGCTTGTTATGCCTAATCAGATTTATAAGAAGATATGTTTTCCTTGGTGCATTTACAGATAATCCAACCTACTTGGGCACAGGCGGACACGGTGGAATAGTGGTTAGCACTGTCGCCTCGCAAGAAGGAGGTTCTGGGTTCGAATCCGGGTCTGACTGGATCCTCTCTGCATGGAGCTTGCATGTTCTCCCCGTGTTCCCATGGGTTTACTCCGGGTACTCCGGTTTCCTCCCACACTCAAAGACATGCATGTTAGGTGCGCTCCTGCAGGTGCCCTCGACTAAGGCACTGGCCTCAGAACTGGAGTTGGTCCCCGGGCGCAGCACAGAGAGGCAGCTTCCCAGTGCTCCTAGGTAACTAAGGATGGGTCAAATGCAGAGGACAAATTACCCCACGGGGTTCAATAAAAGTATGTCTCTTATCTCTTATTCACATGCAGCCTAATGTGAAGCTTTTTACAAAACTACATAAATCACGAAGAGGTTGCCGTGGCAACGCTATGGTCAGACAGGTGGGGGTGGTTTGGGTTGGGTTGGGTTGGGGGGGGAGGCTCTCTGAATTACTAAAAGGTCTGTGCTGCTTCTTATCACCTGTAGAATCCCTATCAGTAAACTACCAACACGAGGCCTCAAAATGGCGGGTGTGGGATTTAGGCCAGAGGGGAGAGGGCTGCTGTATGGATCAACACTGGATACACAGAGATTTTAAAAAGAAATGTCCCCAGGCTTGTGTGTGTGTGTGTGTGTGTGTGTGTGTGTGTGTGCGCGTGTGTATATGTGTGAGCGCATTTTCAGTATTGATGAAAATGTTATTTTTTTGTAAAAAAAACCCAAGCTGGCTGTTGATTGAATTGTTCAGAGAGTGCGAATGGTATTTTATCAAGGGCACTCCACATGATTGCTGTGGTGCTTGAGCGCTGTGTTTGGTTTACATTTCTTGCCTTACATAACAGGGATTTTTAAAAAATGTGTTTTTTTTGGAAAAACGACATTAAGTCAGAGTGCAGTGCACTGATAGGCTCTCGACTCACACACGGACAGTATTTCCTGCAATAACTTTGCCTTGGTAAGTGTGTTATTCAAGTTCTGGGAATCGTGCATATTATAAAAATGCACCAAAAAAAAAACGAAAGCTCTCTAAACTTCATCAAAAGAGACCGAATGTTTCCTTCTGTCTGTGAAAGCCAAAGCACTAATCCAGCTGATTTGGTTGCGAACTACACTTCAGGCTACTGTTTTATCTGTTGCCAGAGCTTTGGATATAGCAGGCCGTGGCAGATTGGCATGCAGTACACCCCCTCTGGGCTTCAGATGGTCACTGGTCTTTTGGGGGGGAATGGGAAAGAGAAATAAGCATCTGGGGATGTTTTGGGGGGGGGGGGGGGGGTGTGGATGAGTGGGGGTTCAGGGGGGGTGTACCATTCATCAGAGGGTGGGGTGTGGATGGGGGGGGGGGGGATGGGGGGCGTCTAGTCTCCAAAACTACTGACAAAAAATGTCTTCAGTCTAAACAGACCCACATCTTTGTCCTGCAACCAAACAAACTGCACAGACAGATAACTCCACTTGAGCCCTTAAGGATTTACACACGGCGATAAGTTTCTAAAGCCTTTTCAGACGCCTGAATCATAAAAGTCTCGGCGTGTGCGATAAATGAATGTGCGCTTATCTACGATGGGAAACTGCGGAGGTTTCTAGTCGTTTGTGGAGTTTATGGGGACGTGGTTCAGTTTGAGAACGCCACAGGTTTTTCTGGGGCACGTTGATAAGGCTGGGAATATTCATCAATCAGTGATGAATTGGCAAACTGATGTTACTTATAGTGAGGGAATAGCCTTGATCCTCAGGACCTCTTAACAAGATTTAATTGCACTGGGGTAATTACTTGTCAACAGGCAGGCTCTAAATCATGGCTAATTAATATGCAGCGGTTGTCTTACAAACAGGTTTAATCCACACAACTGCCTACAAACCGATCCATACGTTCACAAATAATAATGAAAAGTGCATTATCGCAGGTTTTACAAGGCCCTGCCCTAATTGAAAACCAGCCACGTCCCTCTCAGTTTACGCACCTGCTCAGCCTCTCTGCACGTCCTGAGCTCTTTCAGGTCCCATGTCTTTTATTCTCCTCAGGCTTTTACACAAGGTCAGCGGGACGGGTCTTCTGGGGCCAAACGGGCCTGTCCCGCTAAGATCACCGCCCCACCTGCTCCATGGCAGGGGGAGCAGGGGCAGCTGGGTCTGGGCCATGGCCCCAGGCACCCCCCCCCCCCTCCACAGAGCACCCCCAAATCCCCTTCCCCCTGCCTGCAAGGCCTGGCTGGTCCCAGCTGGACTGGCCTGCCCCCGAGTCTTCAACAGAACATGCCCCAAAAGGAACAGACACTTCATATTCCCTCTGAGTCTGCATTCTGATTCCGGAAGGTTCTGTGCATTTCTGCCGTCAACTGTCAACTGTCAACTGTCAATAGATTTGTAAAAATGATCGGAGTGCCAACGATGTGACTACAGTCAGATTGGGTACTCAAGATTGGGGTGGTTAAGTGCCTCACCAGCTAGATAAGTACACAACCATAACAGGTTACAATAATAGTTAATAATAACTGTTTAATGCTATCTGAGTGCTGCATTATTAGTTTGTACATACTGTATGTATGTATATTTACATACATGTATGTAAAACACACAGAGACATGCAGTATATGTCTCATACCACAAAAAGCACAGAGAATGATACTGCCACATGCACCTGAAACCTTAGCCATCATTACGGTTATTTTAGGATTATTTTCTGTTCAGCCCCCTGAGGCACAGTTTGGCCCGATCCTTACAAGGTTAGCACTGCACTGAGCGCTCAGGTTAGCCCTAGCTATTTTCTGTCTGTTTCTTAAATGTGATTGGAATAAGCAAAAATATGAATGATACATTAACATATTAATAGGGCTGTATTATTGGAATAAAAGACGAAAAAAAAAGTTCCTTCTAGATTTTGCTAATTAAATCATATTTCGAATGCAGTGTTTAAAAAAAAAAAAAAAAAACAGTGTTATCGCCAGCGCCAAGTTGCTACGGTCAGTGCATGACACTAATAAATTATTTACTCTTGATAAATCCAATCAAAATGAATACTAAACGCAAATTAATAATGTATTTTTATTGAAATTCTTTAAGTGAAAAAAAGTTTTTTTTTTTTTTAAAGATACCGTGAGGTGAAATTTAATGTCAAATGAAACTTGACCTGAAGACACTTTTCTCAAGCTTTTCTGAAATTCCATTCCTCATTTAAACAGATAAAACTGAGAATGGGGTTTTTGTTTTAAAAATATTTTGATGGTGCTTTCTGAGCTTTCATTCCTTCTAACTGTCACCATCTCTGCGTTAAGGAAGGAAGAAAGAAAAAAAAGAAAAAGAAATAAAAAGTCTGCTCTCCCCTTTGAAAATCCCAGAAATGCAATTATTGATTATTATTTTTATTTACAAATGCTCCAGAAGTGTATAATGTGAACGCTATTTTTAAGTTCAGAGTTTATCAGGTTGAGATTACTTGGATTCATTCTCTATGTGATTCTTCTGGAAGCCATGTTTGAGGTAAGAGATCTCATTTTATCAGTGTGCCGTAAAACTGAGGTTAATGTCAATCCCAATGGGACCCCTGTTTTTCTATTGTGGATGGTAGAACTGTCTCCAGTGTGTGCTTTTACATGACATTCAGCAATGTTACATAAAAGTTCATCGCATTAATCTGTCAGAAATAAAATATGCAGTTACCCTTGAATATGTTATCCTTTTTTATTCAACAATCATGCATACATAATTGCAATGTTGTTCTGCATATGGAGAATGCATAAATACAATAAATGTTTAATCATCAGTGTAAACGGAGCTTGATAATGTTGTTTTTAAATATCTGAATGTTTAAAAATCCTTTTAAATACTTAATAGTACATTTCAATATTTCATGTGGACAGAATTGGCACTAAATTTTTCCACAGCATCTTGACGTTTACAGATTGTGAAAGGATATTTATGATTTCGCAGTTCAACAAAAGATTCTACTATCTTCTACATTATTGAGCACCACAGATCATAACCATCAAACACAAAATATGAATGCGTAGCACATTATTCAAAAAGATAAATAGGCTTTGCTACTGAATTGATTTTCATATGGCAGTATTGTGCTTACTGTGCAGGTACACATTTTGAAGAAAAACCATCTCAGGTAAGAAAATGCCAACACCTTGGGGAAGCAGTTTTATTACTTTGTAAGTTAACAATGGAAGTGCAAATAAACACATATTTGCCAAATAAAAGAACCCCATGTAATCCTTCTGCAGCATCATTCAACCCCCCGCCCCCAATCCTTAATTTCATTTTCTCATACAGTAATTTATGGAGAAAAACAGACTGCGCTCACAAGAATAAACTGTTGCTTTATTCCATTAAAAAATGAAGTGCGATATGTGTCAAATGTTTCAATGCAAGCCTCCTTCAGTGTGACGAACGTGCAAAAAAAAATTTGTTTATAAGTATTCTAGCGAGTGCTGTTCGTTTTTCTCTATCATTTATGGTTTGTGAGATCCAGCATCCAGTAATTAATCAATAGGCTAGAGTTGAGCATGTTTCATTTATATTGATTTTCTCATAATTTGAAATGTCCAGTTGTATTTGTTGGCTTGTCTCATCACCGTGGAGTCCATTCTGGAGAATGCAGACAACCGTTCACTCACACAGGGTCAGAGTGGAACTTCACGGGCAGTCCAGTTGGTGTCGGCCAATCGGAGGAGTCGGCCTTGTGTGATGAGATGCGGACAGTTCCGTTGGCTGAAGCCCCGCCTCCCTGGGTGGAGTCACAGCTTTGTCTTACCTTTACATGCTATTTCTAAATATTTGAAGCCTGGCCTGTTTCTACCAACATCATTTACATTTCAAAGACGGCGAGAAAAAAATAAATAAAATAAAATCAAACCGCGTGGAGTCATCCAGTGTCACACATGTCCACACGAATCGGCGTGAATTTTCAACTTATTTTATTCTGCGTTGCTTCTTTAGGCTTTTTGGTTAAAAAAAAAAAAATAAAATAAACCCGTAGCACTGACTGAGCTTATCTCTTATGCTCAGAAAACTGCTCTGGACCTCCCGAGATTGCTGGAAGGCAAACTATGAAAGGCACATACTCAAATTGTTCTGACAGTGTGTCTCATAAAAATAACATCATAAAAATGATGGAAAACAAACACTCAAATCAGTGGCGCTCCAGACTCCGGGGACAAAAGAAGGCTGAGGTCCAAACACTTGAAGCTTTAAGGTAGCAGGCAGCAGAAACATTTCGGGGGGTAGCGGTCCCATGTACGCTGGCACACAGTAACGCACCCCACCGCAATGCGGTTTCCCTCCTCACGTTTGAACAACAGAATTAAAGGGGGTTTGGGAGATCGCTCACCAAACAGTTAATTTCAGCAACCGCCGAAAACCCATATTGAGTGGCATCAAAAGAGAAATTAATCATTTACTGGGTTCCAGCTCACCACCCCGAAGGACAGGGACGTGTCCACTGGCTGTGGATGAAACTGAACCACACTGCTTTCCTTAGCGGATGCTGTTATCCAGGGTGAGGGGAAAAATGGCTTCCATTTTACATACGTTTCTTTTATACAGCTGGGAATTTATGGGAGCAATTTAGAGGAGCAATGCGGGTTAAGTACCTCGCTCAGGGGTACAGCGGCAGTGCCCCACCTGGGAATCGTACCTGGGCAGTCTAGTTAACAAACCCACATCCTGAAACACTACATCATGTTGAGGCCCCACTGCATCATGGGTACGTTCCATTTGGCCTGCGTTACTACATAGCACAGAACTTCAAAATAGACAAGAATGTTTAAAATGTGAATATATAATGTTGATTATGAGAGTGAAAATGTTTAGGCATTTACTCTTTAAATCTTTCAGTAAAAAAAATAGTGTAATATCACAATAGTCAAATGTTCAAAAAATTTAAAAAGCAAAAAAGAAAAAGTCTTTTTTTTATTCAGATGGATAGAATACCTTGTTAATTTAACAACATGGTAAAATAAATTAATAGAAAAGTGTTTTTAGAAATTCATGAAGAAAAATCTGTTTCATTGGGAAATAGCCAAATATACTGTATAAGACTATAATGTTATAGAGAATGGGGAAAAAAATGCAAAAAATTAAAAATGGCATTTTTTTGTAACAGGTGGATCAGAAATCATGTTAATTAAAAACCAACGATGATATAAAGGAATAGAAACTTGTTTTCAAACATTTATGTTCAAAAGCTGTTTCAGTGGAAACCAGAAAAATACAGAAGACTTATATTCAGATATTTAGAAAAAAACATTTAAAATGTAATTTTTTTGATTCAGATGATTTCAAAACCATGTTAATTTAACAATAGTGGTGAAATAATAGAATAGAAGTGCTTTTTAAATTAATTTGTTATGCAGACGTGGTTTCAGGGGAAATCAGCAAAATACGTAAGACTATATAGTCTCATGTTCAAAAAGTGAAAAACATTTTTCCCCAATTTTTGTGTAATTCACCTTAATATCAATTTACATCTATTGCACAATAATGCTCTTAAGCCAAACACTATAGCCGTGTGCTAGCTAAAACAGACAATAGGCTACCTGGGGCATCGCTGAGCAAAGTGCCTAATTGAATTGCTTCAGTAAAATAACCATGTGTATAAATGTATCGCATATGAAAGATATGCAATCTGCATTAGGCACTCTGGATAGGAATATCCGCTAATAATATATTATAATTTAAGATATAATAAAAAAGGATACCTCATGTTGACATCACAAATAGTGACACATCGCCGTGCCGTAGCGGGACGGTCTATTTAACGGCGGTTTTCGTGCCGTGGATCTTGACAAACAGCACGAGTTATCTTTACATTGTAGGACATTAATCTCTGTCTGCGGGGTGAATACAGTGTGCTCTTATCTGAAAGGTCTGTTGGACTTCACGCGACTCAGCGAACCATCGATTGGCGTCACTAAAGAGGCTTCAGGCCCTGGCCACCGGCTCTTTATTAATGGGCTTGTCCTTTAAGCGTGAGGGCCTACGAGGATGAGCCAGTCAGCCGTCAGTGACAGATATCGACGTGTGGAGTTCTGATGTCGTAATCAAACAAGCGATGTATAAACAAACACAGACGCATAAGAGAAGATTGAAATGCTCTTCTCCTACCCTCACATGATGCCTACAAAACTGTGTGTGATACCGTTGCTGTCTGTAGTTCTAGTGTATGTTGCTAAGCCATTTAAGGAGACAGTGATGAGGATGATGATGGTGGAACTGTTTGTCATGACTACAGTTATTACTGTGTGCAGGTGGGTACGTATAATCAAAGCAAATAATGGCAAAACAACAACAACAATGACTAATGATAATAATAATAATGATAATAATAATAATAATAATAATAATAATAATAATAATAATAATAATAATAATAATAATGATAAAAACTAGCATCATTGTCATCATCATCCTCGTCATCATCATTGTCATCATCATCATCGTAAAAATAGCTCCACTAACACTTTAGTTTTCTAAGGTACCGCAGTAACCTTTTGCTTAATGCAATCGTTTTTTTATTTATTGACATTGCCTGTGCTTTTAAACATGCGAGCGAGCGGCCCCCCCTGTTCCCTGTTTTTAAAGCCCTGATACCTGTAGCCCCCCCCCCCCCCCTCATGCCACGAGCTGCCCCCCCCCCCCCCCCGACTGCCCCATGCTGCGCCTCTTCTGTCTCTGGCTGCCCCGGTGACCACAGATGCCACTTTTTTATGCACCCCTTACCTCCCCAAAATGCACTCTGAGGACGCAAGGAACAGGCCACCTTACCGACCCGGAAGCACCATGTGCTCAAAACACGCTGCACTGTGGCTGCCCACTGCTCCCTAGGTAACCAAGGATGGGTCAAATGCAGGGGACAAATTACCCCACAGGGTTCAATAAAGTCTGTCTGTCTGTCTGTCTGTCTATCTTTATATCTATCATGTGCTGGAAACAGCACGGGCGTGACGCCATGTGTTACGCATTAATGAAGTCCCAGGGCCAATAAATCACGTTTCCAAGCTGTGTCACATATATTTCTTGTGTTACTTGCTTTGGTCTGAGTGCACATTCTTATATCGTGACTGCACGGTACTTGGGTTGAGTATTTTTCTCATCTTTTACCTCATCCTATTTGGATTTTCAAGCACTAAGTCAAAGCAGTGTATATATCCCAAGCACAAATGCATGTTAATTATTCCAATGAATTTTGAGCGTTCTCATAAAAACCATTCACGCTCTTAAATAAATGTGTAATGCATCATTTCTGTAACTCATATACACATACGCACACACGTGGAACTAGATTCACAAAGCGTTTCAATAATGAAACGAGGACAGTGCCGGAGCGACGCATTATTTATTAAAAGTATATTCACACCTAGAAACCGAAAATGCAAATAGCGGCGGCGACTACATTATAATCGCATTAGCGCCATTACGCGGGTGTTATTGAGTCGGGATCGGGGAGCGTAATCAGACCTCGCAGCCCATCATTACTACCCTGCCCTGGTACCCGGCGATCGCCGTGGCGACGGGCGACCCCGCGGTGGGCATCGTGGCCGACGCGCTTCAGAACACCAATCTTTATTTTAATTAGGAGAATCAGACGAGGAGGACGGGATGGATCGAGCCCCCGCGCCGTCCATTAAATCGTCCATCTCATTATGAGGGATGAGGCTCATTACGCTGCGGCGAACCTAATAACTTATAACAGAGTTGGGGGGGTCGGGGGGGTGGGGGGGGGGGAAGCGGAGGCTAAATGAGAATAAATATTTCATTTTAGAGTTCCGTTCCGTCTGCCCGTCGGTCCACGGGACACAAGCAGCGCTCACACCACGCGGCAGATTAGTGCAGTCCGATTTGTGTGAGGAGCCCAATCGGGTTTTTTCCGGCACAAGTACATATACTTAAGGAATAAGTGAAAGGGGCCCTTTTGATAGAATTCTCACAGGGGGGGCTGTCGTTACGTAATCGTATTTTCTCATGCGCCGACCCGACTCAAACCCGGAAGGGGGGCAGGGGGTAGGGGGGGCGGGTGACGAATTTCCCGCGCGGCGGCGGCGGCACCCCTCTTACCGCCGTCCCTTTTTCTCCTCGGATACCGCGGCGCGAACGTCAGCGAATCAGACGAGCGGGTGAGCGGCGTGCAGCGCGCGCCTCGTTCAGCTCGCTCCCCTCCGAGGCGCGGGGCCTTCTGAGCGAAGGAGCGGGGCGGAATGAATTAACGCCGTCGCCGCGGCGACGCGGCGCGCGGTCCGTCTCTGAGTGCCGCCCGTTATTCTCCATTATAATCTCATCGCCGCGCGCGACCCTCCATTCATCACCGCTCGGGCCTCGTTCGCACGCCGGGCGGGTTCGACCTCCCCGTTTTCCGTTTGTTTTTATTTATTTATTTATTTATTTATTTATTTCAAATCCGAGTCTGTCAACTCAATACAGCGTGCCGAGCTTCAAAGGGGAGTCCCCCACCCCCCCTTCCACTCAAAACGGCCGTAGGAATACAAAACAGTAACAATAGCGTCGGACGACTGTGAAATACGTCTCACTCCCTTTCGGAATAAACAGTAATGATTAAAACAATGCAGCCGCGTTTAAACGAAGGTTCGAGGTGCGCTGAAGGTCAAGGTTACTGGATGAATTTATTGAAGATGAAACCCTTTCAAGGAAACTGAGCAGAAGAAGAATAAGAAGAGGATAAAAGGATGCATTTCTCATCTGCTGTATTGATGAATAATCTTTGCCCTCGATTCAGTCACAAACGGACGAAAAGCAATTCTTCAAACAATTTAAAATACACGTCGCCGGTGTGGCGCACGGAATTGCATTATGAGTCGAGTTTTATTCAAGCACATTTTTTTTTTTCTTTCCGTGAGTACAGCTTGGGAATGCGCATTTTTTATATTTTTTTTTGCAGCTATACTCCAGTGGCGTCTATTCAGCAACTTAATTAGTTCGGCTTCAGATTGAATCGCCGCCCATGGACGTGCTGATTGACAGCTCCCAAAAACTACTGACGCCTGACAGTCATGAATAAGCGCAAGGTGTTCCCCTGGGGAATTCGGGACTACACTCCAGCAGACGGAGAGCATTCATCAATTTTGGAATAACACTGCAGGCAGTTTTTATTTATTTATTTATTTATTTATTTATTTATTTTTAAAAAAGCTAATTTTACTTGAGCTCAAATGTAATAAGGATTTGCGTTTGTAGTGCCTGCCCCCCCCCCCCCCAACCCAACCCATAAAAGAGGAGATAAGCCAGCTGAATGAAAGAACAAGCAAATAATAAATAAATAAATAAAGAGGGAAAGTCTTCATTGTGCATTTATTAGTGATGCAGGAATTGCACAGGCAAAACAGTCCAACCTGAATACACTAAAATCCAATCTCAGACATCAAATAGAATTGAAATTCAAGGGATCTCCTCCCACCCCTCTCCACCCCCCTACACACACACACACACACAACTGCTATTGTTTCACAGAGTAAAACCACAGCAGTTGTTCCATAACATTATTTGCTTTGCTCTATTTCTGTCACAGAGAACATGGGGTTTTTTTTTTCTTTTTGCACAAAGAAAAACAAAAAGTCTGCAATCTGAGAGAAGCCGCAGAGCGAACCTGACCTCCGCCAGGTAGCTGCAACGTCAAGAGCTGCTCATATTTTTTTATGTTGCCGGTACCTGAGCAGCAGGCACTGAATGGCGGGGGTCTACAGCGAAATGGAGGATACTCAAAGCCAGGCAGCAGACCTTAAAAGCCATGCAATTTAGATACAGGAAACAATTGGGAAAAATAAAATAATTGCAAAGCATGCAGTAAATTACAGTCAGCTAATATTACAGCAAAGTTTCAATGAAAATTGCGCCATAAAAATTCATTGCTGAGGCTGAAACGGAAATGAGTGACAGGCATTTTCTAAATATTCAAAGGACCAAGCATCATTATTATTATTATTGTTACGTCCTCTTGTGGAACTTTGATCCCATCCAAATATGAAATTTTGAAGAACAAGAAAATAACAATAATTATTATTATTATTATGAAGGAGCCTCCCACCTTTAGCATATCATTCAAACACCCAAGAGAAATTCAGCCCTTATTTCATGTTAACTAGCATGTAGCAGCCTGTTACTGTACGTCAGTATACAGTAGTCACACAAGCAATGGAAAACGAGTGGCAATAGGAATACTGTGCGCAATTAAGCAAACTGTATAGTGTAATGTTGACCTTAAGGGTCACATCACCATTAAGTCTAGATCAGTGGTAGCCAACCCTGTTCCTGGAGATCTACCATCCTGCAGGTTTTCACTTCAACCCCAGTTTGGCACACCTGATTCTACTAATTAGCAGATCAAGATCTCTAGCTATTGAATGAGGTGTGGCATTCTTAGGGTTGGAGTGAAAACCTACAGGACGGTAGATCTCCAGGAACAGGGTTGGTTACCACTGGTCTAGATGAACTACTCAGGTGTACAATACAATATACTGCAGAAAGGTCAATTTCCACGGTGCTGTAACACAGCCACCAACCAGTGAAAGAACAGCTCAGAGTTTAATGCAGTCTTACTTTCTTTGGAGCCTTTCATTCCCCCCACCCCCCCCCACCCCAACCCCCTCATAGCACAGAAATCACTTTTTGTTTTGATCTCGCTGATAAAATTATTCAAACCCACGTGTGCTCCACCGGCGTTCTCTCGGCGAATGGGATTATGGCTGTAAACGGCCATCAATTTTCCATCACGGTTCGTGGCGCTCGAAAGCCAATTTCCCCCCCGAAAAGCCAGAGGATATTGTGCCTTAGATTAACCCCCCCCAACTCTCTCTCTCCCCTCCCTCCCTCCCTCCCTCCCCCCCCTCGACCTAACACGACAGCCACAAGCCACACACCGCTGAAATGTTCCACCTGCCCAGCAAGGGGGTCTTTACTGATTGAATTGAATTCCAATCCTTCCTCAGCGCACATATTTCCAAGGAATAAAATAACAGCGGCTGGGATGCTCGGGTGCGAGCGGGGTCAATACCGTTCGCCAATACCTGTGATCCGGCCATGACCTATCAGCAACGCCCGGCGGGCAAGGTCGAGAGGAGGCCGGCCAATTACCTGTGCACCAGCACCCACACCTTTTTCCGAACAGGGCCGGGGGTGTGGGTTCAAGGTTTTTTGTTCTAGCCCAGCACTACAACTACCTGATTTAACAATTTACTAATCATGGTCTTCAATCAAGACCTTGATGAGTACAATCATGTGCCTCAGCGCTGGGCTGAAATGGAAACCTAAACCTGCCCTTTTTCGGATAAGTTTGGACACCCCTTGATTCACCCCGTGATTATGAGCATTCTGTTTGTCCACCTAACATTAAACCACATTAATTACAATGCAAAGCAGAACTTTAAGTGTTAAATCAATGTGCATTTTGGTCCCCAATACCCAATTAGGGTTAAAAGTACCTGGTCAGAGTTGAATGTACAGTGAACATTTTACTGTGCACGAGGTCAGATCAGATTCGAAAATCTTCACAACAAAGAGATTGTGATTTGATTTTAACCAACTGATTTTTCCCAGTTATTTTTTATCAGATCTGTACAGCTGCAACATAACCACGTTCGGCTCTGCTGCGTGCGGTACACAAACCTTCCAAACCTTGAAAACTTGGATCCATAAAAATAAAACTTTGCTTTACTGCCTTACATTCTTCACCGACCGTTCTCTACATATTTCACGGTTTTTGTGTTGAATGGCTCTCTGTCAGCTCTCCAGACAGACAGTTTATTATGCTAATGTGGCCTTCTTCCTATCGCCTCCTTCACATGCAGTTTTGAACAATGGAAACGGATGGGAAAAAGAACACAGCTTAATTAACGTCATTAACCACACCAAGGTTTTTTTAAAAAAAGAAAACAATTCACTTTTTATACCCCCCAAAGAGGAAAAAAAATACAAGAAACTTTTAAAGAAAAGGCCTAATTCAGGAAAAATGGACCAGGTTTCTGTGGTCCTGTAGTCATATGCCTCAGCTTCATCTGTGTGATTAACAATCTGTGACTAAGAGTCTCTGGCAGTGGGACGCGACTGGCCATGGTGGGTTCAAATTGGCCGAGGTTTCTCTGAGCACCGCTCCACAAATTCCTCCTAAACGGCTAGCCAAGCTGTCCACAGGCCACCAGTTAGCCGGTGACAGATATGCCTCTCTTCAGACTGGTGCTAGCTCTATCCTGTAGCACTGTGTGGACTTCAGGGTGCAACACTGTCAGATGGTTTATAAGAAGGCCACCTGGGAGACTGCCTGTGCTTCGGCTGCAGTGGTTGTGTTGTGTGACTGCAGGCGGTGGACTGGCATCTCCAGGGGCACAACTGACCTTTTCGCAAAGTCCTGCCACCCCCACCACCCCTTCTACCCCCACCCCCCACCCCGTTGCTCTGCTAACAGAGAGAAACTATTTTTCCAGCGGTCCAAACGGCTCAACTGTAAACAAGGGAGCGACTGAAATCACAAACCGGGGACGGAGAAACGTCTGATTTTTTGGGTGTGCCAATCAAAAACTGGGTGTGCCTTGGGCACTCAGGACACAGCGTGCAGTTCGAGTGCCGAGGCATTTAACGACAAAATCAAACTCACTCAGTGCATACTAACCTCTACATAAGTCATGTATATAGGTATACAGTATAATGTATGTACAATGAGGAAATAAAAGGCCAGTTATTGATTCCAAATTAAAAACCGCCAAAAACAATGGATAAATGTGGAAAATAAAGGTCTTGGCCAATCATTAGGCCTTATTTTAACCCTCTTCCATCTTTGGCTCACAGAGTGGTGCTGGAACAATGTTGGAACTCGGGCGACACGCAGGGCTGGGACTCATCCTGGTTTCCGTGGTATCGAAACAGCTTGACGTTCAGGACGCATACACCCCCCTGGATGTCACATGGTCATTACCCACAATCCCTCTCTTTACTGTCAAGTGCCAAGCAGAGAGTACTCGGAAGGCGTTTGGTGACCTCACAAACTTCTGGGGTGGGGCCAGAGTTCTACCCACAAGGCCCCTAAACCAGAGAACGTGTCCCTCTCAAACACATTAACATACATACATTAACAAAACACTGCTTCGAAAAAAATAAAAATTGTAGAGCATTTCTTTTTACACCACTCTGCAACATAAAAGATTGACTTTCAATATCACACCAAAGGAGAACTGAGCGTGCCATATCTCTCATTTCAAAGGCAAAAATGAAATCCCCAAGGGGAACAGGTTGTATTATCTGCAGTTTCTATAATTAATTCCTTCCTCGTTCCCATTTGTCATTACATTCAATGTTTTTCCTTCCCCTTTTTTTTTTTTTTTTTTGGCATTCAAATTATATAATTCTGAATCAGCCACAGAGTTTTGAAAGAAGAGATTCAACATTATTGAGAGATAAAACAACAGCAGAAAAACAAGTCAAAGACGTACTACTCAGCAAAGCTTCATCAAAATCATCTGTTTTTGTGCTGAACACTGTAGCTTCTGCGACACGAGGATATCAATTGCGCTTTCCATCATTTCCAAAAGTGATAAATTTTGTATTGGTACAAAAACCCTGCTCAGAGGCATTAAAGCACTGAAAGTCACATTAATCATTTCCTTTTCCGTGCATTGTGTGCTCCCTGGGACTTGAATAACACACAGGCGGAAGTTTAGCGGCTGCTTGTTTCTTCTTGTGATACCAACATAAAATGAGTGCGGCTACTGGAGAAACACCAGTGGGGTTCTCCCCTCGTTTCTCTTACTGAATAAATAGCAGCTTCCAATTTGGACAAACGATGTGATGCCAAGCAGACCTGGGTCAAATGCGTATTTGTTTTGTTCTGGATTCAAGTACTTTTCTGTGCTCTATTGATCTTGCCTGGTGTAATCGAGCCTGCTAATATGACCAAGAAGGCGGGGTTTGCACTTTTTGAGAGTATTTCATTGGTTCCAATGCACCAGGCAAGATCAGTAAAGCGTAGAAAAGTCCACCAATGCCACCTGCAACCCCATCTTTGGGATCACTAATACATCACACTGACACTCCCTTCAAGAATGTGCAAACAATATTAATATTGCAACATTAATTGTGACATCAATAATAATATCACACAAAATGTGTTGAAAAATATGCTAAATTAATATTGTTCATTTTTCAACGTGTTATGTGTGCCCACTCTCCAAATTGAATATCCCGTAAGACAAAGACTATAGCGTAACAAATTGCACTGTGCCAAGAGTACACCATAATAATTCAAAATAACAATAAAAAACCTACCCCAAATACTGTACAGTCTGGCTCCAGAATAATCAGTTTGATTATTCAGCTCTCTATTGAATTGGAAGAAGGGGTATGATAACACAAAGTGGACGGTACTTTCTGTTGATAAATAATTAACATCACGATCAATAGCACTTTCTGCTTTGTCAGACAGTATTGAGGGATACCGATCGAGGGTCAAATACATATTTTAACTTTTTATATGCCGGTCACACATACAGTAATATGTGCTTTTTTTCCTTATAAATATTGGCGAAAATAGATCGTGCTGTTAAAACTTGCGGAAATCAGCCTCAGATTTTTTATCAGTGCCCAAAAGATGAAAGTATTTAAAGTATTTCAAATAAATACTGTTTGATCCAGGTTTGGCTGGAGGAAACTAGATCAGAACAGAAGCAAAGTCATCCCGTAAAACAATCCCCGAAAACAGAGGGAACCGGCTCCAAAAGCGACCCTAATTCGAACCCATAATTTACTCTGATTCAATCAATGCTCCGGCCAGCCAAGGCCGTCAGTCGTTCCCTTAACTCAAACTTCTCTATTGCCCTCAGAGATGGGATATTGATTTTGTGTAAACCTAAATTTTGGTTACTTTTTTATCAATTCCTTGAAGCAGTCCCTTAAATAAATAATTAACTGTCTCCGTTTTAAAAAAAATCAGTATTCATAACAACATCTTTCTTTGGGGATGAATTTTGTAGCGAAGCACGTTGGGTTTTATACTTACAGCCCCGATGCCCAATAATTCCTACAGTCAAACATGCAATATATATGTGTCTCCTCTTTCACTGAGAGACAGAGGGACCCTGGGGGACCTGAGGTAACTTGCTGAAGATATGCATCCCAGGGCTGTCAAACAGATGGGACCATACACGGGCTTATGAATATTTTCATCACACACAACTTCTTGCAGATTTTTAAACAGATTTTAAAACCCAAAAAAAAAAAAAAAATTAATAAATAAAAAATTCTCTCAGATTCTTTTTTTTTTTTTTTTGGTGCACTGCTCATGCGTGCCCCACAGGTTATATATTATCATACCATAGAAATAGAAAATGACATCTCACTATAGAGTTTCTATTTTAAATGTATGATTTCCCAGGAAGAGCAGTCGTAGAGTCATAAGGGGACAAACAGCATATTTATATGTACGCGCACGTGCGCGGTGGTGTATATTTTTTGACTGGTAATTCTCATTCATGCATTCTGTCGAAAGTTACATGGTCAAAACATTGGGGGCCTCAGGGCTAAATGGAATTCTATTCGACTGTGGCGGTGGTGGACATTTGGAGGGGGGGCGGGGGGGGGGGGGGGGGATTGAATTTCTCGCTACCTTTCCTTGGACAGTTTATGGGATGGCCGTCCCGGAGGAAAGCCGAGGAGGCGGAGAGCGTGCACAGGCAATTACCCTCAGAGCGATTTGAACCACAGGTGAGGGTTTTGCGGGATTAGGTTACGCGGAAGGTGGCGGTGGGGCGGGGGGGGGGGGGGGGGGGGGGGGGGACGGGGGGGCGGCCGGAGCTGAGGGCCGAGGCTGGGGGGGGGGGGGGGGGGGATGGGGGGGGGTGGAGTTGTGATGTTCTCTTCTTGCTTTTATATAAACTACGGAGTATTGTTTTCAGGTTTTGGTTGCCAATGTAAGCACTTAGCACCTTAAGTGCTCAAGTGTACAACGGCTCTGTCCAAACTGGGAGTTGAACCTAAATGTAACATTTAGGTGACAAGACCAGCTCCTTTACCCAATATACTACACTGCCGTCCCCCACAGACATAGAAACGGCCTACTAAGAACGGAAGTATCCCAGCCTGTTTTATTAAATACATAAAATAATAATTTCCATAGACGCTTATTACTGAGGGATATACGGAGGTGTACTCCAACGCCGGCTCTATTTCCACTGAGGCTTAAGCCATATGCTTCAAGGCTCAACGCCCTTTGATGGAAGTGTTTTTTTTTTTTTTTTTTTTCTCCTCTCGCTTTTCCGGCGCAGTCCGATCTTCCCGCCAGCTGGTCTCTGTGCTGCTGTGGCTGCTGCTCACCTTGCGGCATACAATCGAGACTGCCCACTGGGAAAGGTGACATCTGCTGTTCTCTCCTGTTTGACGCTCCGTCCCCCCCGTCCCCCCCACATCCCCGCCCCTCCCCCCACCCCATCCCCCCAGAGTCCTTCCTTCCCACCGCCACTGTTGTTTCTCAGGCTCCACATACAGTAGGTCATACATTTTCACAGGTTGATAACGCCACACGTTTTCGAATGCCAGGAAGATTTCTGCGTAAAATCTTCCGATGCATTGACATCTAATTCTCAGCCCAGTGTCTGGTCATTTTTCATCTTGGTCGGCCTACTGTTCGATCCTTTTCTTTATGCCTATATTCAGGATGACGACGCTTATAGAATTAGCTGGATCGTTTGACGTCACCAGCACAAATTACTATTAATTTTCACATGTAAGCAACTGGCGTTGATCGGGTGAAGCCTTTTTGGGGGTGTAACTGTAGCAACGTTAGCGCGTCAGTTGAAATGCAGATAACAGCATTACAATTCCGCCCTATTAAAACAAGCCTTAAAAAAAAAAAAAGGTGGCAACGTTTGTCAAGCCTCGCTGCCGGTGGCACCGTTTGAAATCCATAATTCCTGTATTGTAATCGTGTAACAGCTGAAATTCATTACGCCGACACTTGAATTGTAAATGGTGCGAATGAGGGAACACAAAAAAACTTGCATCCTGAACCGTTTCTGATAATGAGCTTCTGTAGTTCATTCGAGTGCTTCGCGAAATGGCTGCCATTTTTGACTGTCACATTAAAGGACTCTGTTGATGCTTCGCTGTCCCTAAGAGTGTCACCCGGCAGTAATGTATTCAAAACAGCACAAGTCTGTCATTACAGGATTGGAAGAGGCCCACTTGCTTTTTGTCGTGAAACAAGGAAGGAATTGGACCTCATATTTAAACAAGATTGTAGACCTTTTAAAGCTTTAAAGCTTCAGCCCGATGAAAAAATGTCTAAGGCACAGTGCATTTGCGTTTGTCTCAAGGGATACTTTCTGTCTGCATCATGAAGATAAAGAAGAAGAATCGGGCTTTTAAAAAATTCAGCATCATATTTCATAATCATATTCATTTGTGCAAAGTGTATAGGGAAAATGTTCCATTCGCTAAGAGTGATTTTGACTGGGTCAGTAGCTGCCGAATGTTGTGTTGACAGTGTATAGACAACAAGTCTATCAAAAGTTTTCAAGGCCTCAGGGCTGCCAGGAGACACACAGAGCAAACTAGACAGTACCAAACTAGACCATACATTGTTGGTATTAAACACAGAGGATAATTACATTTATGACAGAATGTCAATATAACGGGTCTGGTGAGCTGTGTGAAGTCCTTTTTATTTTCAAATATATCCTTTTTTAATTATTCTGCCCACCAAAAATTTCCCTTGATTGATATATTCGAGAATCCTGGGTAAAAAAAAAGAAGAAATTGACTGAATGTCTTAAGAATAAATCAGGTTTAAAAACCGCACATCACATGCGATAAAAGGACACGCAGGAAACGCAGTTTGGATTTTGATGTTGTTTTTTTTTTTTTTTCTCCTTTCCTGTGCCCCGTTGCCATGGGAACAAAAAGCTGCGAAAAGGCGGGGGGGAAAAAAAAAAAAAAAAAACTTGCTCTTACTAATGATTGATAAAACTGACATTGCTGTCACTTGGAAGGAGGTACACAGGGAGGCTGTGCTGAGCTCCCGCAGAGTGCCGACATCACTCCTGACCGGTGTGTACTTACGGCATTTACGCTTCGTCGTCCATTCACCCTGCGCTCGCCTCTCGCACCAGCGCGAGCGGGAAAATTCTCCCTTCAAGATTGCTCTCCCATCACCCCCCCCCCCGGTCGTAACTTCAGTCAGTGCACTCTTAATCTTCCACTTCTTTGCTCTTGTCAATCTCCGGTGTCTCACAGTCTCCTCCCACGCACCGGGGGCGGGCGGGCAGGCAATTTGACCTTGTGCGTTTTTCGCGACAAATAAAGGCAGCACTTCAGACGTGTCCGTTAACTCCCCCTCAAACTTCCCAGATTGCCGCTCTGACTCTCTGACTGTTCTCTCCCCGCCTCTCCGTCCGCCGCCCTGTTCCTGCGCGACTTCTCATTGCCACTTCCTGTTGCAGTCTTGTCTCATTGTCAAAATCCTCCCGCTATGCACATGTAGCAGACCTGGGTCAAATACATATTTGTTTTGGATTCGAATACTTTTCTATGCTTCACTGATCTTGTCTGGTGTGTATTGGAACCAGTGAAATACTCTCAAAGAGTGCAAACCCCGCCTTCTGGTCATATTGGCAGGCTCAATTACACACCAGACAAGATCAACAGAGCACAGAAAAGTATTTGAATCCAAAACAAATATGTATTTGACCCAGGCCTGATGTGTAGTCTTATCTTCCCACTAATGCCTGCAGTCTCGCTCACTGCTGATGCTTGAAGCTTGGCCCTCGGCCCTCGTTCCTTTCTGCCGTTGAGGGTAGCGACAGAGTCGAACCTGCGGCCTGTGAAAGAGGAGTTTGTTGCTTCCCAGTCACTTTTTGCATCTTCTGTCACAATAGCAAAAATATCCCCAATTTCTGGAGTGAATCCCCTCTGGGGAAAGGCTCTCCCTATTTCTACTTCATCCCCCCCCACCCCCAAAAAAAAATGAGTTCCCCAGGGGTCTATGCTTAATCCCCTTCAGTTTTCCTTTAGGCTACATGACACAACTCCCCCCGGATCTTTTCATTTCTACCCTTGTTTTTCTTATCACTTTTATTAATTTTATTCCTGTCACACTCAATTTTCTCGCTATTTTCTGACTCACCGGTCCCCGCAGACATCAGCGCATTCCAAAGCACTATCTGCTATCCAAATGTCAGAAAACATCACCTGAAACTCAAACTCCTCAGCATCGACCCGCTCCACTCCGGCGGGCCTAAGTCCTCGCTTCTCTGAAGACTTCACAGGAGCTTCCAGAAGATTCCGCGGTTCACCGCTTCCCTTCCGGAATGGAAAGAATGCCGGAGGAGACAGAACTCTCCTTCACAGAGGATACTGTTCCGGTGGCCTGCAGCGCCACAGGTCTGTCAAACAGAGACATTTTAGGAACGCGTGCCTCTCTCGTCACCCACTCCCCTGCCTGCTGATGGTGCGGGCTTGTGTACTATCGCACTGTGGTCATCTGCCCACTTCTCCCCCTCCAGGGCCCTCAAAATTCCAAACTCACCCCTTTGATCGTGGGTGTAGTGTGCTTGTGGAAACTATTTGGTGACTCTGACAGTAATGTTCAATATGAGTGAGGTTTAGATTCAACAGGGCAAGCTGCAATCAAGCCTGGCTGTCTTCTAATGATCAATTCAATTTGGTTAATTGGTTGATTAAATAACTAAGGGGGCAAAATATGGAATAACAGAGGAAAACAAGAAGGGGGAAAATAGTTCTGCACGGCATTGTATGGCTTTTTTGCTACAACTCATAAGTCTTTATCTAATTGGTTTGTGAATTCTTCATTCTCTGCTGAACTGACTGAAGACTATTCGGACCATTGTAATCTACTGCTCAGATATCTGCAATATCCAGGCACTGGGCAGAGATGAGGTTTCACTCAGATTACAAACATGCTTTTCTTCTCCTCGCTGTCAGGTGAAAAGAAGCGGCTGGCGGCTCCACATGTATCGGAGGAGGCCCCAGAGGTGTAGACTAGTCCCCAGACCGACAGAGGATAGCGCATCGACCAGGAATGTGATACACACAGGGAATTGGTATAACGACTAAATTGGGGGAGAAAATGGCAAAAAAAAAGAAAAAAAAAGAAATATGAGATAATTCAGTTTATCTGGAAATAATTCCAGCACACCGAGAACTATCAAATGAAATAAAAACCAGCACTGACAGCAGTGTCACATCCACACGCCGCGGTAAATTTAATAACAGTTACGGAATGGGATATCGAGTCTATTATGGTTTCCATTCCTCCTCATTATACTTCAGCGGCTGATGATAATTACCCAGAATTCCCTCTCGGGGCTTAAAGATGAAATACCGCGCGTCAACACGCGTGATAGCGGCTGTTCATCGGCGGCTCAGCCGGCAAAGACCCCGATCGCAAAAGGCTTGGACCCGCAGTCCTGATGTGTCATTAACTAGCTATTAGCGGGGGCGCTAACGCACGGGCAGAACACAACACGGGCCTCGTCCCGCCAGGGTTGTGGTGGATTCGAGCTGCTCGGGTTTCCAAGGGGACCGGCCCGCCGCTGCATTAACATTAAAACGCGCGCCTTAGCACCTGCACCCTATCGACCGACATCGATGAGCGGGGCCGCTGGATGAAATACCCACGCCTGGGACAAAATTATATTACCATATTACTCCTGGGCTGGGGAGAATAATATTTACCAGATGTTCATATAAGCCATTGGGCCCATACTCAGTTGTACCCCTTGCACACGCTCCCAATCCCCCCCCCCCACACCCCCCCCCCCCCCATAGTAGCCCTGCTGGTGAGAGTTATGTCTATAGTCTACCCTGCTCTAGTACCTGTCCTGCAGTGCTGTGTGGTGTACAGGGTATTTAAAAAAAAAAAAAAAAAAAGGTCATTGGCTTGCGACTGAATCGCAAATGGTTCGGCTGTTGCGTGCCTCACGTGTGCGTGGGTGGCACAGCTGAGACACAAAAAGTCCGAATCGCTGATTCGAAACAGGTGGAACCCCAGAAAGAACAGGCCCCAGCATGCGCGATGTGAGGTTCTCTCTCACTCAGGCTCATCGCTGACTGCATATACATGAGTAATTTGGATGAACTCGAGGGAGGCTGGTAAATAATAACAATTAATCTGCGCAAATGAGTAATTCGTGACTCACTGGAAGAAAACAGACGAGGCAATTGACAGACGTGTTTCTTGGCGAAGAAATTTCATCTTGACTAGATTTTGAGCAGAACATGCCACAGAGAGAAGAAAAAGAACACACGAAGGCAACACATTATAACTGCCTCAAATGACAAAGACATCAGCTCGAGTCACATATTAATCATATGCATTATGTTCGGGTAAGGGTACTAATGCAAGCTTTTCTACGTATATGGCATGGAAAATCAGCCCTGCAGTTAAAATCAGGGAACTGGACTGAACATTGGCTGCCTAGGCCCAGATAAAGAGTTTCTTCGTGACAATAAGTCCAACAAACAGACCCTTTCCACTGGAGGCAACATGGTCTCACTCCAGGTCTTCGTGTGAGTACATGAGACAGAAGGAGTTACGCCCCCCCCCCCCCCCCCCCCCCCCCGAGTTAACATCTTCTCTCTATCGAAAAAAATATCTCCACACATCTCAACTAGAGCAACCAACATGCGTGGCTAACAGATCTGACGTCCGTCCGACAGACGTTCCAATTAAAGCCTTTACCGTTAAATACATCAAGCATCAAATAAAGGCCTTTGTTGTCTAGTTGTAAGAAGCCTTTTAAAGAAAACAATAAGAAAGAAAGCAATATAAAAAGCCTCGTCTTTACTCGTGTCCCATGGGGGAGGTAATGACTGCAGACTCCTGCCGCTGTTTTAGAATCTCTGGCGGAAACGGCGGGAAGGCTGTCTCTCTCTCTCCGGTCGGTTCGGCCGTGAGCTCAGAGTATATAATAATGTGGAGACAGCGACACCAATAGAAACCAACGGAGAACACATCAGAACCAGGAAATACCATTTTTTTTTCGCTCAACAGACATGCTCAGTTGTGTACAACGAGGATAGCTCAGACACAGGCTAGGGTAAATAATAAATTAAAAAATTTATAAAAAATTTTTTTACCTTGGAAAAAAAGATAAGTGGTTTTTCTTCGTAGTATAATATAGGGAGTTAACATCAATATCCGAGTGGAAGTATTTTATTTTTGCTGACAAAAATGAACGGAGCCCAATGGAGAAACCTTTCGCTTTTTGAGCGGAAATCGTAGATAACCGCAGGGGGTTGAGGTTTTGGTTGAGAACCAATAGCTGAGCCCCTCGGGCGCTAGGGCCGGTACGGACACCGCGCTTCCTGTGACATCACGCGGGCTGAACGAGCCCTGCCCCGCACCGCGCACTTTCTGAGACGTCGGTTCACGTTTCGCGTCTTCTTCACACACACACAAAAAAAGAACCCCCACGGCCCGACGCTGGACGTGTCCCGGTGGAAGGAGGCTAACTCAATATTACCGCACCCTGGGATCGAATCCGCTGTCAGTCGTGTGTTTGAAGCATGGAGGAGAACTGGGACGGGCCGTATCTCCATATTACACGGTAAGACACTGATTAAAGCACTGTGACGTGCAGAAGTTTTTTCATTTTATGCTCGCCTCTCGCTCAAACATGTCGATGCCCGGTGATGATAATTAAATTAGTATAAAAAGAAAGCCAGTTGTCCGTTATTTTATTTATGCATTCCTCACACACACGTTTGCTGAGTTGACAGGCATGTTTGATGACTCGGCCAATTAGAAGAAGGACCCTTAGCTGACTTCTGGGAATGCCTGTGACGTCGTACTCTCTGTGGAACCTTGGTTAACACAGAGAAGAAGGTGTGGTTATTTTGCCAACCCAAGTTACTAAAGAGTGTGCTTCTGAGCTCCCCACAGAATTAGTATTCATATAGCAGTGAATCTGTCGCAAACTTTAGAATCCCACCAAGTGGCAATATATTCATATTCCTTGATCACACGGCACTGCTAATTCCATTTCCATATCTCAGGAGTCTAATGGACTGAGCTCCATTCCGCGTTCGGGTTCCATTCATCATTGTGACATCACAAGTCCTCCGTTTCTCAGACACCACCTCAACAATTACTGAGGGTGTTCAGCCAGCAGTGCGCCGCTGATTGATGCACTGCGATGGACCAGCCGGTCGTCCATTATCATCAGGGGGACCGTGGAAAATGGGCGCGGACACCCTGAGGCACGCAACCTCTGCTTTTTCATCCCGCAAGAGTCCTCAAATGAACGGGGGGAACCAAAAATCAGTCCCAGACTAAACAAAGGCAACACATTTTAAATTCATGCGCTGGCAAAATGAAAATTCTCAATGGCCTCGTGTCATGGACAGTCAGACGTCTCTGGACCAATAAGCTATTATTTTTTTCATGTCTCAATCTGAAACTTTTCTTTGAGGGATGACATGCAGTCTATTGGTTTTCACCTCTGCCAAATTATATTTTGTGCATGTGCTGAAACCTCCTTCACACCTGCTTTTAACAGAATGTGCTCTCTCAATAACCACGCAATAACAAATATCAAGATAAGGATTTTATTTCTCTGTCACTAGTTCATAAAAGTAACAACACGATGCAAAAACAAGTAATGAAACCCACAAAATTGCCATTTACAGGAAATTTGGAATAAAATTACATAGGATTGCCTATTATCAACTCTTCTATCGATGAGAACATTTCTAATGACAACAAAGGTCGGGCCGAAGTGTCCCCTCGTGCTGTGTTGATGAAGCACAGAGTTCTTACTCTGCACTGCTTAGCTATGCTGGATCATCAGTGACACACGGGCGTTTGCCTGCTGCGGGAGCCTCAATATGACAAATGCTCTCGGAGCCGAAAGCTGCAATGCATGATGGGCCGCCTTCTGCCACGGCACATTACGCAGCGGCGGCGGAATTCATTTGAAGTAAATCTGACACCCGGGGACGCGCGGGGGGAATGATAAATAATGGCGGTAAAAAAAAATCCCGTTCGTGGCGCTGGGTCTTCTAATTATTGTTTAAACTAATGGCGTGCAAGTGTGTCACGAATACCAAATCCGGTTCTTTCCAGCGTTCCTTTGGAAATTGGTGTCGCCTCTACATAATTCTTCATCATAATTGTTCACCGGGGACATTTATTAGTTGTTCCTTCAGGACAGTGAAAAATGGATCCCCGTACCTTTCTTAATCTCTTTAACGGTTTAAAGTTTCGAGTCAGGTGGAACAAGTGGGAGGGGCGGGGGGAAGAACAGAGCGGTCGTGTATTTTCAGTTGGTTGCGCATACAGCATCCTGTTATAAAAAATAAAAAAAGTGCCAAAATTAGCTTTCAGAGAGCTTGTACACAGAATAGAAGCTACAGAGGGACAGGACATTATCTCGCGATCAAGGGGAAAGGCCGTGGGAGTAATCCTCCTCTTTAATGAGACTATACTGCCTGTTCGGAGCACAATCTGTTTGCGAGACGCTGCTAATATTGATATTAATGACGCGGAGGACCTGAGTGATCTCGACATGCTACGTGACAGCGCTGTATATATCCTGTCATTATTGTAGGAAGGAGCCCAGCGTTGAGAGAAAAAGAGATGTCGGAACTACACTGGGCACGAAGGACTTAAAATGTCAACAAGAATTTATTTAGCGCAGCATAGAAAAACATACACCCCATCCCCCCCTTCCCTTCCAGACACATATGCCATATTCAAGCTAAGAATCATGTGCTTCATTTTATTTCCAAACGGATTTGAATCCCATCATCTTGGGGTCTCTGAATGGTATCTGCATGCTCACAAATCTAGCTCTCCTAGTGTGTGTGTTATGTGTGTGTGTGTGTGTGCACGGGAGTGTGTGTGCGGCGCGCATGTGTGTTAGTGTCAGTTTTATTTATTATGGTGAATATCATAAGCATTTAGAAATGGAAAATCTTCCGAGCGTGCTATAAATCTGTTCTCATTGAAAATATACATTACCTCAGTTTTTTTTTTTAAAGTTTTTACTGCAGGTAAGATATCATGCGGTGGTTTATGCAGAAGAGAGCTCAGTTCCTTGGAAAAAGGTTGAAACTATTAATTTGCCTCTGGATTTAGAAAAGGGCAGATACCTGAAGAATTTCCTGGCTGTAAACCTGTATAACCCAGCTGGATACTTGGTGAGCCTCATGTTAGTTGAAAGCACTGAAGATTCAAGCAGGGAACAATTTGTGAACAAAAAAACCTAAAAATATAACATTTTAGGATTTAGGATGCACTTTGTACAGCAATTATGTACACTGCACATACAGGGTATTGCTTGCTTAAAGAGAGTAATAGGGGGAGGGAGCAAACAGGTCCCGTATTCTTACAATGGCTGTGTTTGCTCGTATCTTGGACTGCAGGACAAAATTTTGGTCACTGCAGCAGAAGCTGCATAACAAGTAGCTTTTTCTTCTTGATAAATGTTTGAAGCTCACCAGTTTGGTGGGCATTTGTGAGTACTGGAGAACCGAAAGCATTATGGAATGAATATGTGACTTCAGAAAGGCAGTCTCCACGTTGCTTTGGATGCTAGCCAGCACAGGAAACATATCTGATGGACGGCCTTTGTGGATCATCTTGAAAATGACATCACCCTAAATGAACCGCACACCCCCCACTCGCCTCTCTCTCATGGCTCTTGCTTTTGAATGGAACATCCGTCTCAAAGCCGATACAATCAAAGAAGGCCGCCAGTCAAATCTTGTAATTAGCTTGGCAGCCATTTTGTGCCACGTATTTGGCGGACGAACCCTTGTGTGTGATTGGCGGACGAACCCTCGCGTGTGATTGGAGGACAAACCCTTGCGTGTGATTGGTGGACAAACCCTCGCGTGTGATTGGTGGATGAACCCTCGTGCGTGATTGGCGGACGAACCCTCGCACGTGATTGGCGGACGAACGCTCGCGCGTGATTGGCGGACGAACCCTCGCGTGTGACTGGCAGACGAACCCTCGCGTGTGATTGGCGGACGAACCCTTGCGTGTGATTGGGCGATTAACCCTCCCGTGTCGCTTTCTTCTCTTCTGCCTTGCCCTCTGGGGTCAAGGTTACCCTGGTAACGCTCGACTGCTGGCGATTACCTGGGGCCAGCGGAGCAGTGAATTAGCATAGACGGCAGCCGCTGAACCCGACCTGTCCGGGGGGAACGCCACGGTCTGCTGAGCACGGGAAGGACTGCGGACGACTTCTGGGGGGGGGGGCTTGTCATCCGAGCACTTCGCTAACAAGACCAAAGGTGAGGACAGAAGTCGTGTATAATGACCACCATTAAAGCTCCCAAAGTAAGCCTCTTTCCAAGAGGATCTCTGCTCTCAACCCAGAGATTGTGAACTACCTGAGAAAGATCCACTGGGATGGAAACAGTCGTGCGCAATTAAAAGTTTTTGTTTGGTGAGCAAACATAGCGTGCGGGCGTCATTCGTCATCATGTCTTACTGGTCTCTCCATTCTGCCCTGGACTGATATGCACTCAGTTGGAGTTGACTTATCCTTTTAACTCCACTTAAAGGGCTGCTTAACAACAGGTTAGACAAACACAGCGTTTTCTTGGACACAAATGGGTTTCCAAGTTAAAGACGTTTAAAACGTGAGAACTGATTTACGCGTGCAACAGGAACTGCATAAATAATAGGAAAAAAAAATTTTTTATAACTTGACTCCCCACACACTTATTTTAATTACCCACGGCTTGGCCACTTGATAGATGGGAGTGTAACATCTGTTAACAAAGGGGAGAAACACAAGGGATTTTTACACACAGCTGGCGATACAAAGATACATGGATTGGATAGCAGAGCTTAATTTACCAAGCACAGCACGGCAGTCAATCCAACCACCATCCCTCTCGGTCTTTAACTTTGATCGATGAATTTAAACGCTCGTGTTTTTTTTTCTCTCCTCTCTCTTGGTATTATGACAAGTATATGTAGTCAATATATGGAGACAGTGGTCAGTGGCAGAAAGAATAACGATGTAATACTTTGTTTAAATTATTCACTCAAACCCCGATGATGAAAGGTGGTTAGATTGAATGCCACTTTGTAATTCTCTCTCTCGCTCTCTCCTTCTCTCTCTCTCACTCTCTCTCCTCCTCTGATGTGTCAGCCTATGTTAAATCACCCTTGGAAGTGCTGTTGCACTTTGAGATAAGGTAAATTAGTGCTGGGGTTTTCAGTTAGAAGTGTCTGATGCGCAGCCATTTTACACAGGCAGCAGTACATGAAAACAGCAATGTATTCATTTGATTGAATATGTCCACATAGAAGAAAAAAAAAGAAGATATACTACACTGCTATGTATTAAATAAATAAAAAAACTGCCAGGCAGGAAAATGTCACCTTTGACAGTACACAGAAATTCTGTCCTTGCAGCTGATGATGACTCAAGTGAAATTGCTAAAGTGTGATGTAAAAGGACCTTCCAAATGAATATTCTCACACAGGTAAAATGTCCAGTGTTAAGTCAACTCTAACAGAGTAGATAAGAGTCCGGCAAGGACCATGTACTGTGTCAAACGAGTCAGTCGTGTAGACCATCTTGTACGCGACGAGGATCTCGGCCAGCTCTTCACAAAAAAATTTAAATAAATAAATAAACTATGTAAATCTCCCTCTGCCCAAACGCAACTTTCCCCAGTTAATCATGGGTGTCATCTATGTGTTCCCTTCAATCCTATCAATATTTCGCCTCCTTGGAGGACACTACATCCCCACGCTAATCGATTCCTCTCTGCTTCTCTCCACAGTCCATCCTTCATACACCAAGGGTGCTTCTCTCCGGATTGCAAGCGGCTCCTGTCATTGGCTCCTGACGGAATATATATATATATATATATATATATCATTCATATCTCCATTATGTATATATCAATATGGATTCATTAAAAACTATATATACGTATGACCTGCGCAATATTTTCACCACCACAGAGGTAACTTCCAAATTAAGACCAAGGGCCGCGTTGCAGACAAATTTTATGTTCCCCGTCAGCCATGCCTGGAGGTACAAATTTAAATCCCACAGACAGTCGACAGGATTTCAATTAGTCTCATAATCTGAGCATAATTCTTCGGAGCGCGGAGGAAAGGTCAGCACTGACTTGGCTCCCGCCAATTATGCTGGTGCTGTATCCTCAGGCCTGAGAAACAGACATAAATCCCCAAACCAGTCAGGCATGCAGCTCCCCTACGTCCCATCCTCGCGGAATAAACAAGGACTTCAGAGTGCTACACCCACCCTTCAGCCTTCCTTTACATTACACTACAGGCATTTAGCAGATGCTCTTATCCAGAGCGACTTACACAACTTTTTATACATAGCATTCACATTGCATCCATTTAAACAGCTGGATACATACTGTACGTAGTAGATCCTGTTCAGCAAATTGTTCAGCTAATTTGGTAGAATTTAGCAGACGCTCTTTAGCAAACGCTCTTATTCAGGGCGACTTACTCAACTTTTTATACATAGCATTTACATTACATCCATTCATACAACTGGATACATACTGAAGCAATGCAGGTTAAGTACCTTGCTCAGTATCCAACCGGGGAATTGAACCGGCGACCTTTAGGTTACAAGACCAGCTCCTTACCCACTACACTACACCGCCGCCCCCTTTCCTTTCTCTGCCGATGCATCGAAACGTTAGCCTGCGGCGCAGGTTCGGGGGCCTTAATGCGCGCTCCTGCATTAATCTGGATGGGACATCTGGCACCGTCCCGCAGCTGGGGGCCCGTCGAGGCGCCGCGCAATTACTTCTGCGTGAAGGGAGATGAGTCACGTTGCAGGGGCCGCAGTCAAAACCCAAACACGGGGTTCGGGTTTGGGGAAAACGCGCCCCTCCCCAAACAGCTGCCGGGCTAGGATTCGCGTAATGAAGTTGCCTTCTGAAGTTGCAGATGGACGCAGATTTATGATGTGTGTGTTACCCCACCATGGGTAGCTCTCTCTCTCTCTCTCTCTCTCTATTTCTCTCAGTCGCTGTATCTCTCTCTTCCTCTCTCGGTATCTCTCTGTCAGTCTCTGTATCTCTCCCTCTCTCTCTCTCTCTCTCTCTCTCTATTTCTCTCAGTTGCTGTATCTCTCTCTTCCTCTCTCGATATCTTTCTCTCAGTCTCTGTATCTTTCCCTCTCTCTCTCTCTCTCGATATCTCTCTCTCAGTCTCTGTATCTCTCCTTTTCTCTCTCTCTCTCGATATCTTTCTCTCAGTCTCTGTATCTTTCCCTCTCTCTCTGTCTCGGTCTCTCTCTCTCTCTCTCTCTATTTCTCTCAGTCGCTGTATCTCTCTCTTCCTCTCTCAGTATCTCTCTGTCAGTCTCTGTATCTCTCCCTCTCGATATCTCTCTCTCAGTCTCTGTATCTTTCCCTCTCTCTCTCTCTCTGTATCTCTCTCTCTCAGCTGTTGAAAGCCGACCGGGACCTTTAAATAAGTGCGCTTGCCTCGAAAGCAGGAGAAGCGCCAGGCTCTGACAGGTTCTTCATTAAGGCTTATTAAATGTTTCTTCTATCCTTTTGTCCTCGTCCTCAAAAAAAAAAAAAGAAGAAGAAAAGAAACGAAAAGACAAAACAATGATCACCGCACGCCCCGGTGGGAGCCTCTTCACACGTATCGATTTAATAAATGCAATTCTGACGGCCCTCTTCTCTCTCGCAACTGCATAGATTCTGTGCCAAAAATGCCCCCCGCCTCCCCTCCCTCCTATTCCCTTTCCCTCGTCCTACTTTTCTCCTGAAAATGTCATGAATAACCATTCCGTAAGGCAATAAGGACAACGCACTTTCTTCCTGGCAAAGAAAAACACACTCGTCTCCCCTTCCTCATTTCCAAAGCCAAAATGAAGGGCTGCCCCTGCATTAGTCCCGTTATAGCAACAACTATGAAAGCGCCCGTGGAGTTTGTTGGGACCCTGGGGAGTTTCGATATGCAGCTGGAAGCTGCCAAAAAAATAACTAAAAGTGGCCCAGGGAGCCACTCGGAAAAACTACTTCCTGTTTATGAGAAAGTATTCAGTTTTTAAATATTCTTATCGCCCCTCTCGTTCTCCGACTGTTAACTAGACGACACTGAATAATTGATTCGGCCATTGGAAACAGATAGCACAGGCACGGAATGCAACAGAGAGTGAATGTGAGGAAGGTGAAACAAGGTCAAGGAAGCCTGTCAATTTCCAATCGGCCTCTCAAATCACCGTAAAATCAACTGCATCGACAGCTACGCACCTAAACCACCCGCCCACCCCCCCACCCCGAAGGCGAATGGAAGGAGTGTAATTTAATGTTGTGCCACTCTTTCCCCCCTCCAAATTTAATTACGATAATGAATCAGTTTTAAAATGTGACATCACTGGAGGGAGAATTACCATGGGAAACCATCAGCGGTGTTCAGGAGCTCTGGGACGCAATTACTCCTGGACGAAATTGTTTTGGAAGCCGTGTAACCGGCGACTGGAATCACCCGATTCTTCTCATAATTCTGCACTGATCGATGCCTACTGCAGTTTTTCTTCGAGAATAATGATCCGTTCGCTGACAAGGTAGCGGGCGAATTTCCTGCAAAGAAATATTTGCGACACAAAGTTGGGAAAACAAGGCTCCAACGGCATATGACGAATTCGGTGCTTGACTAATGCGTTTTCGCCCATTTCATGATTTATGAAAACATTACCGTTCTTGAGGAAGAAAGAAAATGGTAGATTGAGGGGAAAATGGCTCGAGCAAAGCTCAATGACACAAGATGAATAATTTAGCTGGGTATACACCAGAAGGTGGAGTGAAGAAAATCATTTGAAAACTACGGCAACAGCATACTTGCCTCAGATGAAGGCCACGGAACTGTGCGTTTTGAATGTTCCGGAATACGGTATTACATGGAACATGTTGAATGAGGTTTATGGTGCTGGAATATTTGTGGCAATTGTTCAGCCATTGTTTTTTTTTTTTGGAGTCTGCCATTCTCCCTTCAGCAACTCCGGTATATTCTGAAGATACTTTTTTCGGACCTTGGAACATTCCAGAAATTTTAAGGAAAGTTGGAATAAACAGTCCCAGCATATACATTTATTCCAGTTTTCTGGACATTCTTTCAACATTTTTTTTAAGTCACTAGGAAAATTGCAGAAATGGGTTCAGAACACTATTCAGTCTTACTATTCAAAATGTTTTTAGCAGTGTGTGACACCCCTGGGAGGGAGATACGGCAGTTCTGGGAGCCGCATGGAGAGAGAGAGAGAGGGAGAGCGCACCCACACACAACACAAACACACCCCCCCCCCCCCCCACGAGTTTCCAAGCAAAAAAAACAATGAACTAAAACAACAAATTTAAATAACGAAGACTAAAAAAAGTAAAACAGAGTGACTGCTTTTCAGCAGGCTGCTCATAGTTGGCCAACTTTTCAGTTGACCGGTTTCTTTCTTCGTCTTGCATGCTCGGACAGACAGAACTCTAAACAGATGCTCTCTCGGTGTGTGCTTCCCGGTCTCGGCCCCGAACTGTGGAGAGCAGCACACCTTTAAGCACCTGGGCTGATTGGTTAATGCAACCCAGGTGCCTCTGCTCTCTCCACCAGCTGGCACAGCCGAGGCCAATCTGCTTATCCGGGGGAACAACACAGTGTCTTCAACAAACCAACCGGCCCGGTGCTTTCATTGTGGAACATCCTTAAAACACATTTGACACCTATCACCCATGATGCCCTCTGATGACTGAATTATGACCAACCAGGAGATGCTGCCAGTAGCTCTGTGTGCATCATGCCTGGAATTGTTTTTTTTTTTTTTTTTTTTTTTTTTTTTTCCGGAACAATAAATGTGTTCAAAGACAATTTTGGGACCGTCTCATCGTAACGCGCTCACACACCAAATGACAGTTTAACCAGAATGACCTCGTTGTTCTTGAACCATTTTGTGTTAGCTGGTTTGGGCCTCCTTGCTCTACCATCTGCTTCCTCCATCTTACAGCTCCAGTGTGAAGACTGTGGATATCTGGCCCCCTGCAGGGGCTAATTCTGGAAATGCACACTGGCGCAACATTGATAAAATGGACCGGTTCCCCTGGGTGAATTTTGGAAAAATGCATAGATTTGGTGGCCAAACGACTGAGGCATTGGGACTGGAGCACCATTTTAAATCAAACAATGGAGAAATGGACGATGCAGTGCTTAGTGAGATGTGAGGGGTGTCACAGAAAGGTTACAGGTTCAATGTCATGGCGGGGCTCTGCCCTGAAACTAGGTGACTCAGGCTGATCTACATGTATATTATCAATATTGACTTAATAGTAGTAGTGTTAGTAGCAGCAGTAGTAGCACTGATAATGATACTAAAAATCATAAGTAACAGCAATATCACTGCATCACTTGCCACCCCACAACTAAAACAAAGAAGGAAAAGGAAAAGAAGAAAAAAGAGAAGAAGAAAAGGAGAAGGATAAGAAGGAGAAGGAAATGGAAAAAGAAGAAGAAGAAGAAGGAGAAGAAGAAGAAGAAGAAGAATACGAAGAAGAAGAATACGAAGAAGATCAGTAATAATATGACAGACTTCCTCTGAAGCTGCAGACAAGCGCTCTGCGCAGGGTCCTGCCCTGCCGTGGTGGCGGTGGGTTGGGGGGGGGGGAGGGGGGGGGAGAGGGACTTTGTTTAGAGGGCTCCACAGTCATTACGACCCATAGACGGCCATTATCAGCATCGCCAATGTGACGCATACTAATCAGCCCTTCAGGGGATCAATAACAGCTGCACACAAGCGCCGTTATAAAGCCTAATTGATTATTCCAGGGCCCACGTATTTATTACGGAGAAAGATACATGTTTTTAATCAGCACTCGGGGTCCCCGGCAGAGGTTAATTATATCTGAAAATGGCAGGTAATACTTAGGCTACCCGGAGATAGTCTGGGCATTGATTTGCATAAGTGTGTCTTAATCAGGTTTACAATTATGGGTGCACTGGATTTTTTCTGAAGTGACAGATGTAAGGTTTGGAAAGCGCAAGGGGGATGGGGAGGGGGGGGGGAGGGGAGGGGAGGGGGGGAGGGGAGGGAGGCGGGGGGGTGGATTGGAAGATTGATGGGTCTTCGCTGTGAGCTGACGGGGGGACACGATTAAGCGGCGCCCGTTCCGGGGACCTGCGGAACGGAGTAAGCGGAATATTAACGACGCCGATGATCAACGGGACGCGTCGTTCACGTCCCGGGGAGGCGTCCGACGAGCCGCCCGTACGGGACCGGGCGGCGAGCGCACCGTTCTTTCATCGAAACGCTCTTTCTCGCGCGGCGTCCATTTTAGTTTTTTTATAATCGCGAGGTAAAAAAAAAAAAAAAAAAACTGCCCAGAGTGACTGACGTGTTACGCAGCTGAGGGACAAAGATGTTTGCCCCGCGTTGCAGGATTTGCCCCAGCCTGCTTATTTATTTACCTGTCTGTTTGTTTATTTACCGCACCGGCTGTTTTCTTGTTTCTTGTTTCTTGTTTTTCCGAGTTGTCAAGGCAACCGACTGGCCCCGGGACCCGTGATTGGACCAGACTGACGTCGCCTCGCGGTGCGTCGAGCCCGGCATCACGTCCGGCGACGAGAACCAGAGGCGGAGGTGGCGCGCGTGCGTGCGCGCGCAGACCAACCAATCGAAGGCCGCGGTGAACGCCACTCGCCCGGCTGCGCCGCAGCGGGCAACTCCTATTGGCCAAGGGACGCCGTGGTGATGAGCGAGGCTCCTCCCCCTGTGGTCACATGTACTCGTTTTCCATCGTCCAACTGGTTTGGTTTGTGAAAAGTTTTTTTTGTATATGTGTAATACCAAAGACACACGGCGCCACTGTAGTTCAACTGTAGAGACCCCTCCCCTCCGCCCGTTTCTACATCTAAACCAGGGCTGCCCAACCCTGTTCCTGGAGACCGTCTACCCTCCTGTAGGATTTCATTTCAACCATAATTTTTGCCACATCCGACTAATTAGCAGCTCAAAGGGATCTCTAGCTGTTGAATGAGGCGTGCTTCGTTAGGGTTCGAGTGAAACTCTACATGACGGTACAGTTCCAGGAACAGGCTTGGGCGGCGCTGGACTGTAAACATACAAACATACGAAGCTGAAGAGCGTGGCCTCAGATGACACACGGTGTTTCTGTGGAAGTAAACAGGCAGGAGAGGATGCTGGGATATGGAGAGGCTCTTTAGCGGCTATTTTTACCATTCGTGCCCACTGGTACAAAGCTGAAATTATTACGTGCCCTGAGCTCTATGATGTTTGTGTCAAAGACACAATATTTTTTTTTACTTGATTTGGCTCTGGGCACCACAATTTTATATTTGTCACATATGGCTAAAGTGCAGATTGTCAGCTGTTATTAAAGGGTATATTCATACATTTTGGTTTCAGCATTTAGAAATTATTTTAATAAATACTTTTTATACATAGTCCCTCCATTTCAGGGCATATGGTGCCATTTCAGAGCACCATAATGTTTGGGACATTAATGTTATCAGCAGCAGTTGGGGATTAGATGAAAATTGGTGGGGTGGAAAACTTTCCCTTAAACTGATCAATTCGGCTACTTAGTGACCTGGAATTCTGAGGTTTCAAATTTCAGTTTGCAAAGCAGCCATCCAATGCTAGGTCTCAAAATTTAAGCACTCTTACTTTGTTATTTTGCTCATTATGAGCAACCCAAAGCACAGCTGTGCACATAGGCTCCCACTGGATTGGCTGTTGGAGTGCATCTTCTTCAGAGAACTGAATCTATCTGAGCCAGAATTTTTAAAAATTACACCGTGCACATACTGCAAAAAAAAAAAAAAAAAAACAGAACTGTACACTGGATGGATACCAGAAAGAAACGTTTTTGTCATACGGAGGTTTCAAGCCCTATAAAATGTGAACAAAAATATTTTCGCAAATGAATTATCATCTGTGGCACAGTACGGATCTTCACAGTATCTGTTATTAATTGCTACAAAGGATTGCTGCGGTTCTTGTGCCATGTTGGGCAAGTTGCCCGACGCAGAGCAAATTAATTGGATGAACAAAATGCAGACAGTGGAAAATTGGACCCTGATTCTTTTACGGATTCATCATTTGGGGGACGCCATTCTGTTTCAAAAAGTTGCTTGCGAACACAACTTTAAAAGCGAATTTAAATCCCCCCCCCCCCCTCCCCCATACTGAATTATCATCGATTTTAGCCTCAATTAAAGTCAGTCATGATATCGCACGGGAGAAAAATGTGGCGGGGAGGTCGATAGCAGTGACAGCCATTTTAAAGGAACTGTCCCGACGCGTGAGCCCAAGTGCATTATGGGACGCGTGCCCGCGCGTAACTGGCGGCGGCACCTAACGCGTTCGCCGCGGTGATGTCAGAGGCGCCCGCAGCCGTCCCGCGGGCGGCAAGTGACCCGCGAAGGGGAGAGAGAGCGCGTACGCGTTTGACGGCGCAAATCACAGAGCTCCTTGTGCCCGCCCGCCCGCGATCAAACGCCCGTTTGTTCGCGTGCGCTCGACCGGGACCGGGACGTCGAGATCACCGAACGCTTAGACCGCGCTCCGCCAACCGTGCCCAGCGGCCTGACCCTCAGCGTCCGGGGAGCGGACGCTAGCGTGACCGCGCTGTAGAACCACAGCCCAAATTCAATAAACCTCAACATTTATGGATGTGTTTTACGGGCACGCTCACGCGTTTACTGTGCACTGTTGCAGAGATGAAACCTTCGCTACTTTGCATAACAGAGCAGAAATGCGTAGTCATTCTTAGGTTTTCTTTCAGCACTATAAAGACACAGAAAATATACTTAACAACTATTTGTGTTTCAAATTTACGTTCTTTGTATTTTATTGACCAATTACTTGATTTATTTAAGCAGAGGCGACATGTCGATGTCGTTTAGCCTTCTGGCTCATATCTGCACAGTAGAAGTGAGTATTTAGCTCTGTAATGTACAGGCATTAATGAAAACTATTTAAAAAAGAACTGAGGTAAGTCCATCTTGGCAAAGAATGCTATTTACTTGCAGAAATGGATTAGCTCCAAAGCGCCATTCTCTGAGAAATGAGATGAGTTTGGAACACCTGTGATCCAGCCTTGCACCTTTCCCGTATCTTTACCTGGTTAAGAGTTACCATGCCAACAGTGTACAACTAAGCGAGGCAAATCAAAATACTTGTACCAGACGGAGGCAGTTTATTGCAGCAAAGCTTCACACGACACTATAAACAAGTATATAGACTGGATTTGTGTTTTTTTTTTTTTTCGTTATCGTGTTTGTTGGATATTTACTAAATAGCAATTAGGGGAATAAAGTCAGCTGGAAACAATCAAATTAGACATCCCTCACTGCACATCAATTACACACCTCTCGTAAATTGTACACACTGCATGCATCGACACGGCCTGAATAAACAGAATGCAGAACAAAAGCCTGAGGCAAATGCGTGTGCGTGTGTGTGTGTGTGTGTGTGTGTGCGTGAGAGAGATAGAGAGAGAGAGAGAGAGAGAGAGAGAGAGAGAGAGAGACAGAGAGAGAGAGAGAGACAGAGAGACAGAGAGAGAGAGAGAGAGAGAGAGAGACAGAGAGAGAGAGAGAGTGAGAGAGAGACAGAGAGACAGAGAGAGAGAGAGTGAGAGCGAAAGTGAGAGAGAGACAGAGAGACAGAGAGAGTGAGAGAGAGACAGAGAGACAGAGAGAGAGAGCGTTTAAGGTTTAAGTGCCACAGCAGCAGGGCCCAGCAAGATGGCGGGTGCAGTGGGCAGACTTCTAAAAAAGCCCAAAAAAGGCCCCGCATGCTGGGCTGCATCCATGCCCGCTGACCCTGTCCTGTCACAGCCTTTGATTCAATAAGCTGGCCTGGCAGGAGTGCTATTCAAGAGCAAGTGTCCCACGTCAGGCTTCGGAAACCAAAAAAAAAAAAAAAGATGAAAAAATTATTTCTAACACTAACTGTGAAAAAATGATTTTCACGGGTCTAAATTTGTGGATGAGCCGCTATGTTTTTTGTTTAGTTCAATTGAGGAGCACTTTGATGCTTTTTCCCCATTGTTCAGGAAGAGCACTGCACAGTTTGGTGAATTGATTTCTGATTGCAGTCATTGAGGTATCATTTATGACTGTTTATGTACTTCCAATGACTCATGAAGGACCATTCACAGAGAGTGTTGCCTTCATTTTCAATGTGACAAGACACACAGTGTCCTGCAGGAGCACCAAGACAGACTGGTTTTTTAAAGCATACCGCAATGGCTGAAAATGGGGAGGGTTAGGGCCTTAGGGTTAGGGCCTTACAGGATTTCAGTTGAAGATCCCTGCTTTACAGTCATTGTAAACAGTCACTGCAAAAGATATAATTCACATCTACCTCATTGGTGTGCACTGGTGCCTTTCTAAAGTTTTGCTAATAAATATTACTGAGAATGGATGCGTTGAATACGCAAGCATTCCTGCCCATATGAACAGTTACCGTGGCCAAGTCTCAGTGGCATTTGCGCGGGAATTACGAGTTCATTTCAGCACGCCATCGGCAGCACGCAAACACAGGCTTCGCAAGGCCAGAGGCAAGGCTAGCGAAGCTCGGAGGGAGACATTCTTCCAGAGATGGCCACGTCCAAGCTTTCCTTTCGCCAGTATCACGGTGCGTTTACGAGCCAATGCTAATAAACTAACAGAACCACACTGCACCAGCGAGCAATTTAAACGTCCAATGTGAAGGCACTTCCTGCAAAGGGTCAAGGAGGTCACTGATTTAAGAAGCCTCTGAATGCTGAATTATTTTTTTTAGACCACATGCTGTGACTGCATGATTTCTGTATAACTCCAGGGGCGTTAAGGGTAGGCCGTGAATACTTTACATGCACTGCAATGATTAAAATAGGTTAAAAGGGTAAAGAAATAAATATATAATCAAAGATTCAATTTAGATATTGCAGCGTTGGCAAAAAAAAAAAAAAGAAAAGGCTGGTGATAACATACAACTGTAATTCCGAGATATCTGATACTTCCTTTCTAGCTTTGAGTTTTGACAGCCTAATCTCTTTCAAGCACTTTAATGTCTGTAGGATACACAAAACCTCTATCTTCCCAACGGATGCCTAATATTTATAAAATAAGTTACAGGAACGCAGAACCGAATGACTTGTGAGTAGACATTGCGGACTGACAAACCCGACTGAAAGGACCTGTCATATTTCAAAGGTGAGACAACAATACAAGTATAATTGACACTTCCACTCAAACTGGACCATTGCTACGGTTATTATAAGATCCGTAATGAATTTGGCTGAAGTCATCAAATCACCAAATATATATATATATATATATATATATATATATACACACAGTATGTTTGTCCTTCATTTCCAGGTAAATAAAGCAAATGTTCTAGGAATTGTTGTTCCCATCGTATCAGAAAATACTGTACCTGACCACTCTGATCTAAGTGCAGAAGACCAAGAATAGTTTAGAAGGCCCACCTACGCAACCAGAGTTTTCCGGTATATCTGAATCCAGGGCGATAACATCACGAAGCATCACAATCAAGTTCCCAAGCAACCACGTCCCTGAAAAGGTGGGACTAATGCACAGAAAATAACCACACCGTCTTAAAAAAAAATGTGTGTGTGTGTGTGTGTTCTTTATATCCAATGAAATAAATCAAATGTTCTAAGAATTTCTGTTCCCATAGTACCAGATAAAAGTCCCCGAGCCACTCTGTGTACAAGAGGACCAAAAATAGTTTAGAAAGCCCACCTACGCCGCCACGATTCCACTTTGAAGGTCCATTTGAATCCAGCGTGATAACATCGGAGAGCTTGAAAATCAGTACGTTCGCAAGCAACCTCATCCCTGAAAGAGGTGGAACTAATACAACAACAAAAAAAAACCCCTTTCAGCACATTTAAGTGTACAGTAGTCACTGCCATTGTTCCAAACATTCATATGCATATAGTATAGCACTGAACAAAGGTACGTGCAGTATTTGTGATTTAAAGCAATAAAATCATTTTTAAAATCACTGGCACTGAAAGCATCTTTTCACCACTAAATACTAGAGCATACTGGAGGCAAGCCAGGCCAAATCTAAGAGAGTGTTTTTGTAAGGCATTACAGTACGGGCTTAATAGGAAGTGCTTAATTTCCTTCAGCCTTCCTTGTCACGACCCCTTTTTGTCCCCCCCCCCCCCCCCCCCCCCCCCCCCACCCCCCAACCCCCAACCCCATTCAGAAATGAAGAATGCCGGCAATGTTAATTTGATATCTCCCTCCGTTAAAAAATAAAACGTTCTTTAAATGCTGGGGTTAAGTTTGCTGCACTTACTTCTGAGTCATGAGATCCTGTCCTTACCTTTCGCTCCCTTTTCATTAAAGCTGATTCCGCTTCATTAGGTGGTGCTCACGCATAATTATTATTTAAAAGCTCCCCGCTTCCTTCGGTTGGCAGCATCCATTTATTTTTCTAAGCCAATCGCAATTTAGCTTTGGCTAAATAACATAACAGAACAGTGTGAAATGAAAAACACAGGACATAACAACCACCCACCACAACCCCCCCCCACGCCCCCCCCCTCCTCTGCCCCCCACCAAGGTCAACCATTTCATCACCCCCCACGTTCCTTGTTTGGCAATTTCATTATCCCCCCGCTGGGTTCAGCGTGCGTCACTGGGATGGGTCCCATATTTTTGGGCCAAGGCAATGTTGGCACCCCCCCACTGTGTCCTGCACCTCATTACCAGCCCGTGAGTCTTCTGCTTGAGCGGTCTCCCCCCCCCCCCCCCCCTTGCCGCAAAGGATCTCACCTGGAAGATCGCGGGGCTGCGAGGTGCAGTCGGCTGTGAGCTGCCAGCATTTCGAGAAGACGCCTGTGCTGTTGTGCGGAAATCCGAGACCGATAAAGCATATCGTGGCCTACATTTGCGATTGGCAAACTGAGGTGGAAAAGTGTGTGTGCGTGTGTGTGTGTGTGTGTGTGTGTGTGTGTGTGCTGGAGGGTGGGGAGGAGGAGAGGGGGGGAGCGTGGGGAGAGTAGATGAATAGATGATGCATTTGTCTACCCTTTAAAACAGTAACGGGTGTGCGGGGGCTTCCAATATTGCTATAAAAGCCACTTCTCCCGAGCAGCCAAGGGAACGGCACTCTGCAAGGACAACGCAAAATCAATTGGAAAGCAATTTTACCCACAGTGCATTAGAAAGCCGTGCCATGCGCTAAATGGAACTGCATTAACTTCGTTATGATGGAGTGTGTGCGTGTGGCACATCAAACAACACGATGGAGAAGTGCGGGATATTTCTTGAGACGAAATAAAGACGGCTCATTGGAGGAAACTGACCAATTAGAGGGGAATTCCCACCGCGTCGGTGGATTGGCAGAAACTCAGTAGCCAAAGGCACAGTGGAGAGAGAGAGAGAGGGCACGGTGTTCTCTGAAATAATAATGCACAAACATCGCTCATCGTTAAAAATTTACGCCGAACAGCACGTTTCGGCGTTGGTTCACGTGCGTCTGTCACAGAGGGTTAGCTTTAGCACGTAAAATGTCTGCTAGTAGTTCTGGGTACATTGAAGTCTTATTTTCGATTCAGAGCTGTAGAAAAATTAAAATTTTCCAAAACATTCAACATTAACATTAAAACATTAAACGTCAATTTTGTGATGCATTTCCACGAAATCTCACATTTTCTTCCATAAAATGTATGGCGCATATCTTATAAACATACTCGGTAGCGTGTTAAGAAATTTCAGAGAATATAAACTAGAGAATTTTTGAGTTCCAGAAGAAAGCACTTGACTTACATTAGAGCCATACAGTTCATTCAGTAGCACTCTATCTAGTCTATTTCACAATTTCTATTCCACTTTCTATGGAACATTTTGGCCTTGGTTCTTAAAAGCTACAGGAAATCATCCAATATTTCTGCCCTAGGCTACAGAGGCCTTCACCTTTCAAACTCCGATTTGTTCGTAGTGCTGTCTTTGTGACGCGTTTGTGACATGTTTCTTGTTTGACGGTAGCCTACACTATATTGTTCAATTTTTGATGAGGATAACAATTTTTATATCAATACTAAATGGGACTAAATGTTTTTTATTCCCCAAATCAATTTACACTTCACAATACACATGTAATGTAAAATCAATTAATGACTTACAATGGTACAGGAATCATGCTGTACTAGGAGCTGGTTTCTGGATTTGCCATAAAAGGATTTAGAGGGGTAGGAATTCTCCAAACCTCAAATTCTCTTTGATTTGTCAAATCTGCTGACATTTTGGATTTCTCTTGTCAGGAAGATTTATTTTCCCCTTGTGTTTTATTAGACTCCACTTACAATTTTTTGGCACCATAACTTGATTTAAGTTATCCCTGAAGACAGTTATTGTGCAATGTTAATGAAAATTTTATATCATGATAGCTCCTTACAGAAAATTAATTTGAGTAATTTAGGGGCAGCCAACTTAGCAAGTGTTTAAACATCAGTTTAAAACCTCTCGACCACAGAATTTCATAAAAACTAGAACAGCTATTCATAATCTATGAGGTGAGGAACAACTGTTCCCGTAGTAAAAAGTAATTCAGTCCAATACAATTAAATTTGTATCACACTTTATACTGATACTATGTCATAAAGTAAAAAAAGAATTTTAACAGTTCACGTTGTAGCACTTATCCATTGGTATTTAGGCATTCTGAGTTGTAGCACAAGCAAATAAGACAATCACTACCATTTCTGACAAATCTGGCAGGTACTGATAACCTTATGACCAATGAACAGAACATGAAGATAATGGTAATTCATTGATTTTTTTTTTTACAAACCCCATTCCTCTCATTATATTATATGATCTTATTTAAAATATAATATTGCAGATGGTTTGAACGATTAGCATAATACATTTTCTGTGGTGAAAGCATGGATATGTAAAAAAAAAAACAAATTAGTAGAAAGTGGTGGATTTGTTTATGAATAGTCAGTTCCTGGGCCCAGTCAAAATTGTGCGAACCAGTCAGGCAACATAAATGCAAGCAGCAAGCTTTACCGAGCATAAGCCTAATTTTCAGCAACATAAATTTCTGCAGAAATTATATTGTAAATTTGCCAAAAACCCATAATACATTTATTTTCCACGATAAGCTTCAACTCACGCGAAGAGGAATGAATCAGCATGTTAAGAAGACTGAATATATCACGGAGGATTAATGTGAACTGTGTGAATTTGTATAAATTCTTCAGCCTTGGATTCAGGGGACAGTAGCAGAGAGCTGTGGGTAGTAGAACAGCTTGGACAGAGAACTGTGATAAGAAATTCCTATGTGCAGCTCCAAAAAAGGTGTGTGATCTTAAGCCTGGGCTTCAACTAGTAGCTAAGAAGATGTGACTGAGTGGAAGGTTGGCATTTTTTAAATAAGGTATTTCCAGGAGTGCTGACTGTGGGTAAATAGAGAGTGACTTTGAAATACCATGCTAAAAACCCGACAAAGACCTTTGCAGTTATAGATATGAGACTCTAGTCTTCATCTCAAGAACCACATATTCTGCTATTCTGAAACTAGGGCCACTCAATAAAAATAAAAGAAATAATATTTTTGAAAATATTTTCACAGCAGTGTTTTTGTTCATCAAGAACACTTGTATTATGTCAAAAAAAATGTAATACTTAAACTTTCTTCTGCCAGGTATATACTGTATACATAATTTATGACCTTCTTTTTCAGACTTTTGGGGGTATGTGTATTATGTGTTCTTATTGCATTTAGGTGAATGATGGGTTGTCAGTCACCAGCCTACATCATTTCTGATGAAATTATGAAAGCAACAAACAGCGCCTGGTCTGATAACCAAAAACCCTGCATTCCGGAGGGCGATGGTGCCGCTGTCCATGGTCCTGATGACCTCCCAGGTTTCGGGGGACAGAAGGTACCCCATCTGACAGCAGCCGAAAGTATAGGAGAAGACCTATACTCCTCACAGATTCAATTTTGAGGCGTTAGTAGGCCAAATGCATTCGATGTCTAAAGCTATAATGATACACATGACAAATCGCAAGATCAGCCGTAGAGCGGTTGCTCAGGGGCTATCTGGGAATGTGGTTAACAACAGGTTTCCGATCATACAGTAACATTTATACAGTTCAATGAATAAAACACTTCAATAATGGCAAACGGTACGGATCTATCTTTCCAAATTTATATGAAAGCAAGTGTGACTGACTATTCTATAGTAGCTATATCTTAATGACAAAGGCAGTCTTAATGACAGAAGTTTGACCAGATGATGCACTAATCAGACATGTTTGTGGATGTCGGTTGACACTGTTCCTTCCAGAATTTGGTCGGGTATTTCACAGTAGGGAGAGAGACAAAGACAAGGGGTTGGCCGGGGCGGGCGGGGAAAGAGGGGGGGAAGGGGGGGGGGGCACTACAGCGCTGTCAGGGAGGGCCCTGTGTGTGAAAAGGCTCCGTCGCCACATTTAGATATTTCTATTACTGGAGCAGCAGAATGCCCAGTCTCCTGTGAACAGAGCCAATCTACGGGGACTGCAGGGCATCAGGATATTTCATACAGCAGACAGAGGCAGACAGAGACCTACTTTAATATGGCCGGGATTCTTTTGTCTTTTAGTCCGAGATCCTAGCGCACGCGCCGTTTCTGTGCAAGTTGCGGGGTAATTTCTATCAATGGTCATGCAGGGTAAACGTAACCAAAGAAGTGGAATGATGATATGGGATATAGAACAGTGTATGGTGTACTTACAAAAAATTGGCTAATAAAAGACTCGAAGCCAAACCTAATGGACACCTTATACTTCATTACATGAAAGAGGGTTCATTCAACTGAAACCCATAACATATATATATATATATATATATACCCATATCAGGATAGAATACTGGCCTAATGACTAACAGTGCTTTCCAGTATATTCTGGGAGCAGGTGATATGTCATAGGTGGCTGGCAGGTGACGGACAGGTGGTGCTGCAGGGACTCACAGACACATCTGCAGCATAAGTGCACTGAGGGCTCCAAAAATAAAACCCTTCTCCCGCCACGATTTCTCCATTTCATAGGAATTTAGAAAATTAAATTTCTTCCATTTTCTGTGTAATTTTGGATGATTATTACCTCTCGACGAGAGATTCGGGCGGTCCACACAGGTTTGAAAAAAAAAAAGCGAAGAGAAGCAGTGCTGCTGGAGCCAAATTCGCTCTTGTCAGTTTCACGAGTGCGATTTAAAAATCAGTACTTAAAAGGCAAAGAAATTAATTCCAGGTTTCTGATCTGAAAAAGATATCTGACACACACACACACACACAAAAAAAAAAGAAGAAAAAAAAATGGACAAGGTCATCGCCGTTTCCCGCTGTGTGTGGTTACGCTCAGCTTAGTGTATTCATTAGGGGTGGCTGCAATGATGTGCTTCACCTTTGGCTTTTGAGTCGTGATTCAGAAAAGCGGCAGATAATCTCCATCTCCAGTGATCATTTCGTTCACACATCCAGGCTACAAGGCTAATGAAATAGGACGGAATCTAATAGGTTATAACATTTCAGAAATACGTTTTTTTTTTTTTTACATTTCAGAAATAATTTTTTTTAATTTAAATGAATCATTGTGTAACCACAGGCTTTTAGAATGTGATTTCAGACTGCTAAAATAACCGATGGTTATTAGCTAGTATCCACACCTACAGACACTCTTGCGATGTGCATATGTATATATGTGTGTGTGTGTGTGTGTGTGTGTGTGTGTGTGTGAGAGAGAGAGTGTGTGTATTTGTGTGTGTGTGTGGTTTTGTTAAGGTTTTATGTGTGTCGAATGCACAAACACACAACCAACAGACACTCTTGTAATGTGCGTGTGTGTGTGTGATTGTGGTTTTATTACAAGTGTGTGGAATGCACAAACACACACCTACAGACACTCTTGTAATGTGCATATGTATATGTGTGTGTGTGTGTGTGTGTGTGTATTTGTGTGTGCGCGGGTGTGTGTGTGTGTGTTTTCGTTAAGGTTTCATTAACAAGTGTCGGAAATGCAAACGCAAGCCCCGTTTTGTATCCTGTGAACGGGTCATGAGTTCTGTGGAGTTTTAAAAGTGCTCTGCGCCTGCTGTGAAGCCATCACTCTGGTTTATAGCAGCCGATGGCCATGATCAGCATCCATCTTAGGCTCATGCATTTAGATTTATGCATTCAGACCCTGGGCTGACTCATGTTCTGACATATTGGAAGGTGGAACGTTTTTACAGTTTCGGCTTCATTACTTAATGGAGAAAAAAAAAAAAAAAACCCTCCGTCAACCTTCTGCTTTCCCCCGACTCGACTCTGCTCAAAAGGGCGCTCGTCACGACCAAGCAGTAGAACCGTTTTTAAATTTTGCAGATCGACTTAATATCACGCATTACCATCTGCCAACCTTGAGTTCTGTATACATTCACTATTTTAGCCAGAATCAGGAACCAAAAGCTTTTTGATGAGGCGAGCAAATCTGTGCGAAGGCACATAGATGGCTGGTGCTTGCATAATAGGGTCTTTTTAGAGTGCATTTATTTTTCTTTTCTTTTTTAAACTCTGGAGTTGTCTATTCGTGAGCACCATTCTGAGTACCACAGTGCGGAGCGGGTGGGAGGAAATCTCTCTGAAAGGTGCAGGGACCGCCTTATGTTAACAGTGCAGATCTGTGAATTTACCACTTTAACTGTGGCTTCAGACAGGAGCACCCTCTCAGCATCCCAGTGCATTACTGAGGTAGTTAAACCTGTGGAAAGCGTTAGGGTTAGCGTTAGCGTCGTGGTTTCCAAGTTTCCTGTGTAAAAAGGCATGGGGCGTCACGCATCTTTGCATGTTTTTGAGTCGCCGTTTACGAGCACCTTTCCCTCAGTCCGTGTGACACAGAGGAAGGGGTGCACAGGTGCACACAGACTGCTGATGTTGCATCACATGATCGTTTATTTATTTATTTATTTATTTATTTTTTGGCTTGAAGTTACCGCGCGCCTTTTGGAACGCGGCGCCTTTCAGCTTCGCCAAAGCCCTCGGAGAAGGACCATCTGGTGCATCTGGAGTAACTAAGGGAGGCGGGGTATTAAGCTTTCACCTCGGTTTCCGAGCGCCTCCTTCCAAATTGGCAACCGTCGCTGATCTGACATTGAGGCCCGGTGGCTAAAGTCGAATGAAACCTGCCTGACAAAACAACGGCAGAAGCTAAAAGTAAATGCGCCGCTCTTCAAGGGCGAGCGAGAGCACAATTGGAAACCATCACTTGCCTTCCGAGCTTTGATGATCTCTTTGGGTAAGTCAGTGCCAGAAAATATCCATGAGACGAGATTAAAATTTTTTTAAAAAGGAACAGTTTACTGAATTATCATTCGTTCGGAGACATTTCAAGCACAAAAACACCAGAGTTCACCTTCATTTAAAACTCAAACATTCCTATTTCATTGATCTGGTATGACAGATATAATATATATATTAAAAACATATTTATAACATATTGTAAACATATTGTCAATGTCATAGTGTTTGATAGCACAATAGTGGTGCTTGCAAACCCAAGAAGGTATGACATAGTTTAAGTACTAAAACTCAAATATTACTGCTAAAGGTCAATTCCCTAATCTCCCCTACAGCATTCAAAATAGATTCAAAACTGTTATTACCATTCCATGTGCCGGCCAGAAATCATATTCTCAATAGTCAGTTTTTCTGCATATTTTTTCGAAAACGTTCCTTTTTTCCAAAAATGTAAAAAAAAAAAAAAAATCTAAACCAAACATATTGAGCCCTGCAGAGACAGAAATGATGCAAGGCATATGCAATTTTTTTCTCGCGAATGAAGAGGCTAATAATTATTTTCTTCTTCTTCTTCTTCTTTTTTTTTTTTTTCTTTTGCAATTAAGGTACCCGGCCTATGGATTGGCTGCTCCGCGCTGCGGAGAAAGCCTTCGATATCACGAAATGTCTCGACTGTGATTTCGCTGAGGCAGGAGCGCCCCGCAGTAGAGTCTGACACAGCTTTTAAAAAAAAAAAAACCCAAAAAAAAAAACCCCCCCCACAGAACGAGAGAGGCAGGAATGAGGCTGTGAATAACTGATGTCTGCTTCCGAGGCAGCCGCTTCTCCCAAGGTTACAGCCTGCCCCCACGGCCTGGTTCACAGAATAATAAAGAGGCAAATTAAGAGAACTGGATTAATCCTTAAATAAATAATTGGGGGTTCTTCTCACCGCCCCTTCCAAGAAGTCGAAGTCAAATTTAACGATTCGTCTGCCCCGAAGCGGCGTGTTCGTTCGTCGGGAGACGGTCGCCAATGACAAAGGAGGGAGAAACAGCCCCGCGGGTGGAGTGTGCCCGTGTCAAAAAGTTTGGAGAACGTGCCGGAACATTGCAGCGCAAACCAAACGTTCCTCCACCAGAACGGTCCCAGGTAACACCAGAACACTCTCGGGTAAAGCCAGAACACTCCCAGGTAACACCAGAACAATATCAGGTAACACCAGAACACTCTCAGGTAACACCAGAACAATATCAGGTAACACCGGGTAACACCGGAACACTCTCAGGTAACACCGGAACACTCTCAGGTAATACCGGAACACTCTCAGGTAACACCGGAACACTCTCAGGTAATACCGGAACACTCTCAGGTAACAGCAGAACACTCTCAGGTAACAGCAGAACACTCTCAGGTAACAGCAGAACACTCTCAGGTAACAGCAGAACACTCTCAGGTAACAGCAGAACACTCTCAGGTAACAGCAGAACACTCTCAGGTAACAGCAGAACACTCTCAGGTAACAGCAGAACACTCTCAGGTAACAGCAGAACACTCTCAGGTAACAGCAGAACACTCTCAGGTAACAGCAGAACACTCTCAGGTAACACCGCAGCACCCACCTGTGAATGCTTGTTTCCGTTCCAGCACACTGGAAACCAACGGTTTGTAAGCTGCTAGTGCTAACTGAGATGCATACTAAATGAGACACATTCAGAATGTCTGCTGAGGGCTGGTTTGGCCTCTTTGTCGAGATTGAAATTTGGAGGGGGGTGGGGGTGGGTGGGGGGCAGGTGAGTCAGAGACCCCCACCTACAGCACCTTCAAAGGCCCCCCTGTTGAAAACCCCAGGCCTGCATTTTTAACAGATTAAATTATAGACTGAAAGGTAACCGCGGCAGGGTTCTGAACCCCTGACCCCCTGGGGTATGCGAGGGGACAAAGCCCTGGTGAGCCCACTCTTTAAACTACTTTTTAATTTGCTGTGTGCTCGGCTCTGTTCAGCATATCCCCTCTGAACCATTTCCTTGGTGTTAAAGGTCAATAACACAATATTTCTGTAAAGTTTTAGCCGTGTTATTCTGTTCCCATCCGGGCTCTGATGTAGTCGGCGCTGAGGCGTACTGGCCTTGTACCGTAAATTGCTCCGGATAAGAACATCTGTCAAAATAATAAATTAACAAAAAAGAAAGAAAGAAAGTACAAATAACTCCCCAGAAAAAAAAAACAGCCACAGCTCCCTTTAACAAATGGCATTAAAAGGCGCGTCGGATAAATTCATAACAACAGCCGTGTTGCCATCGTAGCCAAGGAGCACTGCTGATGTTGCTTCCATCGCACTGACATATGCTTGCTACATCCGACCATAAACTTTCCCCAGAGCGAATTTTCAAATGCTTATTGACCTTTTTCCACACAAACAGAAAATACTGTCCGCAAGCCGTGCACTTTGAATGCTAATTGTGAACAAAAAAAAAAAAATTTTCAGAGGGAAAAACTCTTGGCTAAATATATGCAGCAATTTTTTAAGGAAAGTGCTGCCTAATATGGAGGAAGGAAATCACGCATAGGTTGTGTCAGATCGCTGTAATGGTGGCACATTTGGGGATGCATTTTACACCCACTGCAGCAGGACGTCCTATCACCAGCGAACGCATCCAGCCACTAAAAGCTCACACCTATTAAATACAGCCATAAGCCATAATCATACGGCATCCATCTGTTAGATACATCTGTTAAACATATTTTTATGATCAAAAGTAATGGAGGAGGCTGTTAAGCCCACCTGTGTGTTTTCCCCCCCTCTCTCTCTCTATTGGGTCACTATATGGCAGCATCTGACCTTAACTGTCATTTCACTGCTCAACTGTCATTTTTTATCCCCCCTTCACAGGCCCATCTTGGCAGGTTCGACCATTTCTAAAATTAACCCTTCGAACTGTGTTTGAGAAGAAAAAGCGCGGATATTATTAAGGGGTGGAAGTCATAATGGTGGCACTTTTTCCGTGACCTTCTGAAACTGTTCGGGAAGACAATGCCAGAAAATGAACCAGAAAATCAGCAAATACCAACAAGGGAACGTCAGCACATCAGCGGGTGAAAGTTTTTTGGCAGTTTTTTTTTTAGCTTGACTGAACTGCTGGAACTGGAGTGGAAAATTAAACAGAACGAGAGCAGAGTGGTAAAATGTCTTCAACGCTCACAAAGTTGACCGAAGATTTTTAAGAACTTATTCACCGTGAAGGTTGACATTTAACTTAAATTATCTCACGGAATGAACATTGCTCTTTTCTGTAAGCTAGTTCTTTTCTGTCTGTACGCCACAAAAAAGTTCTAACTTTAATCAGTTCTCAAACAAATGAAAATTGAGGACCAAACTGTGTTCCATATATTGCGGTAGCCTGGTATGACCAAAGCCATTTTCATGGGAGTTCTTCAAATGATTTAAAAAATAAAGTTTTTTTTTTTTTAGGTGCTCCCTGGAATATGCAAGTCCCTACATGAAGATAAGTGCTATAAAAACACAAACATAATTGGATTTCATGATTTTTTTGTTCAATTTTATGTGTCGCTTCTTTGATGTGTTCATTGCCTAAAATGACTCCATAAATATGAATACTATAATTTTAGTCTGTGTTTTACAGTTATTAACCTGTATAGCGCGCCAATGGAAAACAGAAAACATAATTTAAGAAAAACAATAAAAATAATTTGGAACCTTTAAGGCATCGCCGTCAATGTGTAAATATCGCTTTGGTGTAAAAACCAATTCTCCCTTTCCTTTGAAACATGATATTCCATTTAAACGTGGCAGTTAGAAAATGTTAATTATTCATGTTTGCCAGTGGGTCGAATTGCACTGTTTGAAAAAAAAAAAAAAAACAAAAAATAAACAAATTTGATTTTGATACTCCCAGGGAGCTGAATAAAATCAAAGGGCATTTGTACAGACTCCTGTTTTACCCTGTCACACAGTGGCCGATGAGCGAAAGGCTCTCGAAGATAACTGTCCGCTAACTCCGCAAACTCTTCCTCCTTTCTCCGGCGCAAGAGATTAAGGTTGTAAGAGCAAGAGAGAGCTTCATCACGATTTCACCCCCGCGATAAAGAGTCGACCCGCACGCTCGGTTACTCGGGGGGGGCCGCGACGGAAGCCGCCGCCCTAACGGGCCGTTGGCGGGAACCGGTCGTGGGGGAGAGGGGGGCTCGGTTTGGCGGAGAGGTGACGAGCTTTTTCGCTCTAACTGGGCCGGGTCGGTCGTGGGCTGCGCTGGCGGGCAAAACGACGTCGTACCAATTGCGGATCCGGGAACGCCGCTGGGAACGCATTACATTACCCCCCCCTCCCCAAACCCAGGATTTAATCAACACCCCCCCCCCCCCCCCCCCCCCACACACACACACACATTCTGTGAGGTGATGAATGCTAATTGCCAGCCACAGAACGCATATGCCACACTTGCCCCAACACCCCCCAACACCATTTTTTTAAACAACAACTGGGACAAAAGAAATAATAAAATAATCTGCATACCCACTGAGTCCGTTGAGCAGAAATATGTTTTGTGTTGATTTGTTTTTACAGTTCACAGTTTTAGGGTCACTGGGCTTGACTGTTTTGCCCCAGATCTCATAGAGGAACCAGAAGGGCAATGTTTATTTTCAACATTATGTCACCCTTAAAATGAATTACAAATGAAAGGGTTACAAGGATTAGTCTCCCAGGCAAACTAACTGACAGAAATGTTGTTAACGTTTATTGTCCCTCTCAAATAAACTAAAAAATCGAATTAAATAAATTTCAGATAAAAACTACGTTTTAAGTGAGAGTAAGAGTTGATAATGTCAAAATCAGTGAAGAAATTCAAATAAGGGTGCTAGGGCACTCTTACTTGTCTAATGTCATGGCAGTGCATTCCAACACAGACTGCATTTCAAATGGTGCAATGCTGTTTAATGGCTTCATTCATAGTGGATTAAGAAAAAAAGCAGTTGGGGATAAACAAACATTCTTGTGACCTCTGTGACATCATTAAAGTCAGTCTGGGGATGTTCCGGAATGCACATTTGCGGAATGTGCAGTGCCAAGCTGAATTGATCAAGAGTGTTTCCTTTGTCCTCTGAGCTAATTTCCATCATTTCTTATATTCGTTTTGCACTTACATTTCTTTTTTTTCCACTGGGTGAGTCAAAGCTTTGCTTGCCGCAGGTACATTATATAAGAAAAAGCATCTTGGCCAAGATTAATCTTGCCCATAAACTATGGCATTGGCTTGTTTTACTGCTCCATATAATCTCCCTGCAATGCAATTACCAATACTAATCTCGAGCCCCCCACACTTCAATGCAGCCTCAAAGACACAAATATTCTCCTTTGAATTTCAAATTTGTACAGCGCCGTATTGGCAATATGATGTACGAGCACGGGGGCCATAGCGTAGAAGAAAGGGGGGGATTGTAGGCTAATTTAATCCAAATTAAACTGTTGCCAAGAAACAAGCACGAGTCCCTCTCTTCTGATTCCATAATCAGTCGATATGATTGTGTCTGCACTATCTACTGTATGAACAGCACTGAGCCGCTTTCTTGCCAGGGAGGTATTACACAACCCTATAATGTCCCTTTGACTTCCCAGGGCACCGGTACACTAAGAGGGGGGGGGGGGGGGGGGGGGGGGACAATTCTGGTCCTGGATGGCCTGGTGTGTGTTCAGGTTTTTGGTTCCCACTGATTACCCAGGCTCAATAAGCCAATTGGCTGCATACACCAACACTGGTTCACTCGCAGATTAGAATCACAGTAAAACATCTCGTATGGGAACACAGGAACGGTCTCTGGCTTGTCGTGCATGCGCTTACAAAGAAACGTAGCTAAAATGTCAGCCGGCCTGAACATTAGGGCTAATTAGGAAATTAAGGCCAGAGGTTGGCATGACAACCAGAAGCGGATACGGCCCTCCTTGCCCACCTCTGACTTAGAGTGTCTGGAGTACCTGTAAGCAGTGTTGTACACCTGAGACGTTTCTTTACAAATAGCAGCGCCGAGGTGGGAAAGATCAAGAAATAAAAAACGCAAAAAAAATAAATTGAATGTTGCTGTTGTCCTAATTAGCAATGTTCCCCAAAGTCGAAATGCTGTTCCAAAAAAAAAAAAAAAAAAAAAAAAAAACAAATACAGGAAAATATACCAGAATAAATAACAGGGGAAAAACAACAAAACAAACAAAAAAAATAAATCCGTCAACATGAAGGGAACCTGCATCCTTCTGCGCTATGGATTTTATTTTGGAAAACGGGGGCCCAATGGACCCTGTTGAGTGTACCTCAAAACAAGTTCGTTCAAAACTCATTTTGATGTGTCAAGTAGGAGTCAGCTTTTTGAATGTGCACAGATTAGATCAAACTCCTTGGCAAAAGCTTGAAAAGCAAGAGCAACTTGAAATAAAAGATTAGGATTAATTATTTATTTTTATGTCATGTATTTAAAAATCCATATTAAATGCAACTACAAATATTACAATAGTGGTTACTTTACAGGAGTTTTTTTTTTTTTTTATTATATGGTGTATTTCCTATTGTGCAGTCGATACATAAATGTGGATTCACTGTAAAATGTTTTGAGTCACTGCAACATGAATGCAGTCTAGGCCTCATGAAGAGTCTGGTATTTTGAGAGGGTTTCGAGATAATATCACTAAGTGCCCAGGTACATTGACCTCATGAATTATTAACAACCGGCTTTTTTAACAGCAGTCACTTCCAGTTGCGAAATTATTCATGGCTACATTAAAATTCCCTGGGATCTGAGTCACTTTTCCTTCATCCAAAGAGAAGCGTTTATTTACTGTAGGCATGTACTGTGGTACAAGCCCCAAGTCTGTACAAAAATAAAAATAAAAAAACAAAAATTCATAAATATAAACGTGTAACAGGTTCAAAATGAGAGATGTTGACATTGTATGAAGCCATTGCTGTACGTTACCTGGAAGCACACTCTGTGATACATACAGTATAGTTTGTGACAGATACACAAATATGTACCTCGCAGTCGGATTTTACAACAGAAGGAGAGAGACTCAGCTACGTGTTGCGTTATGTTGCCGCAATGTTGCAACAGCCTCCGATGTGGGTATGCTTGACTGACATTACAGAGAAGGAAGACGGATTGCAATAAGGTATTTGCAGCAAAAAAAAAAGCCCAACAGGGATGTTTGTCTGCAATGTGGTTTTTTCGTCGTCAAGGTCAAACCAGGCTTACTTTTTTTTAGGGATCATAATGTAGCGGGGGCTCCAGACATCAGGCCCATAAGATTTTTAGTCTCAGTGCAAAATGACAGACAGGAAGTGGGACAAAGGTCGCTCAGGGCCTCCCTGCATTCTCTGTCCTGTCAGCTGATAGGCTGATCCTTCCAGCTGTCTTAATTCAGGCATTAAAATCTCCCAACAGTTAAATATGAGGTCTATTTAAACTTATCCGACTTGCTGTGAAGAACATTGTGATTTTTGAAATTCCTTCCTCTGGCCTCACCTCTATTTAATCTTTTTGACTTTGATGGACAAGGGGTGCAAATACAGTTTCCCAGGCCTCTAACTCACTGTGGGACATGCTAGGTATTTGATGAGTGCCCTCCTCAGTGTTTTGGGGGATCAAACATACATAAATGTACAAAAGAATTAAGTTGTGTTTTGCTGTGTTCACAATACGAAACCGGGGGCATTGACTAAGCTGAAGCTAACTGCACACACAATGCAATGCAAGTGGATCATTCCACACCTGTCAGTCATCCATCCAAAGACATTAGGCATGTGGTGCCTCAGTCAGTCTCCCCGGTATGAGTAAAGGTTAAATTAAATCCAGGCGGGCAGGTGAGTAATCGCCCGGATGGCGGTCCTCTTATAAGGAAGGAGGGTCAAATGAGGTGCCCCTGCGTCAGAGAGTCTTAAAACACCTCGCTTCTATTTTTACCCCTGCCTTTGTCTTACAGTTGCGTGGCCTCCAGACTATTAGGAAACACCGGCTGATGGTCTGGCAGCAGCCAGAGCCAGAGCCAGAGTGAGGCAAAGTGCTATAAAGCTACCGAAGCTCAAATGAATAACGCATCGCAAGAATGTGAACGGAGCTCCGCCATCTTAAAAAAAAAAAAAAAAAAAAAAAAAAATCCATACCTCCTGTCGATCCTGAGACTTTGATGTAATTTTGAGGCTCGTCTCCTGGGAGTTTCAAGTGGTGCACGCGCGCGTGCGCCAGCTTTCTCTTTCAGGAGCGGAATAAGACGTGACGCCTAAAACCGAAATAGCCGAGGAAGAGGGGGGCTGAAGAGTGGAACGGGCCGTAACGACGAAGATGAAACCCACAGCCGCGACGCGATCGATCCCCGCGGAGGTTCGAGAGCATTTAATCGCCCCCCCGTTATTGCAAAACTCATGAATAAACTTTTCCCAAGAGGGAAATCCACAGTGCGTGCATGCTGCGATATCACGGAAGACGCCGCCCACAATTTGCCACACCTGGGAATAATGTGCTGTCAGTTAATCGATCAATTCATCTCTGAGTTTCAGTTTTATTCGATATTACACTCCTGAGAAACTAAGTCAGAGCTTGCATTTCATACACAGTTCATAAGATGCCCTATTGGAAGTCCAAATGTGTGCCGTGTGTGTATAATGTAACCCACTAGTATGGGTACCACTGTAGCACACCATATGTTTTTGTACAATATTTCACTAGTTAAAATACATAAACCATATAAACATGGTTCTTTATGTTTCTAGAATATCTCAGCATACTGAGCAGGGAAAAGAAAGTATGCATTAAGGTCACATCCCCAAAGAGAAGCGTAAAAGCTGATCTTGCTATCTGAGTTGGGTTGGAAACTGTGGAATAACAATTTGCTGCCACTTTTAAAACATGTTTGGAGCAATTTCCTTTGGATTTTCAACCCAAAATTTAGCAAAGCAGCGGAAAGCCCGCCAATGCATTGGGTTTGGGATGAGATGTTCCAGCTCTTGTGCGAGGCTCGGCTTTGATTTGGCCAGGAGCTTTAAACCAAAAGCAAAGAACACAGGTGGGAAATAGGCTCTCATCTTGAGAAGAATTATACAGCGAGGACTTGGACCGAGGGAAAGCCTGTTCCAATCTGTCCAGATAAGAGGGGAGAAAGAAGTGTGAACTGAAAAATGGACTGAAATGGGCATTTCTGTTCTGGTCTCACTTGGAAATATTAACTTCCCCAACTAGGAGCTTACTGCTATTGAATTCCTGGTATATGCACTTGTGTTTTCATGTTAAATTACTTTGGAGAAGGGAATTTACTAAAGTAAAGAAAAAGTAGAGTAGAGTAAAGTAAAGAAAAAGTAGAGTAGAGTAAAGTAGAGTATTGTAGAGTACTGTAGTGTGGAGTAGAGTGGAGCAGCACAGAGTAGATGGACTTCAGATGAGGAACGGGAAATGTAATTGGCCAAAATTCAGTGCTGATGTGGAGGAGGAGGAAAGCTATGATCTCGAAAGTTAGAAAACTGTGATCTCGAATGATATGTGAACAAGAATCACATTTCCTTTGGGTCTACAGACATGCAAATTAGGGCCCTCACTGCAAAACCTCAATACTGTAAATATTTAAGCAGTAATACGGTGTGGCAACCGGACCTCTTCTCTGCCAGCTTCTATAGTATATTACACTGTGTGCCTTTGACTGCAAAAGCAATCGCCCGAAAACCTCGAACAGAAAGTTACGCAACTAAAGTAGGAGTTTGAGAGCGGCGTGCTTGAGAGCTTCCGGGTACTCTTTGTTCAAAACTCTACATTTAATTTCTCCGTAATTGCCCGCTTCACGCGCACTTCAAGTTCCTCTCGGTTCAATGTCGGCGGGATCTTAGTTCCGCCGACTGCAATGCGATTTGTACGTGCCTTTTTTTTTTTTTAAAATAATTTTTTTTTTTTTTCATTTTTTTTTTTCAAATTTTCTAAAAAAAAAAGTCAGGCATGGGGTTCCCACTCAAAAATTACATAACAGTGAGCGGTCTCTCGCAGTGTGTCACTTAGCCTTCATTGTTCTCCGTGAGCTGGTATGATTTGCCTCTGATTAGCTGCCGTTTCCAGCAATTATGTGATGCGTCTGATTACATGCCGGCGTGAACGACAGACACGCCCACTTAACCCCCCGTGCTTGTGACACGCTGTCCGCGGAGTCGGGGTTCAGATGTGAGGGAGCCTGTACACCTCACGGGGTTTAACGATCTCTCTCCAAAAACACACCGCCATTCCTCTACTGGCAGACCGCTTTTGGTGTCCACACTACAAAGTTATGAGCACCAGTGTATTTATATTCCAGAATGGAATGGTCAGAATATTCTCCTTGGTTAGAGTCTAGTAGGTTTGGTCATCCTCGCCTTGTGGAAGCCAAAAAGCCTTCTGTTCTGACAGTATTTTCGTAAGACGCTTGTTTGACACGTGCATTAATAACACGCAGGGTTTGCTGTGAAGATATCAAGTCACGGAGAGAAAATGTTTAGTCAATATCTGTGTCTTTTTGAATTAAGGCTTAATGAGGTTTCACAGGTAATAATCTACAGTTGATAAATCCTTAATTTTATTGGCTGATTACCACGGTTGATCTCTGTAGACCTTCACAACAGACAGTTTGCAATACTTGCTTCGTTCAATCTGAACGTAGACTGCAGATCTGCGCTCAGAGTCTAGCTTCCACTTTGCTCTTTGAAATTGTTGAAAGTTGGAGTTAAAATATAGTAAAATGGGGTGGTAAAATATTTTAAATATCGTAATCAATGTGGTAAGGGAAAAAAAGTGAAATAAGCTTGCTGGCGAAATAAAAAATAAAAAAAGCTGTATAGTTTCCTAATTTCATCAATCTAAAAAAAACTGCTAACAAGAAATACGTTGTTAGTTTTATAGACCTCTCTGCTGGCTTTGTTCAAGGACATCCAAACCCATGAAAGATCCAGGCATCGCATTAACGCGTACATCACTAACTGCAGTCAGACTCGCAAACACCGCGGGTCACTAATTGAGTGAAAAGGTGATACTTCAGTGCTAATTTGGAGGCACAAGCCACAAAATGTAATTTGCTAAATGTCTGTATAACGCAGGTGACGTTATTTCATTAGAAACACATTTTCACCATGTGTTGTCTTTTAACACGTACAATATTTCCCACGATGCACTGCACCGTATAGAAAAACCAGGGCAGCTCATTTGTAGGTTAGATCAAACAAAATGAGCTAATGAACAGGAAGAATGAAGAAAAAAGGGACTATTAGAGCAATGCATGCTCATTTATGTAAACACATTTTTTGTCCTCCAATTAAGTATACATTAAAAAATACATGATCTGGGATAAGATAATGATTTCTGTGATTACATCCAACAGATAAAGAAAATGAACGGTAAAGGGTCTGGCAGAGGAGGGAGGGAGGGTGGGAGATGGGGAGGGAAGAGGAAAGAGAGAGAAAGAAAGGGAGGGAGAGAGAGAGAGAAAAAACAGAGACTAGAGAGAGCGAGTGTGCGAGAGAGAGTTTCTCTTTGCTGCAAGTACTTCAGGGTCTTCTCAGCAGAGAGTAACGGTCTCCCACAGAGAGACCCCGTAGCCTATCAGAGGCCACTTTATAGTCACAGCCCCCAACCTTACAGTCCCGGGGCTGCCCGGCCTTGTGCCAGATCTAAAAACGAAAAGGACGACAGAACAGCGTGACACTTCAGCGGGTCCTGACCTGGAAAAAAAAAAAAGGAGAGTCCCTCAAAGTAGCGAATTTTCGCCGGGGCAGCAGAAGTCCTTGAAACATGAATGTGGGGACAACGCGCCTCTCTCGGTCCTTTCCCAGTGAGGGGACACTCAACGTAATATTTAAGAGAATCATTTCACGGTTTGACAGTTACTCAATGGGTGGGGGGAGGTGGTCTCTGCTGTGTACATCTACTTTTAATACCCTAATATGAAGAGGAATGCACCATATTTCACTCTTATTAGTTGTACATGTTATACAGTATGTGTGCCTACATTCGATCATACTGAAACCACAGAAACATAACAAAATACATTTCATATTTAACTAAAAGCAAGCCTACTTTTATTGTTCTACAACGGCTTCACTATGCTTGCAATGATACAGTCACTATGTTATTTATAATTTTACAAAGGAGATGAAATATGGATACATATTGCAGAGATATTACTGCAACGGTTCACTTAGAAGGTTTGCTTTATGTTGTAATGTTATTTAATGGGAGGAAAATCCTTGTTGGTTTGGGGATGGGGAGTGTGGTGTTGGATGTTCGAATATTTCTTTAGAACCTACTTGCTAAAAATCTTATGCTGTTATCCACATACATGATACCTAATAGATACCACAATAGAGAATATAGCCACACCAAACCCATGCAAGTCAACAAATACACATAAATACCTTAATCTACTGTGATAGGAATGAAACACAATAGAGAAAACAAATACTAAACAAAATCAATAGACCCCTGATCCTTCCACTGATCACTACCTCAGAGAAACGCAGAGACGTGTGCACAACAAAGTTTCTACCCGAAACTTTTCCTTTTCGAATTACATTTCATCGCTCATCCCTCAATATCTAATTTCCCGGTATCGAGTGGCATAGCATTCAGGCTATTGACTTTGGGGCTTTGTCCCCGGGTGCTGGGCACAGACAGGCGCCCTGTGAGTCACCCCCAGGTGACGCCGCCAGCGGAATGGATCGACAAACAAACAAAGAAAACATTTACCGCGTTGATAAAGGAACGGGTTCTCACCGGCAATACGCACCGTGTCCTCCACGTTACAAATGCGGAAAGATGCACCTCCTTTAATTAAGGACCCGGCTACATTGATCAGAGACATTCATAATCTTCGTGCAAATTTTCTCCAGCACAATTCCAAGCTTCAACCAATCTATAAAATGCCGTTTGTAAGAGCGAGCGAGTTGCCAAGCCTCGCCGTGTGTCTGCCAAACGGACAAATAAACAAACAAGCAAATGAGTGAATAAATGCATAGATACATAATCATTTAAATCGGGCGCCAAGCAGGAATTGTCTGCTTTGTAAACAATAACAATTGAGAAACGTCTACATTTCAGCCGCAGCCTAGTCTAGTTTGAACATTTTGGCTGAACGCGGACTTGGTTTATAAGACCGGGGGACAGGGAAAGGGAGACCCTGCTTCATGGCTAATTAAAGTGTTCTAATAAAACACCCTTAAACAAAACAGAGGCAGGAGGACATTATCATCAAGCCATTGCCGAGGGCAACAAAAAATATCACATAAAAGCACAGGCCCCTACGGCTGTGGCAACACTGAATTTAAGAAAGTAACCAAAATGAAAAATTAAGTCGGTTTGCAGCTATTGGTTGCTGTTCATGTAAAAAGATACTCAAAACCTACAAACTCCTTCAAGGTAAAAACCTCAGCAGAAGTTATTCAGTATGCAGTTTTCCTTTGGAACACATTCCATTTGTAATGTTAAAAGTGAAGTTTACAGACCCTTACAGGTCCTCCGTTACCAAAATTGTAGGCTTCGGGCTCTGCAGTCATTTAATAAAGAGATGATGTTCCACAGTAGGGAAAAATGCAAATTAAATAAGTGCTTCTTGCATCAACGCTACAAGTTATGAGCAGCAGTGCATTTGCATCCCAGGAGAATGGTCACAATATTCTCCTTGGTCACGTCTAGTAGGAACTGTCACTTTTGCCTTGTGGAATTTGAAAAGCCTTTTGACACCGGCGGTTCTCTGTCATACGCTTGTTTGACGCGTGCATTAATAACACTCAGGCACGGCGGTGAAACCGTCAGGACTTGGAGAAAATGTTTAGTCAATATTTGTGTCTTTTTGAATTAGGGCTCAATGAGGTTTCAGCAGGTAATAATCTACAGTTGATAAATCCTTTCTTTCGCCGGCGGATTACCTCGGTTGATCTCTGAATTCCTTCACGACAGATGACTTTGCCACCCTGCTGAACGTGGAAGCAGTGCCACATTACCCCTCTAAAATCAATTAAAATCGATGGAGTTATGCACGGCTGAGATTCCATTCCTCTTTTCTGACACCTTTATTATTCCCCATTTATTTATTTATTTTTGGCCAGTTTGGAACGCCCCGATCACGGCTGGAAGCCCTGCCGCTGTCCCCATGACATTGACCAATAGCGGCCATACATCTAAGCACTGAAGCGTATGCAGCCAATCACCAAAGGCCACTCCTTTTCACTGTGCATTCTCCCTGCTGCATACCAGCCGGTGCAGGTAGACAACTACAGGTGGCTGTACTACTACTGACCACGCCAGAGGCTTGCAGCCAACCGAAACCACCCCCTACCCTCTCAACCCCCCCCCCCCCCCCCCCCCCCGCCCCCCTACCAGTGGGTGGTGCTATTCAATTATCCACTGTCCTAGAGGTCTGCCAGCTACAGCTAGCACTGGCACAGTCAGAATTAGATTCAAAATACGCTGCAGCGGGAGCTAGCAGCTAGCGCTGTAGCCGAAGACACCACTTGATGGCCTGTGTTCCAAACCTGCTCGAGACAATGGCGCTTCCCTTATGGAAATCAAATGTACAGCAATGTGCAGTGAAAACACAAGCTTTTCTTGCGATGGATACATTTCACAGCAGTTTTACATATATTGCAACACTATAGAGTACACCTTTTCCTCACTAATTTATGAAAGCTAGCAATATATTCATAATATATTTATGTCAATACATTTGTGGTTCCATTTCCTTAAGGGCTGGTGTTTCTGTAGTTTTCCCCCAATATGTCCAGTACATCCAAGATTAGCGTCAAGTCATGACATACATGACACACAACAGTCATAATCCTGTAATCAGAGACCAGACATGAATAAATAAATTCAATGGAGTTTAAATATATAGGGATATTTCTACACGGCAACTGCAGTTAGAGGGACTTTAATGAGTTAGTGTTGAGGGAAAAAGGCTTCGTGCTCAAGCCACTATTCGTGCAAAATGTCCTTCCCTCAGAGGCTTGGCTCGGGCTCTGGCACATATCGCAGGAAAGTACAAAGAGGGGCTTTAGCGCACGGGGATAAACGTACCACTCGGTCCCGTCTCCAGGCCTGGGGGGTGTGGGGGGGAGGTGGCGGCAGACAGCAAACCGTTCATTCCCTGCAGCTACACCACTGAGCACATTTACCTCAGCTGAGGTCGGCAGCAAGGCCTGCATTCAACAACAGATTGACAGCAATTCTTGTTTGTTTTTAAATTATTTGCCTCCTTTTATCTGCTATTGACTAGGTGTTTTATAGATATTAAAGTAGTTATCTTTACAACAAAAAAAAAGACTTTTTGACTTATTTACTGTGAAGTAAAACAAAGCCAATAAGGACTGGAACACTGTCAAAAATACAGACAGTGCTCAGTGCACGTGCTATACTGCATGTTCAGTCATTGTCAAAAAGGTGGTGCACATAGGAACAGGAATTTATGATCCATATAACTTTTGAATTTTGTCATCCTTACGCGGTCTTTCTTCATATTTGTGTGAAATTTCAGCATTGTCTCCAGATGAGAAGGGAGCAGGGAGTTTCCAAATCCCAACATTTCCGCCATTGATTATGTAATTAATTTAATTTTAACAAACATCTTTTCATCAAGTAAGGCATCTTCTTCAAACAATATCTACTTAGAATAATATATGCATACATTCCTTCAGAACATCATACATCAATATGGAATATTTGAAGACGAGTAGCACTTAATAAATTTAAACATCGCCATAAGTGTGGAGGTCACTTAAACTAATAATGAAACCTTTATGCAAGACAGACAAAAACACTAAAATAATCATTCAAATTCAGTTCTCAATTTGACTTAAAGTACCACTGTGCCTTTTATACCTCCCACAAGAGTGCGTGTTTAAATTAGAAACTAGAAATTAATAACTTTGATGGAATTTAAATATACAGGGATATTTCTACTCAGCACTGCAGTCAGAGGCACTTTAACAAGAGGTAATGGCCTAGATTCAATCACCATTTTGTCTTTAAAGTATTTTTTTCTCCACAGACATGTTTTGGCAGGTCACGTTATGATGAGGAATTCCCAAAACGCTACAGTATCTGTTACAATAAAAAAACTTGCAGACTTTCATTTGTTTTGCTAAAGTGTATTTATGTTTTCCCCATTAAAATAAAATAAAGTTAAGGACAAATGTTGATTGAATCCTGGCCAGATAATTTTCTTCACCCCTATTTCCCAGGGCTGTCTGCCCTAATTGAGATCTCTGGGTTTGTTTCGTGTTGCCATACCCAGCAGGAAAGCAGGTCTGATTTGAACACCTGGTATCACAGCTAGGGTAGAGTACAGTACTGAAAATATTTTGAGAAACTCTGAATTAAACAAAACACAGTACAATAAAATAGTTTCTAATTAATGTAAAAAAAAAACAAACAATTCAATTAACAGGTTGAACCACTTTTCAGTGAAAAAAAAACAGAAGTCAGTGGTCTACTCCCAGTGAAATAAACCTTAAGTGATTAAGATTAAGAAATTGCGTCAGCATAAATAATGTGAAAATACTATTTTATTTAATTTATTTTTATTATGCCGTAGAGTATGAAAACACTTCATAGTTGGTTTCAGGCTCCGTTTCAAGATGTTGAAAACATTTAGGGGGGGGGGGGGGCTTTTAAAATGATTAAATTATATGTACAAGGTATTCAGAGTGCCAACCACACCAGTGATTTCATAGGGCCGCCCGAAAAAAGGCTTTTCTAACAAAATGGCGAACATGGAGCAAATTATTTCCCCCAGTTATCTGAATACCCGTAGACTTTTTATTTGCGCCTCGCGGTTTTTCTGAGTTGGTCCATGTTTTTTTTTTTTTTTTTAAAAAAGCGATAACTCAGTGACCCTCAATAAACTCCACCGTTTACGGCATTCCCGTGGAGGTGGCGTAAGGTCACTGTTTTCGACTTAAGCGGCCAAACAATGCGCCGCTTGGAATTCAAAGCTATGGCGCCGTTTGTTGACAATGGTAATGTTTCTGGACGGGAGGAGCGGCCAATGGCATTTTGTTGTAGCAGTCCACGGAGTTATTGACATGTAATTCATAATACATTTCCCGGGGGGGGGGGGGAGGGGAAAAAAAATTACATGGAAACACTCCAGTTCCTAATGTGTGAATATTGAGATTGAGTTTATTTGGCTGGTGAAAGAGATCCCTTTGCGCGGTTTTGTGACGCAGGGCAGCCCACGCTGTACACGCTACGCCATGCTAATATCAGGAGCCGATCGATGCTAATTGGTCTCCCCGGGAACACGCGGCGGTTTTAAAACGTTTGTCGTCCCAATGTCGCCCTCGCTTACGGATTCACGAGTGCGCCGTGGCGGTAAAGGTCAGCCGCCGGACTCGGTCCCACACCCCATTACAGATGCACGTTGGCGCTTTTTTTTTTTTTCTTTTTTTTTTTTTTTTTTTGCAGGGACCACCTTTCATAAATACTTCATTCCCCCGCCCCGCCCCGCCCCCCCCCCCCCCCCCCCCCCCCGTTCTCTGAATGGAGAGACGCCAGAGAGATAGGACAGGGAGGGGGGTGGGGGGGGTGGGGGGGGGGGGGGGGGGTGGAAGAGATGTGGAGGGGGGGAAGTGTGTGCAGGGGAGGGGGGGGGTTGGTGGTGATAAGCATAACGCATTCAAAACGAGAGACGACCTGTGGAAGTAGCCTATATATGAATGTGAGATATGGAAAAAAATAAAAAAAAAAAAAAGAAGGAAAGGATCGTCGGCGCGTAGTCCAGCCTTGGCTGTGCGGGGGCCGCGGTGTGAAGCGTCCTGGGGATTCGAGAGGCTTCTTGGCCGGCCTGGTTCCCGACGCGCCGGCCTGGTAGCGTGCTCACGTGGTCGTCTGGCTCAGAGAGCGGCGTTTCTGTCTCCGGGGGGGACCGGGAAGAGCAGACGGCGGAGTCGGGGTGGGGGTGGGGGTGGGGGGGGGGGGGGGGGGGGCGGTTTTTAAAAAGACGGCTGAGGACACGGGGGTCGATGAATATGACAGAAATGTTTTGTGTCACCCCGAGGGGGGGGGGGGGGGGTAGGGGGTAACGGGGGTGGGGGGGGTGAGGTGAAGGAGGATGAGTAAGCACAAGAAACAGCGTGCGATAAAAGGCAATCAGCGTCGCAGGGTTATTTTTAAACACCCATTAAACCCTCCTTCACTTCGTGACATCTCTGCGCTCCCTCACTCCTCCCTCTCCCTCCGCCTCTTCCCCCACATCAAACGAGTGTGAGATCGCGCCCCCGACCTCCTTAAAAAAACCCAAGAGCACTACGCACAATGACACGACGCCTGAAACGGAGCGACCGTCGAAAACCGAAGGACCCCGCTGTTTCCCTCTCGTTCGCTCCGGAGCCGGAAGAGCCGGGGTTCGAGAGCCGTCCCCCCGTCCGTTGCGTTTACCGTCCGCCGAGCCTCTCCTTCCTGTGATCCTGGCGGAGCTTCTCCGGGACCTGTCTTGTTCTCTCTGCTCCTCTCGCCTCCGGCAGAACTGAGCCTCGGAGCTGCTCTGCAATTTCTGATTAGGTTATATAGAGTCGGAGAGGAAAAAACGAAAACGAAAGCGCTTGCAGGTTAGAATCGACACACGTTAGGGAAAAAATCAGTTCTGTTCTGTTTTTTTTTACGGCCAGCCGACGGGTCCACCCGTAAACAAACACAACGTTCCTTGTTTGAATCTTTAAGAATGCGTTTTTTTTTTGTTGTTGACAAAACATAATTTTAATTTACTTGTAATTATGTATTCCAGCTAGCGTGTTCGTCGGCCTCGTGCTGAAAAGCACACGAGGCTGATGAACGCATGCGCACTTTTAACACCCAGACAATGTGGCTTTTTCTTTTTTCGGGGTCCAGCTGCTGTGCGAGATATTTCCAGGGCGCGGTGGGAATTCTACTCGTAACAACGTCTTCCTCGACGACGGCGGTGCTCCTCCACGAGCCCCTTTGTTTAAGTGCACGCAAGATGTTATCCCGCGTCTCCAGGGAAGGGAAGGGGGGATGGCACACTTCAGGCCCGGCTCGCATCTCAAGGAGCTACAGTAGACACGTGCGAATGAAGCAAAGGCGGATGGTGTTGTTGAAGGCCGAGATTCCGCGTTTGCGTTGGAAAGCGGGGGGGTTTCATTGCACGCGATTGCGTGCCGGTGCCATGTCAAATTTGTCCTGTAAGCACGATCAATTTGTTTTTCAATATGTAGGTAGACCGCTTTGTCCATTCGTTTTCATTAAGGCTTGCTTATCATAACATTAGATTATCCTCGTCAGCTCGCGTTAAATATACTGCGTTAATAACACCCTGTACCGTAACTACCAACATAATTACATAACCTGTACCCCCCCCCCCCCCCCAAGAACTGTATTTCACAATAGAAACAGTTAAAATCATTTCGATCTCAATTGTTAGCTCTCTCTCTCCATTGGGCTTTGCATCAGGACTAACGGTTTTAGTGCATGTAGAATCAGTTGTGGAAGTTTTCATGCGTTTGCTTCGCTAACCATGTTAACAAAATGATGGGGAACACATGAAACAATGATACCAACTTTCTTGACAGTTTTGTTATGTGCATTTTACTGAAACTAGGGGGGCTAGTCTTCTGACCCATATCTTCAATTCACTTCCAAAAAATTATAGTGTTTTTTTCCACCCTACCACTATGCCCGACTGCCACAGACAATCCAGTCTCAACTTCCACTGAACGTCTTCAGCTGTAACATCGTCAGGCGAAAATATGGCCGGGGCAACAACATTACGGAAAACGTTTCCACAGGTTTAGTCGCTTAGAGGGAAGCGTTGAAAACACTGCCCCGAGGAGGACATGAATGGACGACATACCGTACGTATCGAAATATTAAAACCGGTTTGATACTGCCCCCCCCCCCCCCCAGTTTTATTTCCCCAGACGAGCAAAATGACGACGGAGGATCTCCTCTCGGCCAGTTTGACTGTAATTACCTCGTAGGAATCACAGCCTATTCAAGACACGCTTTACATTTTCATGCGTGAATTACTAAAAAAAAATAAATAAATAAAAAATAAAAAACGAAGAGAAGAAAAACACGCGTTTGCAAATGGCGGTAATTACTGTCGGTTTTTCTCTCGAGAGCGAGAGTGCGTCTTCGTTTGGGCGGTCGGACGCATTTAAATGCAAATGCGAGCGTGTTGCCGCGGCTACGCGCCCGCCCTTTGAAAAAAAGGCGGCGGACGTTGAAAAAATACGAGGCCGTCTCCCCCCCCACGGGGCGGCCCGCTCCGCCGTGAAATGCAGCCGTAATATCCGCGCTCCGCGAGGATCCCCACCGTCTTCACGTTGCAGTAAATTCATTTACGTTGCCACCATTTTAGCCCCGCCCCCCCCGGCCCCCCGAGGACCATTCTGCTGTCGCTCCAGTCCCGTGAGACTGTTGTGAGGCTGTTTTTTAATCAACAACGGAAAACGTATCACCTGTGGACCAACACGCAGCTCGCCTGCAAAGCAGCCCACAGGTGATGTGAAAACAGACGAGCGGTAAATGAATAATAAATACGAATAAACCTTTTCATTTCATTTCAAATCCTTTCATTAAAAAAAAAAAATCCAGAGAGGTTATTTTTGCATCACCTACGGTCTTACGTACAACATGTCTGCCAACCAGGTGACAGGACAATTAAGAGAAAAAAAAAAAAAAAACAACAAATAAAGAATAAATACTAACATACCTTTTCATTTAAAAACATAGGGAGGATTTCGACACGTTTCAATAGCCTATATTTTAAATTCTGCATTACAGCAAATGGAGCATTGAGCTTTCATAGTTGTAATAAGATGTCATTCAATTTTACAACCGAATTAGAGAACTACAGCTGCTGTCACTGACTCACAGTTGCCCTGTTATTCCCACATCGACTAATCTTTCGGAATTTGAGCAGGGTTTTGGAAATTAAAGTCGGATTCTGTGCCAGTGAGTCCAATGGTTCATGAAGACTTAGTATTTAAGCCTTTTTTTTTTAATGGTTGAAAATCAAATATGGCTGGCCTCAAGATTTATTGTGGCTGAACTGTGTCTTGTGAGGAGAACCTCATGCAATGTTGACACCCCTGGGATATATGGATGTGGATTCTAACGATTTGTTCAGGAAACAGACATTTGATCGTCTGTTAAAAATGTCATACCAAGTGTCTGTGTGTGGAATGGTGTGCAAAATGGGTCAAGTGGCATAACACCATCAAAATGTCAGATAGGCTTCCTGGCCGAGGGATTTTCCATAGACCCCCTACCTGCCCAACAGGTAGAATTTTATTTCTTCCAAAAAGATAGAACATAACATAACAAAAATGATGAGAACAGTCCATTCAGCCCAGCAATGTTTGCCATTTTCCTGACTAAATTAAGAAGGCAGCCTGTGATGGATTAGCGACCTGTCCAGGGTGTGTTCTTGCCTCTTGCCCAGTGCATTCTGGGATAGGCTCCAGCTCCCCTTCCCCCTCCCGCTCCCCCTCCCTCCCTCCTGTTGACCCTGACCAGGAATAAGCAGGATAGATAATGAGAGAGAGAGAGAGAGAGAGAGAGAAGGTAGCAGAAGAAGGAAAAATAAAACCATCAAAAACACACTTGCCAGCGTGCAGCTACAACCGGCTTAGCGGAACCTCACACCTCAGGACCTCCAGACCGCAGAACTACAAAAGAACCGGAAAAGCTACTCCTAATCTGTGAGATAAGGGCCAGCAGCTCCAGTTGCACTGCAGCTCCGAGGCCTGCCAGATAAAAGCTGAGGTCTAAAACTCCCAAGTTGGTTGCAATTACCCCGGTAGGCGCAACTGTACTGCTAAGCATTAGACACTGGCAAAGAATATGGCGGACAGACAGGTACTGTCGCATGCACGCGTGTGCACACACACACACACACACACACACACACACATGCACGCACGCACACACACAGACACACACCTCCCTGGCCCTGCTGTTTTTTACACATTTGTTTTCATACACACAAACGCAAACACAAAAACATATATACACACACACACACACATCTCTCGCACTCCAATACAATTTATCTGACATTGTAGAGCTGTCCATTCTGTCATTTTTGCTTGTGAATAATATTCATAAAAATGCATATGAAAAGAGGGCCCAAATAAGTGTTTTCACTGGCATTGTGTGGGAATGTGTATTAGATTTAAAAAAGGGAAAGAAAGGTAAAGAAAAGATTAAATCCATTCTGGTATTTCAAGAGCCCATAAAAATGACTGAAGAGCAGTTTAGATGCAATTTCTTATTTGTAAGTGTTCTGTAGGTACCATTTTTTTCCCAACAAACAAAACAGTTTTTAAGCCTGACTGAAAATTATCCCTGTAATTCTAGCAGAAGCTTTCAACAGTGTGTTCTGTGCCACACACACACACACACACACACACACACATACGTGTGCAGACATACATTGGGCCTCATTCACAGAACTTTTCTTAAATTATTCTTACTTTTGTTCTTAAAAATATTCCTACGAAGAAACAATATGGGATTCATGACACGTGTGCAGACCACTGTTGTGCACATACCAGGTGCGTGAGATGATGAATGCTGGCAGTAAATTTTATGCGCAAACCTGCTCATGTGATTAGCATACGGAAACAGCCATGAACAAATACGGATAAGAGAAAAACTATGAATGCTGAAATGTTTTCGGAAGCATTCGTACACGCTGTTTCACTTTCAAATGTGATCGCATGTTTCCAAAATGAGGCCCATTGCGCTTTTGTACCTCTCGGTGAATGGCAGAAAGCCCTACGATTTCACAACAGGGCCCCAACATGGACTGTGAGTGAACACAGCACTTGGATCCCTAATGACCACATCGTCTCCACAATGAATTTCAAAATCAAGTTCCTTTTCGTGTTTCTTCCCCCCCCCTTCCCACCGTCCGTTAGCACTTATGAGTTATCGCTGTCGAGAAGGTCATGCTGTGAAGAGGGTCTGCATTTTCCGTAGCTCAAATCCCCCCCCCCCCCCCCCCCCACCCCCCCCCCCAGCTGATTTCTCTGTTGGAGGCATCTGTTAAGCGGGGGCCACAGCGAAACACCCCCTGCTCGGCTCAAAGGCGCCGAGGCGGAGCGCGCCGCGTATCGACACCTCTCCGGTCCCACGCACGCGCTCACAAAGCGCTCGACGGAAAATCGAGGCGGGCCGGGGAAATCTTTAGATTTATCGACGGGGAACGTCAGCGCGGAGCAGCCGGGAAACGATCCGGTGTTATGTAATTACAAGGCTGCGCGGTGGCTTTTGAGGGTGGGGTGGGGTGCGGGGGTTGGGGGGAGGTGGGGGGGGGGGGGGGGTGACGACACCTTTCAGGCCAGGTGTCATTCATCATAGACAAGGAGGTGTTCTGCCACGGCGCCTTGGAATTCACTTTCGTTGTTTGCATAAAGCATCCACAGCCCCCACCCCCCCCCCCCCCCCCCCCCCCAACCCAACCCCTCTTCTCGTCCCCACAGTGTACACCATTCAGGTTACATTACAAATCCCATCATGCTCAGGAGAACTTCCCATTACCCCTCCACCTCCCCCGGCTCGTGTCACACATCGCGATGCATTAGAGGGGGAATATTACAGAGCCTGCTTAAGCTCACTCGCTCGCTGAAAAGTCACTTGTTACGCCCCTCCGGTGGATGTCAAAGCAATTCCGACAGGAGAGATCCCGTTTCTTTCCCCCTTTGATGCCCCCCCCCCCCCCCCCGCCCCCCCCCCCCCCGTTTCAATGACAGATTCCGCTCACATTTCTCCTCCAGAAAGCGCCGCCTCCCCCGTGTTATCCGTTTTTTTAAAACGGCGAGTGAAAGAAAGAAAGAAAAAAATATCCGGAGCTCGGTTTGTGCTCGTCCTGGGAAATTAGCGCGCTCCCCTGATGAACTTCAGAGCACGGTGTTTAACAACCGAGCGAACATCCAACTTCCCTTTTTCCCCTCTTGCTGGGAGCCATTACAAAAAATTGTTCCTGTATGAAATACCTCCCCCCCCCCTCCGCTTCTCTCAGATGTGAAACCTTTTTTGCTTTTTTTATACACGCATGCATAAAACATGAAACTGCACCAAAACAAACAGTAAGTAATATTTTACAGTAATAGAGGGAGAAAGAACTCCATTTGATTCGGGGGGGGGGGGGGGGGGAAAGGATTTCACTGTAAAACCTTTTGATTAATCTGGTCCCGGGGAGAAAAAAAAAAATGTTAAGCTTATAAATTTTTCCCCTTGTTAAAATTTGAGCCCAGGCAGCTGCTGAGCGCTGAGTGATATAGCTAGCGTTAGCGTCGCCCATTCTGCGAGGTAAAAGTCTTTTACCCGGCTGCTGAGCGCCTTTCATTTCAAACGAGGATTCGGGATAGATATATCGTCAACCTTTAGTGGGGGGGGGGGGTGGCCGGGGGGGGGGGGGGACATTATCGATGAGCGCTGGTGCCAAAACCGCCATCGCTTTCTGCCAGGAGCAGTTCGTTAAAGTAAATAATAGGATCACCTGCCCCATCCCCCCTCCCCCTCTCTCCTCCCTCTCTCTCTCTCTCTCTCTCTCTCTCTCTCTCTCTCTCTCTCTCTCTCCTCTCCTCTCTCTCTCCTCTCTCCCCCTCTCTCTCTCTCTCTCTCTCTCTCTCTCTCCCTCCCTCTCCCTCTCCCTCTCTCTCTCTCTCTCTCTCTCTCTCTCACACACACGGCCGTCCCTGGTGCGCTTTTCGAAAGGTCTCCTGGGCCGCCTCCCGCAAAGCCTCAGCCGCGCTGCCGCGGCCTCCGCCTGAACCCTCTCCATCATCGCGCAGCGCGCGCGCTACGTACGCTAGGCCAGCGGAGCGCTCCGCGCATTACCGCCCAGGCCCTCGGTTTATTTATTTTTATTTTTTTTATTTTATTTATTTATTTTTTTTTTTCGGTCCGCTCGCGGTGCGGCACTCTGCCCTCCGCGGCGCCCGCCACGAGCCAAAGGCACCGCAAGGAGGCGGCCGTTACCGAAGACGAATGCTTCGCGGGCGCGGGATGCAGTTTTCATTACGCGCCGACACCGCCGGTGCGACACGAGCCCGCTCCCTCAGAGGGGCGTTAAGGGGCGTGGCCGACGAGACGCACGGCCGGCTCCCGTGAGCACCTTTCACACACCTGTTGATACATGATAGCATAGCATAGCACAGTGTGTGTGTGTGTGTGTGTGTGTGTGTGTGTGTGTGTGTGTGCGTGTGTGTGTGTGTGTATGTGTGTGTGTGTGTGTGTGTGTCTGTGTGCGTGTGTGTGAGCGTGCGTGTATGTGTGTGTGCGTGTGTGTGTGCGTGCATGCGTGTGTGTGTGCGTGTGCCTGTGTGCGTGTGTGTGTGTGTATGTGTGTGTGTGTGTGTGTGTGTGTGTGTGTGTATGTGTGTGTGTGTGTGTGTGTGTGTGTGTGTGTGTGTGTGTGTGTGTGTGTGTATGTGTGTGTGTGTGTGTGTGTGTGCGTGTGTGTGTATGTGTGCGTGTGTGTGTGTGTGTGTGTGTGTGTGTATCTGTGTGTGCGTGTGTGTGCGTGTGTGCGTGTGTGTGTATGTGTGTGTGTGTGTATGTGTGTTTTGTTCTCCAGCTGGATTTGAAATGAAACAATGAACGCACAGATAAAGTGCAGACTGTCAGCTTTAATTTAAGGGTATGTACATCCACACTGGGCGAACCACGTAGGAATTCCAGCCCTTCTTATGCACTTACAGCATACTGCAGTACTTTCATTTCTGTAGGAGCGTATGCAGGTATGTATGGACTGTATGTATGCATGCATGCATGTATTTACTGTATGTGTACTGTAAACGCACTGTAAATGTAAATTTGTTTTAAGTGTGAGGAAGACCAAGTCTCTCTCTCTCTCTCTCTCTCTCTCTCTCTCCTTGGGATTTAATTTCTAGAGCCTTCCACACCATCAGCAGTGAACAACATGCTCTCTTGGCTTGTCTTAATCAGAGAGGTGGAAAGCTGTGGGCGGGCGGGAGGGCGGGGGTGGGGGGGGCGGGGGGGGGGGGGGGGGGGGGGGTAGGGGGTTCCGAATTTCCAAATGACAGGAAGAGAAAGAGCTCGGCGAGGAGACGCTCCAGCATGGTGCCGTGTTCATTAAACCCACTTCCTGTGCTGCTGTGAAAGGATTCGAGGGAGAGGGAGAATGAGATAAGCCGCCGCCATTGATTCCTCACAGCCAGACTTTTCCGCAGTCGGCTTTTTAATTTTTTTTTAAAAATTTTGTACTGTACGTTTCGACAAAATGTACAAAATTCAGAATGGGATCCCTCTGTTCGACACTGCACACGTGCAAAGACAGAGACACACCTTCACATTGTCGTGCACAGGCACACTGTACACACATGCATACACAGAGACATATGCACTTAGACATGCATAGACATACTGTACACATGCATGCACACAGACACATATTCACATAGACATGCAAACATACTGTACACATGCATACACACAGACACATTTTCACATAGACATGCAGACATACTGTACACATGCATGCATAGAGACACATAGACACACACAGACATGCAGACATACTGTACACATGCACACAGTGACACATATGCACATACACATGCACAGACATACTGTACACATGCATGCATAGAGACACATAGACACACACAGACATGCAGACATACTGTACACATGCACACAGTGACACATATGCACATACACATGCAGACATACTGCACACACATGCATGCACAGAGACACATATGCACATAGACATGCACAGGCTCACACAGTCTGTATGCATGCACAGAGACACATATGCACATAGACATGCACAGGTTCACACAGTCTGTATGCATGCACAGAGACACATATGCACACATAGACATGCACAGGCTCACACAGTCTGTATGCATGCACAGAGACACATATGCACATAGACATGCACAGGCTCACACAGTCTGTATGCATGCACAGAGACACATATTCACATAGACATGCACAGGCTCACACTCTGCATGCAGTGCTCCAGCAAGCAAGCAGGCCATGCTTGAATCCCTGAACGCAGGCTTCAGCACTGCACAGGCCATTGTTGGACCTCCAGTGCACCATTTGGGCATGTTCTGGGCCTAAGGAAACTTTGAAGGGCTGGCTAAACCAGAGCAGCCTAGAGATAAGACAGAGGAGAGCAGACACGGGGGGCAGCCATCTGAGGTGTTAAAACTGCCGGATTCAGAAATTAAACATATTTTGCTTAATCCTCACTTCCCCATCACCACCCAAGGACCTGAACCAATCCGAAAGGACTCAGCTAATCATGAGGAAGAAAAACAAAAACCATTTACCCAGATCACAGCCTGCAAATGGGAACATTCTAATACACAGCCAAAGTGTCGCAGCCGAAATGGGGGGCTTTATGCCAATATTACCAAATGAGAAAATTCCTTAACCCTTTGAAGAGTAACTTTTTGTTAGAATGCTAAGTCAGTGTTCTAGAACTCCATTGCCCTTCATTACCAGTAGTGTTTGTTACATCAGCATAAGGATGTTCCATTAAGAACATTCTGATCACGTCATTTGTGATCTCACAGCTTAATGAGTACGATCATCAGCATCTTGCGAGGGAAGGAGAGGCCTCTTCAGTGTGGAATGTCTTCGCCGGAGATCAGAAAAAAAAAATGGGCTGGAAAATGATAAAGGAAATTCCTCTGGGTGTAATTTAAATTCAGCGGGGGTAAAAAAAAGAGAAAAGAAAGACTTTCATCAATTAACTACTGAGTGGGCATCTCTGTCTGAAATGCTAGAACCACTTCACTCCCCATCGCCCCCTTGCCATTCCTTTGCACTTTCGCCAGATTGTTGCCATCGTTTAGAGGGCTTCCAGCTCCTCAGACGCTTCTGAATTAGCATCCAAGAAAGGAGAACCCATTCTAATACAAAACATTCTCACAATGTTGCTGTAGCCCGTGTAGTGGCAATGTTATAACGGTGACAAAACATTCCAGTAACGTTGTGAGAACATGTTGTGTTAGATGGGAAGGTAGCTGGTGGCGAATTAAAGACCCGGGGTTCATATCGCTCAAAATTCACAGTGTGGCCAGGGCAAACAGAAGAGTTACAGAGCCAAATCCTCATATCGAATTAGAACAGGACTCTCACCTGTGTGGTACAATTGGCCAACACCAAAAAAAAACGTTTAAAAAAACCGGCAATGTAATAATCAATTGCAGTGGGGGTAAGAAAATAGAGTTGCAAATCGAGGTGTGAAAAATAGAAAAAAAACAGGAGCTTCGTGTGAAAAGGGGCCCGTCTATGTGCTGAAAAAGGTGCAAAGGGACACTTCCTCTGTGCGCAGGAACTTCCTTCCACCAGAAGAGACCACGATGAGTTATAAGGTCAACAATTAGAGAACTTAGAAAATGAAGAAACGGGGGTTTTAAAAAAAAAAAGCAGAAGCAGATAAGAGAATGCGAATAAGGAAGTGATCCAGTGGAGATCAAGAGAAACAGAGCAGCTTGCAGAGGAGAAAAAAAAGAAAAGAAACCAGAACGAGGGGTGGAGCGCGGCGGGGGGGGGCACAGGCTTGGGCACCCAAAAAAGAGTTCTCTGGCTGCTGCTGTAGCTAAGAGGGGGTGATGAATGGAAGAGGGATTGCCAGGGGGAGCCTCCCTGGGAACCGAGGAAGTGTGAGCAATGAGGCAGAAGCGCCAGGTGCAAGCAGGAGCAGGTGCCACCGCGTCCAGGTGAAAGACAAATTTAAGCGCCCTGAAACCTGTGAGGGCGGTGCTGAGAGTCGCTGTGAACCACACCATGCCCCCCCCACCCTCGCCCCGCCCCGCCCCGCCCCCCCCGGGGAGTCTGGTTCCTCTCAAGGTTTCTCTCCCCCGCTGTGTCCCACCTAGGGAGTCCCACCCCCCCCCCCCCCTCCTTTTTTCCCCTGTGTGGCTCTCTCTGCTAGCTCTCGTAGAGGGCTTTAAGGGGCGGGGCCTGCCACAAAACTGTATTTCTGTGACACGTTCTGCAAAAAACATGAGCGGCGTGAACGCGTTTTTAAGAAAAAAAAATTTGTTTTTGACTCCGTTTCATTCGAGCGCAAAAAAGATGGAGGAAGACGACGAGGACGCGCGTGTGGGCGGTTCTTGTGGGCGGCGGTTTCTGTGGAACCCAGCGGGAAAAAAATATGTGAAGATAGCGGAGGGGAGACAGACGAGGACAGAGCGCAGAAAGAGGAATTTTGGGGAGGCGATGAGGGGGGGACAGGCTTTTTAAAAAAAGATAAGATGTTACCCTTGCAGGTTGGAGTGATAAGTCTTCATGCTTCATGATAAGTATGACTCAGGACAATCGGAAAGGAATGTAAACACATCAGAGAAGGCAAGCTACTGTCACAAGATACAAAAGAGATGGCGGTAAAAAAAATAATGGAAAATTGATGGCTTAAGTTTTAAGGTATTTCAGAAAGAGGAGATAAAGTTGTTGTTGTTGTTGTTGTTGTTGTAAAGAGTGTTATGTTTGCAAATCCATAAGCCCACAATCAAGTTGATACCCTTTGATATTCTATACAACTTGCCAGTCCTATGTGACTACTTTATAGTACACCAGACTACTGACACAGCTGTGGGTGACCTTAAATTACACTGGGTGAAAACGTATTTCTTCGGGTTTGACTCATGGAACAAATGATAATATTTGATGCCACAAGGCCTCAAATATTAGGACTCAAATCATGGTCCTCGATGGCTGAGAACTGCAGGTTTTTCCACCCTCCCTTTACCTGGGGGTCAGGTGTGAATACTGTCCGGCCAATCAACAGCACTCTAATTGTTCAGCGAATTGCCTGGCAAACGAGAAAGCCAGGGACAGATTTGGATTCGAGGGTAAGATTTCAGTCTCCATGCAGGCATACACCACATTTCCTTTAAGAGTTGACTGCAGCAGGAAGACAGCTTGTCTGACACTTCTAAAGTGAGTGTTGATGAGGTGCCACTAAACCCCACCAATCCTGCTTGCCCAGTGGAGCCATACTTTATAGCATCAGAAGTAGACCTTTGACCAATACAGGAATCCAAAAATTGTCTTGACAGAATGTTCATAAAGACGCCAAAGTAATTTAATCAGAATCATTTATTGAGACCCTAATAAAACCCATATATTAGTACTTTAAAGTCAGATTTGTTCCACTGAAGATTTGAAAAGGTTATGCCATGTGGGCCTTGACTGAGTCAATTAGGGTCTTGTAACTCCACTGGGGAATAAAAAGTTATTTAGAGATAAAGGACAGAGATATCTATTATACTGTCATATCTTTTCACAGCAGCTACATTGTTAGCAATTGTATCAATATGAAAGAATATGTCACTTTTTGTGCACACAGTATATTCATTACCCGTATTGTTTAATTTATCCAGCCCTTTTTTTTTGTTCATCTTTATTACGGATGTGAATTCGGAGGACACTCTACCATCACTCACATCCATTACTCACAGCATGAAAGCAAATCCCAGGTTTGTACGGCGGTCAAGGCCACATCTGGTATGAATGTACTGCTTTTTCTCTGACTGTGAAATTTGCAGGACGTCAGATTCAAGTCTCCACCGCTTGCAATTTACACACCATTTTCTCTGGGACAGAGCGGCTGAAAGCTTGCACTGGTTAATGTGCTACCGGCTTGTTTGGAGAGCATGTTTTGGAAAAGTCATCCCATATCTCTTTTTGTGTGGAGTTTGCGTGTTACATTACATTACAGGCATTTAGCAGATGCTCTTATCCAGAGCAACTTACAGAACGTTTTTTCCATAGCATTTACATTGCATCCATTTATACAGCTGGATATATACTGAAGCAATGTAGGTTAAGTACCCTTGCTCAAGGGTACAACGTCAGTGGGAATCGAACCTATGACCTTCAGGTTACAAGACCAGCTCCTTAGCCATTATACTACACTGCTGCCCCATGTGTCCGCGTGGGTTTCCTCCGGTACACCGGTTTCCGCCCACAGTCCAAAGACATGCAGGTCAGGCTAACTGGAGACCCTAAATTGCTCATAGTTATGAGTGTGTGAGTGAATGGTGTGTGTGCTCTGCGATAGATTGGTGACCTGTCCAGGGTGTATTCCTGCCTCTTGCCCAATGCACGCTGGGACAGGCTCCAGCACCCCCTGTGACCCTGCCCAGGATAAGCAGGTATAGATAATAGATGGATGGATATCTCTTGCCCTCCCAACTATATCATGATTAACTGGCCTGAAGCCAACTTTTGGGTCCAGCGGATGGGATTTTCTGACAGTATTATCTGTCAAAACATTGCTGAAAAATTTAAATCTGGAATACACCGTAAAAAATAGGCTTTAGCGGGAAAGATTTCAATCCTAAAAACAATGAACATTGTTTTAAACAAACAGAGGTGCATCCGTAATTTCTAAAAAGGAAAGTAATTCTCTGGCAATTATTGCAGTGCATTAGGAAATTAGACACAATGGGACAAACTGATTGCAGAATCAGTAAACAGTGCATACACAATGAAACAGATTATTCACACAGTAATTATTCAGCCTCAGTAAGGCCACCCAAAACCAGGAAGTACTGCAGACTGTATCTTATGTCTCAGAATGAGTCATCTCAATCTTCCTCCTTTTTTTTTTTTTAAGGCTAACCTCATTTGTCTCCAGAATGCCAGAATTGGCACAACCCTTTCTGGCTGGTGCTTCCTTGGTAACACCGCTAATATCGCTGTGGTCCCAGAGAAACGTCAAAAACCAAGAGCATTCCACAAATCAGAAGCCGAATCTGAACTTATCGGCAAAAGTGCCGATGTGTACGGTGGCTCTGAAGTGCCAAAAAAAAAACCAAAAAAAGCAGGAAAATAAAAGAAAATTAAGAAAAACCCGAAACACCAAATTATACAAACATAGGCATAGTCGCACCTCCATCTTGGGTTCTCTTTTAGTTTTTCCACATCCTAATTGGGTAATTGCGTTTGACCGTTTATTGTTGCTTCTCTCAATGGCTGCAGCACTTCAGAGTGCAGAAGTGCTCCAGGCCAACAGGGGGCAGCATTTGTATAGAGGTGAGCAGAGAGAGCTACCTTGAAGAATTCAAAAGAACACCAAAACCTGAATAGAAAGCTTATTGGCTGTCAAGTCCTTTCAAAATGTAATTGCCTTTCCTATGAAAAGACAGAAAATTGTAAAAAGAAATAATAATAATTTGACGATGTTACTGCGAAGTGATTGCAGTACATTAACTCACACTATACACACAAGACGGAGCCCACACCCCCACTTTGACGGCGCCAAGGGGTCCTCAATGAGCGCCCTGTGGAAAAACCCGCCACCAGGATTTCAATAAAGCCCTCATAATTAACTAAAATGGCTCCCACTCAGTTCCCACGGCTACCGAAATTGCCCATTCTCTCCTTTTTTTTCCTCCCCGCTTACATCCCTCACTCTACTGCGGCCTCGCTCGTCCGCCGTAGCAACTGCTTTTCCCCAACCTCCCCGGCGCAATCCAGCATTATGTCACTGTCCTTTCTTTATGTGTGTGTGTGTGTGTGTGTGTGCGAGAGAGAGTAATATTGGTACCGCGCGCTTCACCGTACCTCACGTTGCCAACCTGGCAACCTCTGCACGTGATGGATAGACGACACGGACGCGCACTCGTTGCGTATGAGAATTATTCAGCCGCATTCGTAACCCTCGAGTAATGACGGGCCCGGTCAGGCGTTCGTTTTTTAATTGATCACCCGAGCGGGTTGCTTTGCCCCTGCCGTAGTCTGATCCGTGGGGTTTATGACTGATGTGGGACTGATGGCCGAGGACTCCTGGTTCAGCTCACCGGGTACCGGGTCATTAGTGCTTGTACCACATGCCTTTGGGGTGTTATTCAGTCAATGCCTGGACGGGCTAGTCCCTGGACATCCTGTCTGTGTGTGTGTGTGTGTGTGTGCGTGCGTGCGTGCATGCATGTGAGTGCACGTGTGCATATGAGGGGGGAGGAGGGAGGGAGGGGGAGAAAGAGAACAGAATAAATAAAAGAGTATAAGTATAATCTTTTCATATGCAACACATCCATTCCTCATTCCTCTCTCTCTTACATACACACAGACACACAAACACGCACATACAATTACACACACACACACACACACACAACCATGCGTGGGCACCCATAATAATGCAAGCCTATTTGCACACATACAGTACATAGGCACAGATGCATATGCACGCACACACATGCACGCATACACGCACACACGTGCATATGCACAGACACACACACACACACACACACACAAACACTGCATCAACAAAATGTCTGACATTTTTGCCTCATCGCTTAGAGCAAGGAACTGTTAAAAGCCCGCAAACTCTGATACACTTCCAACATAAGCCTCATTGCGTTCCGTGAAGATTTCTACTGTTTTTCTTATCTTTTGTGAGTGCAGAGATTCTTTTGTTTTTTTAAATCTCCGGCATGATTCAAGGCTGATTCATGACTTTTGGGTCCAGAACAATCTTGCTAGAAATTACAAACTGAGATAGTTACACTGTTTTGTGATCCGGAACAGCGGAACAAAAGAGAATACGAGGATTATAGTTCAGTCGGTTTAGCAATTGAGCTGAAGGCTGAAGTTTAGACATGAAAACCCACTGCACTAAACCTCTAAATCAGTAGATCTGTTGTAACTCTGCAGCTCATGTTGGTTACAGTCATTCCCTCAGCTGTTAAGAACCATGTGATCATCAGCACAACTAGACTACTGCTTTTCATTTATCACCAGTATGTATTGTGATTCTTTAGAAAATCAATACAAAAAAAGATGTGTGTGTGTGTGTGTGTGTGTGTGTGTGTGTGTGTGTGTGGTTTTTCCTGCAGTCAATCCTCAAAATCTATTTTTAATATTGAATCTCCTTGGACTGTCTTATTGCCAATTTGCCGGATTGTTTACTTCTAAGAACGGAACTGTGCAGGCGTCTGTCAATACGCTGTTTGTATAAGATGTCTTGGAACAAAACAGCTACACGAGTAAAAAAAAAAAAAAAAAAAAAAACGTCATCCTCATAAACTGCTGTAGAGTAGGGGAAACAGCTGGCTGTCCTTTGAATGAATCACACAGCAGGACTCCGTGGCTTATTTCAAACACGACACATCCAAACTGTTTCTTTGCTTAAAATGCTAGTCATATTTCACTTCTTCTCAGCAGCTCAGAATGACAGATCCAGAATTAACTTCGCGAGAGGGAACCCAGCTTGAACATCTTAACTATTTTCAGTCCAGCCAGAACTAGATGATCTTGGACCAGACAAACACATTTAAGAGTGATAGAAATTGTGATTTATTTTCCTATAAAAGTGTGAAGATAAAATAAGAGTCAGTGTTAATTATGATAATTATTTTTATTTATTATTTTTTTATTTTTTTGAAAACATAAACAAAATGCTGATTAATGGTGATTTGATGACCACTGAACTTTCTCTGGGCAGACAATGTATAGCTTAATGTGTAAGGGTTATATTTATCAACAGAAAATTTTCCATGAAATGACATACAAGATGGCACTGTTTTGTGGCTGAACAGCATGTGGTCAAATTGTCACATGATGTCACGTGCACTTATTTGACCACTGAAAATTAACCGCAGTGAATGCGCCTGTCTACTGATAACACTTTCAGTTCCTCCTAAATATCTGTCCATACAACAACAAAAAACTGTTGTTTGGTACGTCCTACCTGGGAAAGCAGGGAGAAAATTGTCTTATCTGATAACAATTACTTAAGACCATCTGACAAATTTCCTGCAGTCACAACAAGAAAAAAAACGACTGACAGGCTACACGTCGCTCCTTTAAAAATATTAGAATTTAATGAGGAGCGCACACCAATGAACGCGGAGGAGGGCAGGTTTTGTTTCTATGGGCGGAGTTTTCTATTCTACTTAACAAGAAGTGGTGCAGATATCACAGGTCGGTGAAAACACGCTGCTGCATGAGAAGAGTGGATATCCAACGGCAGAGAGCATCGATGGAGCGTAGGGATATTTAGCGATTTACCTGGGAAACACGCAGGTATTTTTTTATTTAAGTTAGGCGTTCGAATAATTCCTATTCTTCGTTAAAAAAAAAAAACTATTTCTAATTTAAACGTTCTGCCGAAAAAAGCACGGAAGGCTATATGATGCAAGAGTATGTTATTGGGTTTTGTAAGTGGAGGAGAAACTACAAATACATTCGCATTTGCTTTACAGAATCAGGTTCGCACGTATGGTATTCGTCCATTGTCTGATACTCTCTCCAGTGGAACGTGAGCTGATTGCTCCGACTAAAAGGTGTTGCCCGTGCTTGTGAAAAGCCATCGATTATCCCCAACGTAAATTACTTGCTTAACATATGTAGCCTTTTATTTTATGAAGACTGTTTTGTTTTGATAATTTATAGTTAATTTCTTTGGCACGGTTATATTCGTATTATTTACCGTTTTTTCTGTCTGTTCTTTTTTAACAGTATTCCATGTCTTTCTTCTGCCCCGTCATTGATGGGAAATCAACTGGATCGGATCACCCACCTGAATTACAGCGAGCTACCCACGGGGGATCCATCGGGGATAGAGAAGGACGAACTGAGGGTCGGAGTAGCTTATTTCTTCTCTGATGAAGAGGAAGAACTGGACGACAGATCGCAGTCGGACAATTACAAAGACCAGAGCCCGAGCAAGGACGGTCACGTAGTCCTGAACGAGATCGAGTACTCCGCTTTCTGTTGCCAGGAATGTATTTTCTCCAAATTAAGAGAAAACGAAGATCTGAATATTTACTCGGTGAAAACTTTGCTTACCATGAGCAAGCCCGGGGACCTACTGGAACTTGTCGCCAACGATCAGGCGCCGCATTGGGCGATTTATGACGGGAACGACCAAGTCATACACTTGCACAAAGGCGAAATTCGCAAGGACAGCCTTTTTGAGATAAGCAACGGGCGCCTGGGCAGGATAGCGAATAACCGTTACAGATACAGACCGCTTCCGGCCGATCTGGTGGTGCAGAATGCCAGCGGGCATTTAGGACTGAGCAGCGGGGAGATTTGCTGGACAAACTCAGAAAGTTTTGCAGCTTGGTGCAGGTTTGGAAAGCGGGAGTTTAAAGCCGGCGGGGAGGTACACACCGCCGAACAGCAGTATTTCCTGAAGGTTCACCTCTCCGAAAACAACGTGCATACGCTGGTGTTTCGCAGCCTGGAGGATTTAATAAGAGAGAGACGCAAGGTGGACGCCAGCGGAATTCTGAAGGAGCTATCTTTAGTTAACGGAAGGAGTAAGAGTATTGTTCTGTTATAATTCCCCCTTTAAATATGAACCTGTTGGGACTTGCATGCCTTCGACAAGGGCTGCTCCCTAACTTGCGTAGGGTGTGATTCTGTTCCAGAAAAAAAGAACATAAAATAAAAATAAAAACGAAACGTTCCTTGTTTGAATGGGTAGCTCTTACCGGAGTTCTTACCGATGCCCTAAAATTCACCTTGTACCTTTAAACACATAGCACACATCTAGCTACTTAGAATATTGACATTTTCAGCTCTGCATACCTGCCCTGCCGTTGCAGATGGTGCCTATTTCACACTGCCCGTGGTTGTCAGCGAGCATTGTCAATGTATTTTTTTACTCGTAGCTTTATTATAGCAGAAAAAAAGCATTTGATCAAAACGTAAATTCCGTATAATTTATAGTTACGACTCCAAAAAAACCACGGGCAGTATCTGTTTACGCAAACTGTAAACAAAGAATTGATGATTGCAATCGTAGGTTTTTATGATTTTTTTATTATTTATTTTTTTTTTTTAAACGTTTTGCTCTGGTGTCAAAAGACCTGTCCATTTGCTCTGTCCTGGATGCCATATTTTTGTATTCGAGTAAGTAGTATATCCCTTGTTTCATTTTAAATAAACGTAGTCTACGATATTAAACGATTATGCTCTGTTAGCCCTTGCTTGTGTTTTCACAGTGCAGAAATCAATCAATTAAGCTACGCTGCCTCGAGCGCACGTGCTGAGTGAAACACGTACGTAACGCAACGCTTCGGAAAATTGCGATTCTTTTGATTAGACAATAATCTACACCAGAAATCGCTACAGCGTTTTACGTTACGGTGCAGACTTCTTTGTGCAGGGTACGTAGCGCCAGTGACAATTTGTTGATGCAACTCGTGCGTAAAGCCAAGAAATTTTTTGTCCTCTGGGGTTTCCAAAGGGACTAAGGGTTATTTTCTTTCCTGTAACGAATGAATGCTACTCGTAATCTGCATTCTGTTAGAACACCCACATGGATTACGACCAGATTAATAAAAAAATATGGTGTCCGTTGACTTATGCACATATGATTAGCGTCAAATTTAAACACACCTCATCTTTACCGATACCTATTGACATATCGATCTGGATTCGTCATTACGACAGCTGCATTGTTGGAAACACAACTAAAATGTAGACTTCAGGAAACCCTTAAATCAAATGCCAAGAAAAACATCAGTGCAACATTTTTGCAATGTTACTATAAGGTTCAGATAAAACGTTTTGAATGTTGCCACAGTATTTATGGCACAGTCCCTAGACCACAGCTTTCCAGTTACGTTTAGGATGGGTCCATGTCACATTTATTTACCCTGACTGAAATGTTTTAAGGATGCATTTCTGACCCAAACGAATTATGACAGCATGTTTTCATACCTTTCCACAGCCTAAACAAAATTTACAAAAAATGTTATTTGGCTAGTTGGGTAAGACACCAGTTACATTCTCACTGCATAACATTTGTTTTGTGTAATGGTTTCCCTATTGGTACTGGTTCACCCAATGGCAACCCCAACACAAAAGAGATATTTGATTGTCTTTATACAGTGCAAATGAGAATCCAACCACATTACAGATAACACAAAAAAGATACATTTAAAATAAAAGTATACAGATAACTCACAATCACTATCCATTAGCTATCAAATAGGACAACTGTTAATCAACCAGCCACAAACTGCATCAAATGAATACACTCAGTCACTGTGCGTTGAAAACATCGTCGATTGTGGATTAAACGCTTTAAAAAAAGATTGAAATGTGTTTTTAACTTCCGCTTGAAAACATTTGTTTTCACTGCTCTGCTGGGAGTCGATTCTCAAGTCACGGCGCTGCGACTGAGAACGCTTCGTCTCCAAAAGGCATAACGTCTGACGTGTGGAACGGCCGAAAACCCTGGGCTAGCGGGCAAAGGTTACGCCATTGCGTCTGGGAGCGCGTGGTGCAACAAGGCCAGAAACGCAGGGCGGCTCCAGATCACGCGGAGCCTGGTGTAACTGTCATGTTCCCTCTTTGCATTACTCAGCTCTTCCCCCCCCCCCCCCCAGTGGATACCTGTCCCCACAAGTCCCTGACTTTGAGCTGGTGATTAAGAGGTTCGTTCGGGACGAGTCCCTGACTTTGAGCTGGTGACTAAGAGGTTTTAGTTCGGGACGGGGGCCCGTAACGAAACGCCTGAGGAACGCTGGCGACCGTAACCGGTTAGACTCGCGCGAGGCGAGGTCAAAGGTCGAAATCTTGCAATCGGCTTTTCTTTTCACCGAACGAAGACGTTTGGGAAAGGAAACCTGAACGCAGCCGGAAGTGCGGCCGAGGAGGACGACGCCGTAAAAAAAAAAAACAAAAAAAAAACAATGTGCTCCCGTCCCAGGAGTTGTGAAATGGTGTGAGGCCCAGCCTTTTTAGGAGCTGAGGCGTAAATCTGTACACCTGTGCTCATGTTCTGAGAAGCGAAAGAAACCGCTTGATCTGGATCTGATGTTGCATCAGGACTGGTACAAAACAGGCTTGGTACAAAAAACACAAGTGAGAACTATTGCAGGACCTATTACTTTAAATCTGGATGCTCATTTTGAAATGTGAATTTGCATAAACACAGACACACACACACACACACACACACACACACACACACACAATCAACCCTGCGTCAGCACAAATGTGACTGTGACAGTAATTCAGTTATACCATTTCCATTTTCATGTGATGAAAATATGCAAATAAACAAAGTACAGCTCTCTACCGTTTAAAAAAAACCAAAAAAAAAAACCAGTAAAACAGGTTTCCAATTTCCAAACAATACTCATATCCATATTTCACGTTTATCGCTTGGTGCATCCAGACATGCTCAGACTAGACAGTGTCTGGGAAAAGCCGTGGAGGCGGACAGGTAAGGGGGTTGCGGAAGCTTCTGGGAAAACCTACAGACGGGCCGCGTTGCGAAAGTCAATGTGAAAAGCGGTTAATTGTTGCTGTTGCAATGAGGGGCGCCCCCTCCTTTCACCAGAAATAGCCTTTTTAAGGGGGTTCGCTCATACCCTCTGACGGCACGGAGGCGTGGCCCTTTTTTTGGGTCTCGAGTCGCCGTTCTCCCACGACGTGCCCCTTTCTCGTTTTGGGGCACAGTGGCAGGTGGATTTCGGGGAGGAGGAACTCACAGGCAGGTGCGCGGGAGGCCATGAAAAAAAAGCAGGTGAGAGTCACCTGATGCGGATACAAAATGGCCGACTTACGCCGTGCGGAGGGGTTTCCTCGCAGGTGTGACCTCAGCATGGGGGGGCTTATCCGATAATAGCCAAGCCGTTGGAAATTCTTATCCCACTATAAAATTCAAACACGACGAAGGCGTGTGACTGTCAGTCTGGTTGTTGTTGTAGCATCACAAAATTGGCTATATTACTGGTGAGCTGCTGCTCTTAAGTTAATAATTTTCTGACTAGTTTGGCGATTTGTTTTCATGCAAGTGCACAAGTCCTGCACACAGATACTAAGAAGCACGTACTGTAACATTCTACCAGTGAAGTTTTGATTTGGTACAGCACAAAGCAGCACTAGTGTGCCCTAAAAAAGGTCTAACAAATGGTGCCATACAAAGGGCATATTTGACTACAACAGGGCATTTTATTATTTGGCCTTCTTCAATATGATGTTGTTTTACAAACACACACACACACACACACACACACACAGTTTAACAGACACAGACATAGGTTGATCTGGGTATTAATTCTGCTGATCAACAAATCTTTTTTTGTCACAAGACATTTAGGGGAAAGGGTAACGTCATCCAAAGGCTTATTGTGCCAAGCACAGGCTACAGCAGGCACTGCCGCCCCCACCTGTGGATCAGCACGGGGAGTGGCCTGACCCCCCCCCCCCCCCCCCCCCCAGTAATTACATTAAGAGACCAGAGCACTGCTGGATGTTTTTCCCATGGGACTAACAGTCCTGACTGCTACCAATAAACATGCACAGCAGGCAAGTGTGTGTACTGCTAACATCAGGTTTTATATTAACGTGCCCGTAATCTCCTTTTTTTTAATGTTTAACAGATCTTAACCAACAGCCCCATTGTTATAGTGAGTAGGAAATGGTGGAAGCGGTCAGATTGTCCTTGCGTACTGTTAACACAGGGGCTCTGAATGAGGCTGGATGGATGGATGGATGGATGGATGGATGGCCTTGGGCACTTGAGGGCAGAGAAAACGTTCACAGTCCTTAACTGGGTGGCGACAGTGTTCTGCAGGAGGCTAAGACTAAATTCTGTTCTGTTTTCAAAAGGGGACG
>CM045888.1:56729742-56739742 GCA_025169545.1 Anguilla japonica | reverse complement strand
TTTTTATATTCGGAATGCATTTAAACATTGTGAGTGCATCCAACACATCCTATAAAGGCCTCTGAAATTCCTTCAGGGAGATTTAAAAAATACTTTTGTTGAGAATTCCTGTGAAATGTTTTTTTTTTCTTTCTTACATCTTGCAGAACCTTCCAAAGGCCACACAAGGTTGCATTCTTCTCCTTTTATTTTTTCTCTGAGCAAAAAAACAAAAAACAAAACAAAAACCAAACATCTCCCATATATCTCTAGTATGAAAATTTTCAGTTTCCATTTGATATGATATGTCACTGTTTGAGTCGCCACATATGACAGAGAAGCTCCGCCCACACTCAGTGACATGGCAGACCGAGCCCTTTTAATATGATACAATGATGTCACATCACAGTTTGAGTTTCCACATAAGACAGGGAAGCTCCGCCCACACTCTGTCACATGGTAGACCGAGCCCATTTAATATGATACGATGATGTCACATCACAGCTCCGCCCCCACACTCAGTGACATGGTAGACCGAGCTATGCCCACTTGCATCGTGCCATTTCTTTGAGGTCCACACTTCAATGAATAGACAGCAGCCTTGAGGTCAATGAAGACATCTTTCTTGTTTTTGTACACACACCCTTTTCAAACAGGCAAAACCTAGCCCCTATTTACAGATTTTTTTAAAAAGAAAATGAATTTCTTGCAGTTTTTTTTTTTTTTTTTTTTGCTTTTAAATAGAGCTTTGTGAACATTGAATACTGCATCACGCTCGGGGCAAAACACTTCTGTTCGGAGTCTCGCTAATATGGATCCATCGTTTAATGTGTGTTTACCGCGAGCTTGTAGATCACAGCGGCGCGTTACTCGGGCGAAGATTTGCGTTGTGGACCCGCGCCCGGATATGAAAGTCAATGAAATTACAGGCGTCCCAGGCGGGTTGGTAAGAGCCGTTTGCGGCCGGGCGCTTCTCTGACCCGCCTGCTTCGGGGGCCGCCGTCGGAGCAGGGCGGCCATTACCGCCGGCCGTAACATAAATAACACCAATCACAGCGTCCGCAACAGGAAGAAAAAAAAAAAAAAAAAAAAAAAAAAAGCTGCGCTGCACCTTCTATTTCTGTCGTTCCCATTGTTGTGATGAGGAATGGTGGAGGATTCTGGGAATTAACTACATGTGAAGTGCATGTTGTGTTGGGTGAGTATTCCCATGCCCCCCCCATGTTTGTTACATAGCACGCCTCTCCTAAGTGAATCGTATTCCAGGAGTTAGAACGTGTCCCTGGAGTTAGATCCGGCGCATTTGCATGTGCATAAATGCATGCGCACAAATGAGTTCTTTTCACAGATGCCAGGGAGAATACTTATTCTTGTAATGCACTTTATGCAGCCTCTAACTGGCACTAGGAATGAATGATAGGTTCTAACAAATGGTCTTTGTAATAACAGTCGAATGCAAGTCACAATCCTATTTTTTTTTTTTAAATAGAGAAACTGGAGAATCTAGACCCCCCCCTCCCCCCCTCCCCCCCCTTCCCCCAAGTGTTATTCTACCGCAAATGGCATGTGCTGTCATGACGAAAGGAAATGATCCTGGATTCACACAGAGCAGGCATTGTTTGAGCACAGCAGCATGCAGTAAAGATAGACAAATCAAGGCTTCTCAAAGCCCCAAACTAATTGCTTCATGAATGACTGCTCCAAACCAATGGCTTTTCCGAGCACCCCCTAAATGTGCAGAACAGAACAGTCAATCATTAACAAGCAATTAGCTCAAAGAGTGATTGGCGACAAGCACGGACTCCAAGCTCACACTGCAGTTCACAGAAGAGCATTTTTTTTGTGTGTTTCTGTTTCTTAGTTGTGAGAATGCACCTTGTTCTGCTTTAATGTAACAGTGATATTGTGAGAATGCACCTTGTTCTGCTACAATGCAACAGTGATGTTGTGAGAATGCGCCTTGTTCTCCCACAATGTAACTGTGATGTTGTGAGAATGCACCTTGTTCTCCCACAATGTAACAGTGGCGTTGTAAGAATTCAATGCGTGATGTCACAATGTAACAGACACATTGTGAGAATTCATCATGTTATGCCACAATGGAACAGTCAGAGCTGTGGGTATAAGGAGAAGAGTAGATGATCTATATGTATATACACTCTAACCAAAATTGGATGCCACATGAGTAAAATAAAGCTGGATAATATTTCCTAAATGTAATATAGCCATTAAATAATTGAATTCCCCCTAATCCCACCTGCCTACAATACAGATTTGATTCAGCTGCTGCAGAAAGTCAATACAGCAGACCTGGCTCTGATTTCCAGCTCAGTTCACGTGGCATCTCATCGTTCACATTGAGTCACTCAGGTTGAGTGTACCCCCCTCCCCCCCTCTATAGGGGAAATATTAAAACATGTGCACCCGCCTACACTAAGATTTACCATTCGAGAGGCAAATTAATGAACCGTCTCTCTCCAAAACACAGGACGCTACGAGAGGGCATCTGAATGCATGTGCGTTAGCCCGAGCCAATTTAGACTCCCCATTCAGAGTCACAGAACGGTATTACTGTGCAGCCGCGACTTCTGTGTCTTCCATCAGCTGACAAATTTAAGCAGATGGACTCTAAGGGTACTCACTAACCACTTCAAAAAACCTGGGACGGGGAACGGCATTATTGTCTGATTGAGTCGAGCCGAGCACTTCATATTAGCTCAAAACAGCTACTTCTAAAAATACGAAAATACGAAGGACGGAAAAATAAAAAAAGAATAAACAAAATAAAAGCGAGCATATCTCTCTTGTGAAAATAAAAATGAAAATGCATTATTAAAATTGCGCGCACTGCGAATGACCCCTGCACTTAGATATGCTCTTACCTGAACAGAATACTTACCTTTGGACCACTGAGGCCAGGGTTGGCTGGAGCCAGACTCCCCTCCATGTTAGACCAGCCAGGTAAGATGGCCCAGTCTTCACCCTGAGACAACAGGCAGGAGACACTCCTGAAAGTTTCATTACGTTACATTACAGACATTTAGCAGACGCTCTTATCCAGAGCGATTTACACAACCTTTTTACACAGCATTTACATCGCATCCATTTATACAGCTGGATATATACTGAAGCAGTTCGGGTTAAGGACCTTGCTCGAGGGTACAACGACAGTGTCCTACCCCGAAATCGACCACTGTCATTTGAAATTCCAATTTTATGTCTGAATGCTTATTGGGTAACCGGTAACCATGACTGCGAATCTCATTCTGTGTGCTGTGGAATGAGAATTGAACACTGTGATGTCACAGAATAGTATTTCTTCTAGAACCTGGCCCTTGCTCCTGGTTTCATAGAACTACTGTCCGTTAAAAAACGTTTGAGGCAAATACTGTTTCCCTTTGCATAGTGGAGGCTGTTTCATCCGACAGGTTGGGCTCACTCTTCAAACAGGCAATAATATCCAAGAATATATACAAGTGAAATAACCTCCTCATGCAGATATAATGAATGGACCCTTTTAGATGGAACATCTAGTTTTTTTCCATTTTGATTCCCACCGCGGTTTAAGCCAATTTTTATCCAAGGCCGCCCACTTACAGCGCTGAGAGGAATTTGCACATAGAAACCCATTATCATATTTAGCCAGTGCTGGAATATAACAAGAGCCAATGCATTGCTTTGCATTAGTAAGCTTGCAGATATAGCTGCTAGAAGGAATTGGAGAAAAATCAAGAAACAGGCCTAAAATTAAGATAAGGTATTGGAATTAGCTTAAGTAAACATTAGGCGTGATATATATATATATATATATATATATATATATATATATATATAACAGATACAAAAACCCATTCAGCTGCATTACACATTAAAAAGCTTAAGCTAATAAATGTATATAATCGTGATCGAAATAAGTAAGATGCCTTTGTGAGATCCTGTATTGAGGACATCGGTTTGTGGATCAAGGCCAGCCATTCCCTCCCGCCTCAAATCCATCTTCCTGTTTTGAACGTAACAAGCCGCTTTCAGGAGGGAAAAGTTCAGCTGCAGAGAGAAAATAACAACACATTGACACCGAACAAAGGGTTGTGGCTGAATGGAAGCATTACCCCCCCCCCCCTTAATGTGAAGGTAACTGACTGGAGGAATGGAACAGGGGAAACCTTGATAATCACTCAGGAATCTCAGTGATCGGCATGGTAACCATTATGAGACGTCTGAACAGACAGCATTTGACTTGAGAAAAGCAAGGCGACAGGTGTCCCTGCGTATTTCCTCTTCTCCGGTGGCACAGCATTATTCTCAGCCGCGCTGTCGTGACATTAAAGGAAAGGTATTATTTCTGGAAGTAAAGCAATTTGGCTTCTGTTTTCTTGCCTCTGAATAGCACTATCCAAATACGAATTTAACAATAAAAAAACAACAAAAAAAAAAACAGTTCAAGCTTCTGCGACTTTATCATCATGCGTCAGTCATCAATGTTCACAATGGTTTTGAGAAAAAAGAAGTCTTTGTCCAGCCTTTAAATGGTAGTTGATTAACTCCCCTAACCCAAAGAGACTGGAAGTTCCAGCGGAAATCGCTACAATTACACTCCCAACTGTCCCTTGAACACCAAGATGCCAGTTTGCTGCGTGACACGTTGACCTGTGGTGGTCAAATCATGATTAACCCTTTAAGGTGTAACATGACAAAATTATGTGATTGGAATGTTCTTAACGGAACATTCTAATGCTGATGTAAGAAGCACGACTGGTGACGAAAGCAGTGGAGTTCTAGAACGCGGACTCGGAATTTTGACAAAGAAAAACATTCCAAACACCTCCTCTTCGAGGGGTTCATTCTAATGCCTTTATTACTGGATGAATCACGGTGGGTTCAGTGATCGCTGCACCCGAGCACAACCTGACTTATGGAATGCAGACGGAGGCTGCTGCGTGCCTAAATTCCCCGCCCCCCCCGGGCCGCCCCTGTCCCCGTTCCCGTTCCCGTTGATTGTTTTTCACAGGGGCACTCCGGGGCCCACAGTTCTCTGCAGTTCCACGCCGCCGTTCCGCAGAGCATTCTTTAAATCAGTCGCAAACGGCGGAATGACAGAGCCAGACAGATGCCCTCGCGGCGCGGCGCTACGTCTGTAAACGGCGCAAAAACACTAAAGCATCGTGCTCCCAATGGCACGGCAGTCTAGGAGCCGCATCGCTACCTCTGATGAACATCCAGGGCCAACATGGAATCCACAGTAACAATATTCTGCTTCTTTTATTCCGTTTTATCAGGAAAGCCAATTGAAAGTAGTAATGATAATAAAAACAAGCCGCATTGGGCAGAAACTCATTATTAAACCTGTCTAACATGGTCTTCCCTCCTCGTCTGACACATTTTAGCACTATTTTTTTTTCTTTTCTTCTTTTACGAAGGTTCGTTTTTTTTCTTCTTGGAACTGAACATCTAAAACAAAGGCAATAGCAGGCAAAACAAATATCTATTTTAAAATAAAGGCGTAGAATGACCATTTGATTGTCTCTTTGCTGTCAACCTGTCAAGCAATTCAGGAAGCTAGACTACATTCTTCATTGTGCTGACTTGAAAACCAAAATATTTTGACAGTTAATTTATTGCTCTGCATGTCAAAATTCCAGTGTGTGAGAGAGAAGGATGGGGGGAGGGGGGCACTTTAAGTCAGCTTGGCTTAGGGTCATTTTGTGTTTTTATTCTCTCTCTCTCTCTCTCTCTCTCTCTCTATCCCTCCCCTCTCTCTCTCTCTCCTCTCCGCCCTCTCTCTCTCTCCCTCCCCTCTCTCTCCCCCCTCTCTCTCTCTCCCTCTCTCTCTCTCTCTCTCTCTCTCTCCCTCCCTCCCTCTCTCTCTCCAGGGTCCCCCTAAGTCTCTTGTGATGCAGTCTGAGTTAATCTCGGTTCATTCCGGTCCACTCCAGTTCCAGCTCCACTCTCACGCGCACTCCTTTTGATTGGTAGACTCCCAGGGCAAAAGACTGAATAAATGAATATAGTGCACTGGCTGTTCAATCCTTATCAACAAAAACAGGACCAACAAAAAAAAATGGATTTTTGCTTGTTAAATATATTCTGTTTACATTTGCATTCGTACTGCCTGGAGGGGAAAAAATAGTTGTCTGACACAATAAATGAATTTCTGATGATAGATTTCATTCATATGATTGAATGATTCCGACTGAATATTAATGAAGACCACACTGCCGCTTACAGTCAAAACATTTCCATTCCTTTTGTCTTCATATGTAAAGAAAGGTTTGCGTCAAGAAAAAGAAAAAAAAAAATTAGTAATGGGCAATTAATCCCCCCCCCCCTACCCGCCCCCCCCCCCCCCCCCCCCCCCCCCCATCAAAAATAGCAAAAGCCAACTGCTGTATATTGGCCCCAAGCCAGTCATTAAGGCTTAACAAATTCTTTCCCGAGTTTACAATGCTGTCGTCAATACATTTTAAAATATTTTCACTGAGCTGTGGCTGAGCTTCAATGCTGCATCCTGTTGTGCATTGACAAAACGCTTTTGAAAGTCCTTTAGATGTGGCAATTGTGCCCGGACTGTGATGCAACATCCCCAGATCACAACTCTTTCATCCCTATATCAAAGAGTTAGCCGTTCAGAGTGACAGCAAGCTACGAGACGAGCTCAGCGTGGCACCATCATGGCCGACTTGTAATTGTAAACGGCCGCAATCGTTTAGTGCGCACGTGACGACAAACAATCAACCGTTTTGAAAAACTCACTTTTGTGTATTTATCACACACAAAAATGAGAATAGATTTTTTTTTTGTGTTGTTGTTGTTGTTGCATGAAATAGAATGGCTGTTTCTTCTCCGACCAAAGCAAGTAATGACTTTCCTTGTGTAATTATACGCTTTGGTTGGTAAAAGCGGCTTGCGGATGCATTTTTGAATAGCTTTTTTAAATTTATTCTATTTATTTTTTTTTTTTAAGTGTGGTTGTAATGGACATACGGGTCCCTTTTTTTCTTCCCCCCACGGCAGAATCACAGTAATGTGCCATAATAACATGTCTGCGCCACGCTGGATTTCAATAGGCCCGGCTGCCATTATTGATGATTCACGCCAGCACTTTGTCTGCGCTGGCCGCCGTCGTCCGTGCCGCATCAATACGGACATCCACTCTCTCGGTGGCGAGGATCGATGCGCCAAAGCCGCTAACTCACCGAACGGCTGCCCTGCTCCGAGTGTATCGGCTTCCCCCTGAACACACGGACACGCAATGAAGCGAGACACACAGAAGCCATTACTGAGCATTAGCAGTTTTTACGTGGATGGCGGTTACGCTCCTGGTGCCTTTACCGCAATTTACCGCCGTCAGTATATATAGCGTAGCGTGTAATTGTGAGCGTTGTCGTTTCCACACGTGGCGAAACCAGAGTGTATAAAAACACACCGTTAAATAAAAGTTGAGAAACGTGCACTGTACTGTAGCCACATGTGAATTACAAATAATTAAAAACAAGCACAGAGCTAAATAAAAAAGAAAATTGGTTTTGCCCCAAACATTAGGGAGCTCACTATAAATATATCGCAAAATATATTGGGCATTTGCAATAAAAGAGTGGTGTCCTGTCCACCGGGTGCCAGGCTCTGGGCTGGCAGACACTCACTCATGCCAGTGATTTAAGAGGTGGAGACAGCATCAGTACCAGCAGTAACAGCAGAAGCACCAGTAGCAGTAGCAACACCAGTAGCAGCAGCAGCAGCAGCAGTAGTAGCAGGAACAGCAGCAGCACCAGTAGCAGTAGCAACACCAGGAGCAGCAGCAGCAGCAGTAGCAGTAACAGCAGCAGCACCAGTAGCAGTTGCAGCAGCAGTAGCAGTAACAGCAGCAGCACCAGTAGCAGTTGCAGCAGCAGTAGCAGTAACACAGCAGCAGACCCAGTAGCAGTAGCAGCAGCAGCAGCAGCAGTAGCAGTAACAGCAGCAGCACCAGTAGCAGTAGCAACACCAATAGCAGCAGCAGCAGCAGTAGCAGTAACAGCAGCAGCACCAGTAGCAGTAGCAACACCAGGAGCAGCAGCAGCAGCAGTAGTAGCAGTAACAGCAGCAGCACCAGTAGCAGTAGCAACACCAGGAGTAGCAGCAGTAGCAAGCAGCAGCAGTAGCAACACCAGGAGCAGCAGCAGCAGCAGCAGCAGCAGCAGTAGCAGCAGTAGCAGCAGTAGCAGCAGCACTCAGCAGCAGGGTTCTGCCTCAGCCAGCCGCTCGGGCGAGAGTGACACATAAATTCAGACTGCCTCCGCGCTGTCCGCCCGCCTGCCTGCCTGCCTGCCTGCCCGCCCGCAGCTCAGACAGGGGGTTTGCAGATTGGTCTCGGGGCGGTCACAGCAGCTTAATTTAGTGCCCAAATAAAGGAGCAGGTTCACTGGCGCTGACAGCACTTCCTCACACCCTAAAGATCGCCTGCTTCTGCCTTCCTTGTGCCTCCATGTTCTGGTCTTCTGGCCCACCGTCCTCCAAGCGCACTGCCATTTTAAGGTGCTTATTCTTTGCCATTTTGGTGCACTTTGACCTTTGTGGACTGTTCCGTTAGTGCACTTTGACCTAACTGGACTGCCGTCTTACTGTACTGAGCTCTTGTTGGACTGTCCTGTTGTACTAACATTAGTGCATTTTCCCCATTTTTCAAGGAGTGGTAAGAAAGTTCAGTTTGGGGGTGTCTTGGGTCAGTCAGTTGGAGAGGGTCAAAAGTATCCCCTAGTTTTTTTTTTGCTAGTTCCTATGAGTGAATTTTTAACATGCTAGAAATGACTTTGTACATCACGTTGTCACAGTAAGCCTGGGAATCGACCCAAATGTGTTTACAGAAACTTGTGTAATGTTAAACGTTAAACATATTTGACGAACCAAAAAAAAAAAAAAAAAAAAAAAAAAAAATCAGCATATTGGCTGCACATAAAAGCAGAGCACAAGTTACACACGTAAAAGGAAAGTGCAGCCGTCGGCGAGCACATAAACCAAGAGCCGCTTCCCTAAGCACAGTGGAAAGCGAGGCAATTACAGACGTGGGCTAAATGTTATGCGAGCGGCGTTCTGGAGGCAGCCACTTTGTCGCGATGTAAATGTCACAGATTATGAGCTACGCGTCGGGGAAGCGGCTTGGATTCCGCGTGACAGAAGGCTGACTTTATTGGCGGGGTTGCGGGCTTTTTATCTTTCCTCCAGGTGAGCAAATGTTGAATTTCTGCAAATTGTCGGTCTTCTACAGACACCATTATCTGTCTTCTTCTTTTTCTGCTTCTTCTTCTTCTTCTTTTTGCCTTGTCGACCTTATCTAAAATACTTTTTAAGTAATACATGGTTTAAAAAAAAGAACAGACTGATTGATTTATAACACTGTCCCCTGTACATAAACACCCCCCCCCTTCTCCTCCCCCTCTCTCTCCCTCCCCCCCCCCCCTCCCCCCCCCCCCCCCAGTCATCTGCTGCTGCCTGCAGTCCCACTGGCTTCTGGAGAGAAGGGGCCGCACCACGACATCTGGTCTCCGTGGCTCTTGCATAATCCGTTCCGTTTGATATCTCACTCAAAACGCCCGGTGCTTCCCTATCGGACCTGTGCTGCATTCAGATGACGACGTAAAAAAAAAAAGAAGAAAAAAAAAAGCCATACCTAGGGCTGCTGGATGGCTAATTCGGTTAAAGCACCACACTGTGTGGCATAATGGTAAATGGACTGCATTTATATAGCGCTTTTATCCAAGGTGCTTTACAATTGATGCCTTTCATTCACCCATTCACACACACACCGATGGTGAAAGGCTGCCATGCAAGGTACCAATCAGCTCATTGGGAGCAATTAGGGGTTAGGGGTCTTGCTCAGGGACACTTCGACACACCCAGGGCGGGGGATCGAACCTGCAACCCTCCGACTGCCAGACAACCGCTCTTACGGTCTTCCCCTGAGCTATGTCGCCCCATGGATAAGCCTCACAGCCTCGGATGAAATCCAGACCCCTAACCCTAACCCTAACCCTGACCGCGACCGTGG